>CM053026.1:98084829-98394542 GCA_028564925.1 Lithobates sylvaticus | reverse complement strand
GGAAGTATCAACCTGCTTCCATCTCCTCTGATCACATGTGGGTGATTTAGCCTCAAATGCGACAAGATAGAATCCCCAATCAGTAAGCCCATTGATGCCACCAAATATACAGACCAAGTCCGCACTTCTGTATATGGGATCATACAGCCTAACACCTTTCACCATCCAAACTGGTACAGCCCATCCAGGCATTCGACCACCATTTTGGATTAGTGTAAGCGACGTGTTGTGGCAGAGTCTTACTGAGCGGTGATGTTAACTCATCAGGCCACTGCCCTTTAAACAGAGATTGCCCAATCAGCTTGATGCTGGTTGACACTTCCGCCCGTCACTGCGTGTACGCTAGAGCCCATAACCGATTTCTATCCTGTACCCTCACACCCTCCACCAACCTCTCAATATGGTTCACCAAATCTGGAGCTAATTTACCCTGGGTATTTTGTGAATGTTATTAAGGATGCCACCAATCTCTCTGAGTGACAAAGTCCCGCTCAAGCTATGGCTGAGAGTTTGTTCCTCAGGATACCGATGTCTACTCCATTACCAACACCCATCCCAGCTCCTATTCCCCCAATATAGTGCTGAATACATGCCTCCTCTTGTGGTTACTCCTCAGAGATAAGCATCCTGCATGCACCTTATTCTGTGTCCGCACATCTCTGGGAGTAAGTCACTGGTACGATGACAGCACTTGATTCAGCGTATACTCAGCAAATATAGGGTAATAGGTTTTATCAACCACTGTGAGATGTTGCAGCGCCATGTGGTGAAGGCATATTGTACCCTGGTAGTCAGCGTTTGTTCCCTTTATCTATCGGAGCATGCTCCTGTGTGTATTCACTGGCATTCCTTGTGCAGGGTTTCAACTTCTCAGGTGAGACATCAACCAGGCGTATCTCCCCCATACAAGGAAATGTTCACCCCATTGCCGTGTCACCTGGCACCCTCTAGTCTGGCCAACAGACACCTTATTATGCCTAAGTGCCCGCCTCCTGGGTACCTGCACCATATAAATTCCGTTACGTCAATACATGTCATACATTACACAACTTTTCTTATTTCGACTCCTCCCTCCAACAAAAACATATATATTTTACATTTTCATGTTCTGATGGATTGGATGTGTTATGTTCCTTCCCCCAACCTCCAACCCATTGTACGTATATTAATAACACGTTTGCATTCATCAGGAGAGAGTCCAGCAAAAAAAAAATGTTTCAAGTCTTATTGATAGGCACAGTCTTTCAGATTCAGCACCAGATCGTCCATAGAAAAAGAAAAAGTGTTAAAGTGAATCTTTTTGTTTGTCCCGTCTCTCCTGATATTTAGTGGAATAAATTTGGGGCGTGGTATGGCACAGACAAACTGCCAACCAGATGATCATCTGTCATCCATTTTCCAGAACCTTTCCAATCTCGCTCCACCAGGATTCTGGAATTGAAAAACAAGAGCAGAATCAAATTCTTATCCATAATATCTGCTTGCTTATTACATTTATCTCCCTCCTTGGAACCCAGGAACTTAGTATTCCTGGCTTCTGCAATTTGATCAAACTATCAAAATAACCATGACCTCTTTAGGCAGAACCCACTCTAAAATGGATCCCCACGGTATGGTCAAAACTTTAAAAAAACGAACGTCACTGTTGTTTCTCAAAAATTCTCAATTTAAAAACGCAAAAAGAAAAACAACCAATGCATTTATCTTTATCTTACGATCTATGCACTAACTTTATCTTACGATCTATGCACTAATTCCCCTTTCAGGTGTATAAAGCCTAAACCTTTTGGAGCTTTTTACACCTGAACAAAACAACAATAAAATAGCTGATTAAGCCAATACCCAAAAACAATAAAAAAAAAATATGTTTTTTTTTAAAAAATAAAAAAAAAAAAAAAAAAAAAATTTAAAAAAGAATAAACAATAAAAGTCTGGCCATTATCACCCAAGAACAACATGACAAGACAACCACCATACAACAATGACAAACACTCAACTTTTAATTAAAGACATCCATGGATTTTCTCCTGAGAAGAGTACATGTTTCTTTTTTTTATCTGAAAGACAATAAGTTAATGGGAAAAACAACACAAACAAAACATTTGTAACTTCATCACAACATTTGCTACCTCATTTGTAACTCTTTAGTTTTGTCAGATTATTGTTTAAATATTTTCATTGTTTGCAAACAATTACTAATTAATGAGCTCATGGTACCATGTGATAATCGATTATGCATTTACAATAACCTAACCCTGTGTTGGTCTCACTTTGACGGACCTGCAAACACAACACAAATGTTTAGTATTCAAACCTGTTCTCTCCCTGGTTTCTGGAAAAGGAACACAAAGACAATGATTAAACACGATTATCATGACAATTGACTTTAAGTGCCCCAAGTCTCTTCTCATTAATTGTACTGCTAGGGGAACACCGAGTTGTAGTATAAACAACTAAACTAAAAAAAATAAAAATTACAAACATTAAAACTAAAACTAAAATTAATAAAATAAAAAAAAATGAAAAGTGAAAAAAAAATTTAATACTTAAAAAAAACAAAATATGGAAAAAAATAATTCATAATAAAAAAAAAATGAAAACATTAAAATTAAAATAAAAAAAAACTAATAAAAAAATTCATAAAAATTAAAAAACATTAAACCTTATATAAAAAAATTACAAAAATACTTAAAACCTTATTCATAGGAAGGAAGCTTTGATCAGAGTATTTTTAACATACTTGCAGCTGACTAAGTGCTGCTAGCATTGCTTCCCCCAGTGCTATGTTTGAATAACCATGCGGCTACTTCCATTTTGATTTTATGCAACTGTCCTACATATTGCTTTTCAGTTTGTAGACTCCGTAATTGGGTCTTAACGGGGAATTGGGTTTGCTTACTATGGGCTCCATGCTTTGGATTGCTACCCCACCTGGCCGAATAACATTCATAATGCCTTGGGGTAGTCTTCAGGTATGATCTTTTTTTGATATCGTTATTCGCCCAACAATACTTTGCGATGTGACCTCCCCTTTTACACAAACAACATTTTAGCTCTGGCTTCCCTGCATAGGCCCTTTTTTCAACATCTTGTGCTGGAAATTCACATTGCTGGATAATATTACTGTGATTGGAATTAACAGACTTTACACTTCCATCGTCTGAGGAGTCATCAGAAGTTTCTATTTCAATTCCTGAATCTATTTCAAGCGCAGATACCACGCTTGTATTTACGTCTCCAACATCGATTCCCATCATCCGCCTTCCTGTATTTCTGCTTAATACGGATACACCTGCCTTTGACCCATATTCGCTATCACTGGACTCTTGGCAAAAATCTCGCAGGATATTGACAAAATTTTGGTAGGACCTAGCATTCCTCAGAGCCATTCTAGTGGGATAGCTTACATAACACTTATTGGCCATCGAGTATATGAAACTTGCATCATCCTCCAATAAGTCAGGACAGTTGAAGACTCTCGTATACAACGCAAGATACTCACTGCAGAACAATATTGGGTCAACTCCTCTCCTAAATTTCA
Source organism: Lithobates sylvaticus (assembly GCA_028564925.1). Lineage (NCBI taxonomy): Eukaryota > Metazoa > Chordata > Amphibia > Anura > Ranidae > Lithobates > Lithobates sylvaticus. Next base: position 98,391,001 of record CM053026.1, on the reverse strand, counting down.
TTCGTTGCAAATCACTCATACCATTATCACGACTGTCCACAAGGCGCTGCAATTCTTTCCTCCGCCCCTCTGCATCTGCTAAATTATCCTTAACCTGTGCCGATAACTGGCCTATCAAAGGTCCTGGTAGCCATGCTTTTAGAAGAGAGCATGCATCGTCATTCTTCAACTGGAATTTATTGATTAGAGCCTCAAACTTATTGGACAGCGTCACTGGCGACTCCAGGGCATTAAATTCACCCAGAATCTGGCATAACGTGAGTCTCTCTTGGATTGTAATCAAACTGTCATTCTGCTTTGACGCTATAGGCGCAATAGTAGACTGTGTTTCCTCACGGCTCTTTTCCTCACTGACTGTGCAGATATCGGCCAATTGGCATGTTGCTTTGTGCTCATTGAGCGATATTATACACTGTTCTTTAATAAGAAGTTGGGAGTGTGCATTTGCTACTTTCCTTTCTAAAGACATAACCAATTCTTCCATCTCTGATAACTTTATTCGCAATGACTCTACAAGTTTATTCTTCATGACGCAGTCCATGCTGCACCTCTGAAGCTGTTCTCGTAGGTCACCATTTTTTTCTGACAACTCGCCGGCTTTTGCCTGCAATTTGTCAATCTCACTACTGGAGGCTGTTGCAAGCCTTAGAAGTTTTCCACTGATTCCATCTATATCTTCGCCGAGATGTCTCCTTTCTGCTTCCCACTTCTCCCCCATGTGCTCAGATATAACTTTAATTCTGAGCAACACTGCAATCTCATTAGCCAATTTTTCCTTTTTCGCTTTCTTTTTTAGCTGCTTACCCAGTAATCTGCTATTCTGTTGCTGACACTGAGACACTAGTACATTACACTGGCTTTTAAGAGGTTCATCTGCACATGAATGATAACTGGCAGAGGCGTACTTCTTAACATATGTATACACAAGTTCCATTCTCACAAGCACACAATCCACACTTCTATTTGTACTAACGTTCCAACACTGCACTGAGTACTAAACCAAACCCAATTATCGTTAGCTCTTACAACTCACGGGAAACAAATAAAAATAAAAAAAATAATCGCTCCCATAGCATTCCAGATTCTTCATTCATTATCACTTTTACTTGATATCATTCTAAATAATACAACTTTTGCCTATCCATTGAAAAGACTAACCACATTTACTGTGGCATTATCAGCTGATGTTTGTTAACGAAACTTTCAATGACTTCCATTGATATGCTAATTAGCCTACCCACATTGAAGTTGCTCAACCATTTGCTTACACAATGCAATACAGATAGACAACCAACAGAAAAAAAAAAAAAACAGATACACATCCGTTTAAACACAAATTTGTTACTTGTAGTTTTACAACAAGACACAAGGCACATTCTAAGACACAATGCCTTCCTGTTAGGGTAAAAATCCTGTTAGGCCTTCCTGCCACATGGGTAAAAATGCAAAAAAAAAAAAACGTAAAAAAAAAACTTGAAAATAACAATCTATTTCTCCCACTTTTCGTCAAAGATGTATGGTAATTCCTGTCAATCTTTAACCAAGGGTGATCAGCCCTTACTCACCAGCCCTCTTGACCAGCTACAAGTATTCTAACACTTTGTATTAGCAATACAACATTTAACATATATATACATATCTCGGATAATAAAAAAAAAAAAGGTCTCACCAGATTTGTCGCGCGTCCGCTATCCGATGAAATATTTCACAACATTTTTATGATCATCCAAGCGTGGTTTCAGAATTCGCGAGCCAGCGCCAATCTTGTCCACACGAGAGACGATTTTCAGTTCTGGGTGTCTTTGATTACCAGGACTCAAAACAAAAATACATTAGTCTGTGGATTCTGTGTAAAAATACATTCTACACGCCTAAATCTATGGGGTGCCAAATGAAGTACGCGCTAAAATACTTATATCTATGTATTAATTTGTCTAGTCCCTATAATGTTATTAGTCTGTTAAACCTATGAGCGCATGCTACTGTTAATATCACAATAATACGAGGTTAGCTATGAAGCCAAACACACGGCTAGGAATAATCAAATATTATTTATTTCCCAATAATCAGGAACGCTAACATAAAGTATTAAAAGACATTACAATATCACAAAGCTTACAATCAAATCATATAATATAAGAATATCAAAGATACTTATCACAGGGCCCTCCATGAAAACCTTAAAATGGCTGCCAAGCCATGCGGCTTGAATGGAATCACCATCAGCTGTGTTCATAGGAGAAAAAGGCAGAGAGAGAGAGCTACCTGAGTGTGTGTGTGCTCTTTTTAATCCAAACATACCCGCCTACTCATAGCCAACCCCATTTTGCCCTCCATCCAATAGGCATCGCCGAGAGATAACATAGTAAGAATGCTGTATTGTCCACTAACAGGCAGCATATCTATTAGTCCTTGAGCCATCTTCACAGCAGGTGGGCCTGAGTCAAGCCATTGTTCCTTTGACTTAGGCAACCTGGCTTACAGCAGCCAGGAAGTGAATCGCAGAAGCATGACATGAGTTAATATTAAATCCAACAAATATATATAATGTTTGGGGGTTCTGAGTAATTTTTTAGCAAAAATACTGATATTTATTTGTAAATAAAACGTGTCAGAAGAAGGCCTGGTCTTAAAGTGGATAATGCTTGGAGGTGCTCCTTGGATGTTGGACCTCTCTATGTGGCTAAGCTGTGAAAAGGTCTCACACATGTGATATCGCCAGGAGTAGCAGAATGTGTTTTGGGGTATAGATGCAAATATACCTATGCCGTGTGTAAAAAATAATTTTTTAATATGAAGTTTTTGAAAAAAAAATGTTTATTTACTTTCTTCATTCTCCAAAGAATTCCAAAGAAATGTGGGGGAAAAAAATATAACCTCATACCTTCAATACCTTGGAATGTCTACTTTCCAAAAAGGGGTCATTTTGGGGTGTCTGTACTGTCTTGGCATGTAGAGCCTCACAAAGTGAGATAGGCAGTCAGCACATCAGGACTGATCAATTTTAAATGATAGGTACCATAGCTTGTAGACACTGATTTGAGTTATTTTTACCAAAGAAATGTAGCAGTATAAACTTTGGTCAAAATTTATGAAGAAAAATTACTTATTTGCAAAATTTTATAACAAAAACTAAGAAAACTATTTTTTTTTTTTCAAAATTTTCGGTCTTTTTTCATTTATAGCACAAAAAATAAAAAACCGAATGGTGAGTAAATACTATCAAAATAAAGCTCTATTTGTGTGGAAAAATTATAAAAAAATACATATGGGTACAGTGTTGCATGACCTTATAATTGCCATTCAAAGTTTTAGACAAAATTGGCCTGAGCAGGAAGGGGGTGAAAGCTCCCAGTATTGAGGTGGTTAAAGAGTTGTGGCAGAACAGAGAATCCATCATCACAAGTGACTCTGTGGGGTTAAACGCAATTGAGCTTTATCTGTATACAAACAGTACTACATTCAAGGAGACCCTCGTGCTGAAGGCAGGGTGCCTCGAATTTGGATTTTCAAGTTTTTTAGTTGCAGTGACAGTGGTCATTAGGACAATTAAATTGGTGAATCTTCCCAGTGGGGACACAGACAACAATAAAACCTGACAAAGGATTATAACTCCTCAACACTATCCAATCTTGAGGCAAAGCAAGACATTTTGGACATACCATCTTGCGCTTAAAGTCAACCCATCAAATGTCTACCCCAAAAAATAGAATACACATTTTTGATAAACATGACCTTTAATAGAGTTTTGAGATTACATTTAGGCCTAATGGTACTTTAAATAAAAGCTTTTCATCTTGTTTTCTATCGTGACTTCATCCACTTGAGTCCCACCTTGAGGACTGTTAAGGCAGAAGTGATCAACGTAACTGTCTAGAAATATCAATCATTCACCTTCATTTCACTCTTCCAATTTCGTCTCACGCTGTTCTGACTTGACACTTAGTCATTATAAAGAAACAATTTAGGAGGATTCTTATTTTTTCTCGGCTGTAAACTCAATTACCTTTTAAATGATTTCAGAGCTGCAGTTAAATGGTCTATAAAGCCTGAAAATGGAAATGAGGGCTAACATCTCATTCTGTAATGGTTTGAATAATACTCTGCTGGGCAGGGGGGAGCTTCAAAAATAGCCTGTGACTAATATCCCTGTGTCCACATCAGTGTGCAGCGTTCATCCCTGTAGAGACTGAAGACTTTGTCTTGGCTGCTTTGGAGCTCAACCAGCTCAGTAAACTGACAGGTTATGATTACTCTTTTATTACAGGCAAGTGTGTAGCTTGCTATAAAAAAAATCTCGGTGGAATTCATGTTTAAAAATAGCTACACAAATGCTCCTTGTCTGATTGGTTTATTATATTTCGACATCTGGTATTGTGCTTGTTTTCCAAAACATATTTTTATCAAACAGCATAAAAGACCATTATTGTGTATTGCTAGACAACATCTTAGATTGCAGTTAAGGTAAATACCCTGTTACTAAACTTTCTTTCGCTGTTTTCAGCAGTGTGCTGATGTGCAGGACCAATACAAGGTCATCCAGTGCCAGGATCCCAAACTGCATGGCTAGCAGGCTAGGCACAGCATACATCTCCCGGCCACATCCATGTATTAGAATATACTACAAGCCACCTCTAGCATGACCTCACCTCCAGTAACCTAATACTGAATAGCAGAAGCCACAGTCTGAACCTAGCCAGCTTGAACCCAGAACCTCTGCTGTGTCAGGCAATGTCTCCTCTTGCAGAGCCACCTGGAATCTGGACAGTTCCTGGGACAATTCCTTGAATGATCCTGTCTTGAACCTTGTTTGTCTTGAACCCTTAACTTTTTTCTCCTCCCATGAACTTCCTGATTTAAGCCATGTCTCTGCACTTCCTGTTTGCCAGATTATTGTGCTCCCTCCAGCCAGTATCTTGCTACTGCTGCCATCCATATTTTGCTACCACTTGTTATAGACCCTTGGCTTTTTCCTTGACTATGCTTCTGCCTGATCCCAACCTACAATTACTCGTTACTGACCTTTTGGATTGTTAACTGACTATACTTCTGTTTGAACCCTACCTTCTTATCCGCTACTGAACCCAGCTTGCTCACATCCTGGTGGGGCGATTCTGAGGACCCTGACCTGGAACTAACACACAGCAAAATCCCTCTCCACCATCAGGAGCTCTGGTGAGTACCAGTTAGTACCTCAGGTGAGCACCGGTTAGTACCTCAGGTGAGCCCACGTCATTCACCAGGATGACTGCCTGTGTACCTATCCTGCTGGTCGGTGGTAGTTCTGCTACTGCTTTAGTAACTGGTCTTCGAGCCTGACTCCTGATCGTGATATCCACAATAGGGGAACCCATTTTACCCTTATATATATATCGATCTGATGCTTACCACATTTCCGCCCCTGTCCTGTAAGGAGTTATAGAGGATCTTATGGGTCATTGTCATCCTTATATACAGTTGGTTGATGTATGAATGGTCAACAAAAAATCCTGCCTAACAGATGCATTATCTGTAATTATTTCAGCAAATTGTCTGGTTATCTTTATTTATTATGCTTTTGAGTAGGGATGAGCCGAACACCCCCGGGTTCGGTTCGAACCAGAACCTTCGAACGGACCGAAAGTTCGCGCGAATTTTCGAACCCTATACGTTATAATGGACGCGAACGTTCGAAATCAAAAGTGCTAATTACAACGGCCAATATGCATGTTAATGTCATAAAACAGGTTTGGGGACCCGGGTCCTGCCCCAGGGGACATATATCAATGCAAAAAGAACTTTTAAAAACTAACGTTTTTTCGGGAGCAGTCATTTTAATGATGCATAAAGTGAAAAAAAAAAGTGACATTTTCCTTTAAATATGGTACCTGGGGGGTGTCCAAAGTATGCCTGTGAAGTGGCATGTGTTTCCCGTGTTTAGAACTGTCCTTGCACAAAATGACATTTGTAAAGGAAAAAAAGAAGCCATTTAAAACCACTTGCGGCTTTAGGTTTGATCTTAAGTAGAATCTGAACAGGTACATTATGAAGTGTAGCTCCATCCCAAAAAAATCTATTTTTAAGCTTTTTGGAGAACATAGGGAGGGGTTATCACCCCTGTAACATTTGCTGTCTTTGCACATCTGTTCAGAACATGTCACCTCACTTTCCGTCCCAATGACAAATGTTTTTGGAAAAGTGGGGTTTTAATTGAAACAAGGATTGGTGATAAAGTATCAGTAGAGAGGAGATACCTTTTTCCCAAATTAAATCTAACAGGATAGAATTTCCCTTCCTAGGGGTAGATTTCCTCTCACTTCCTGTTTTCTCTTTCCATTTGCAAGTAGGAGTCGTTTGTAAGTTGGATGTTTGAAAGTAGGGGCCTGGCGTATATACTCTGCAGAAATTTGCCCTATTAGATGTTGGTGTAGCCACAAGACTGGTGGGCACAGGAATGGGCCCTGCTGTGAGTTAATAGATCAAGATTTGTAATTGCATGCACCTGTTGAACAGGGCAGAAAAATTGGGGGTGGTGGTGGTGGTGGTGGTGGACGGTTTTGCCACAAGACTGTAAGCTCTCACAGTTACTCTTGGTGGGCGCAGGAATGGGCCCTGCTGTGAGTTATTAGATCAAGATTTGTAATTGCAAGCACCTGATGAACAGGGCAGAAAAATTGGGCCTTTGGCGGTGGTGGTGGACGGTGTTGCCACAAGACTGTAGGCCCTCATAGTTACTCTTGGTGGGCGCAGGAATGGGCCCTGCTGTGAGTTATTAGATCAAGATTTGTAATTGCAAGCACCTGATGAACAGGGCAGAAAAATTGGGCCTTTGGCGGTGGTGGTGGACGGTGTTGCCACAAGACTGCAGGCCCTCATAGTTACTCTTGGTGGGCGCAGGAATGGGCCCTGCTGTGAACTATTAGATCAAGATTTGTAATTACCCGCCCCTGTTAAACAGGGGCTGAAAAATTGTGCCTTAGGCACTGGTGCTGGTGCCACAACACTGCAACCCCTCACAGAGACTGTACTTGGAGCACAGCAGTCACACGTGTTGCGAAGCATTTTTTTAAAAAATTGTAAGTACACGCCCCTGTTAAACAGGGGCTGAAAAATTGTGCCTTAGGCACTGGTGCTGGTGCCACAACACTGCAACCCGGCCCTCACAGATACTGTACTTGGAGCACAGCAGTCACACGTGTTGCGAAGCATTTTTTTAAAAAATTGTAAGTACACGCCCCTGTTAAACAGGGGCTGAAAAATTGTGCCTTAGGCACTGGTGCTGGTGCCACAACACTGCAACACGGCCCTCACAGAGACTGTACTTGGAGCACAGCAGTCACACGTGTTGCGAAGCATTTTTTTAAAAAATTGTAAGTACACGCCCCTGTTAAACAGGGGCTGAAAAATTGTGCCTTAGGCACTGGTGCTGGTGCCACAACACTGCAACACGGCCCTCACAGAGACTGTACTTGGAGCACAGCAGTCACACGTGTTGCGAAGCATTTTTTTAAAAAATTGTAAGTACACGCCCCTGTTAAACAGGGGCTGAAAAATTGTGCCTTAGGCACTGGTGCTGGTGCCACAACACTGCAACACGGCCCTCACAGAGACTGTACTTGGAGCACAGCAGTCACACTCGTGTTGCGAAGCATTTTTTTTAAAAATTGTAAGTACACGCCCCTGTTAAACAGGGGCTGAAAAATTGTGCCTTAGGCACTGGTGCTGGTGCCACAACACTGCAACACGGCCCTCACAGAGACTGTACTTGGAGCACAGCAGTCACACGTGTTGCGAAGCATTTTTTTAAAAAATTGTAAGTACACGCCCCTGATAAACAGGGGCTGAAAAAGTGTGCCTTAGGCACTGGTGCTGGTGCCACAACACTGCAACACGGCCCTCACAGAGACTGTACTTGGAGGAGCACAGCAGTCACACGTGTTGCGAAGCATTTTTTTTAAAAATTGTAAGTACACGCCCCTGTTAAACAGGGGCTGAAAAATTGTGCCTTAGGCACTGGTGCTGTGGCATGGATCATTGAGGAGGAGGAAGAGGATAGTCAGTGAACATAAGAGGACAGTCACTCAGCATCAGCATAGGCAGTCTTGAAGGGATGTGACATTAAAAATTATTCGGTTATATCCGCCTCAGGTGCCTGGTAGCTGGTGGTGATCCAAGACTGATTCATTTTGATGAATGTCAGTCGATCAACCGAGGCGGTGGACAGGCGCACCCTATGATCAGTCACAAATCCTCCAGCAGCACTGAATGTGCGTTCGGAAAGAACGCTGGAGGCAGGACAGGCCAGTAGCTCAATTGCATACTGTGCAAGCTCTGGCCAGTGATCCATCCTCAGGACCCAGTAAGCCAGAGGATTTTCGGTGGGAAAGGTGTCCAAGTCTGACCTTGCCCCAAGGTATTCCTGCACCATGTATATCAGACGCTGGCGATGGTTGCTGGAACCGATCATACCTTGGGGCTGCGGACTAAAAAATTGTCTGAACGCATCGGTCAGACGTCCACCTTCCCCACCGCTCCTTCTGCCACTGACCGAAGCCTCAGCAACTCGTCGCCCAGGACCAGGAGTTTGTAGCCTCCCAGTTTCTGGGAACGCGTTGCACAGACCTTTCTGCAAGGCCTCCCTGAGATGTCTCATCCTCTGCTCCCTCTGCGACGGCAAGATAAGGTCCGCAACCTTACCCTTGTACCGCGGATCAAGGAGAGTGGCCAGCCAGTAATGGTCCCTCTCCTTGATCCGAAGAACACGAGGATCCTTCCGCAGGCTTTGCAGGATCAGGGAGGCCATGCAGCGTAGGTTAGCTGAGGCATTCGGTCCGGAGTCTTCTGGGTCACTGAGGATGACATGATCGCCAGCCACCTCCTCCCAGCCACGTACAAGTCCACTGGCTTGTTGGGACTGTACATCATCCCTAAAAGACTGCTGCTGCTGATGCTGAGTGCCAGGCTCCACCTCCATGCTCACACAATCCTCCTCCTCCTCCTCCTCCTCCTCCTCCTCCTCATCCTCTTCCTGTGTGATGGGTGGGTCAGAAGGAACACTGTCCGGATAAATGGGGCCTTGAGAGGCAAGGAAGTCCTCCTCTTCCTGCCTCTGTTCTGCCTCAAGTGCCCTGTCCATTATCCCACGCAGCGTATGCTCCAACAGGTGGACAAGAGGGACAGTGTCACTGATGCATGCACTGTCACTGCTCACCATCCTCGTGGCCTCCTCAAATGGTGAGAGGACAGTGCATGCATCCCTGATCATGCTCCACTGACGTGGGGAAAAAAAACCAAGCTCCCCTGACCCTGTCCTGGTGCCGTAGTCGCAAAGGTACTCATTGATGGCCCTCTGCTGCGTGTGCAGTCGCTGCAGCATGGCCAACGTTGAGTTCCACCTGGTGGGCATGTCAGATATTAGGCGGTTCTTGGGCAGGTTCAGCTCCTTTTGCAGCTCAGTCAGCCGAGCACTGGCATTATAAGATCGGCGGAAATGCACACAGACTTTCCTGGCCTGCCTCAGGACATCCTGTAAGCCTGGGAACCAGCCCAAGAACCGCTGCACCACCCGGTTGAGGACGTGAGCCCTGCAGGGCACATGGGTGAGCTGCCCCTGTCGCAGGGCGGAGAGGAGGTTGGTGCCCTTGTCAGAAACGACCATTCCTGGCTTAAGCTGACGTGGCGTCAACCACCTCTCGGCCTGCCCCTGCAGAGCTGCCAGAACCTCTGGCCCAGTGTGGCTCCTGTCCCCCAAACACACCAGCGCAAGCACGGCATGGCATCTTTTTGCCTGCGTACTTGCGTAGCCCCTTGTACGCCTACGGAGCACCGCTGGTTCCAAGGACAGAGCACTGGAGGAGAAGAAGAGGAGGGGGTGGAGGAGAGAGGTGTGTCACAACCAGTAGCAGTAGTCGCGTTTTGGAGGCGTGGTGGCGGAACAACCTCCAACACTACTGCACCTTGTCCTGCATCCCTCCCAGCTGCCAATAGAGTGACCCAATGGGCCGTGAAAGAAAGGTACCGTCCCTGTCCATGCCTGCTGGACCATGAGTCAGCGGTAATATGCACCTTACCGCTGACCGCCCTGTCCAGCGAGGCATGGACATTGCCCTCCACATGCCGGTAGAGAGACGGAATCGCCTTCCGCGAGAAAAAGTGGCGTTTGGGAACCTGCCACTGAGGAACCGCACATTGAACAAACTCACGGAAGGGGGCCGAGTCTACCAACTGAAAAGGCAGCAGTTGAAGTGCTAGCAATTTAGCAAGGCTAGCATTCAACCGCTGGGCATGTGGATGGCTGGGAGTGTACTTCTTTCTACGGTCCAGCAGCTGGGGCAGGGAAATTTGCCTGCTGCATTCGGACGTCGGTGTACTGCAAGTACTTGGTTGTGACACACCGAATTCTACACCTTCAGTCCTCTCAGAGCAGCTTTCAGAGAGGACTGAAGGTGTAGTGGGGATGGAGATCCCAGCTGAGGAGGAGCAAGGAGAGGTCCGCTTAGTTCTTTGGTGTGGGTCTTTTATGTGTGCCTGCCAACGAGCTGCATGGCAGGTCGCCATATGTCTGGTCATGCTTGTCGTGCCCAAGCGGCTGATGTTTTGGCCACGCGAGATACGCTTGAGACAAATATTGCAAATAGCAGTGGTGCGATCTGCTGCACTCGTCTCAAAAAAGGCCCACACCAAAGAACTTTTCTGATAACGTGCAGAGGCAGCGCCCTGCACAGGCGGAGCTCTGCGGTGTTGTACAGTTGCTGTGCTGGCCTCTACCTGGCCTCCAGGGGGCATCCTGCCTCGTTGGACATGTGACGCCGCATCCTCCTCCTCCTCGTCCTCCTCCTCATCCTCTCTCCCTTGAGGCACCCACGTGGAGTCAGTGACCTCATCATCCCCTCCCTCTTCACCACTAGAGCAAACCTGGCAGTAAGCTGCAGCTGGTGGAACTGTACTGCCAGATTCCTCAAGCTGGGTATCGTCATCCGAGCCTTCGAATCGTTGGGCATCCTCCTGGAGCATGTACCCAACACTGTGCTCAAAGAGTTCGGGGGACTCCTCAGGAGGACATGGTGGGTCTAGGGAAGGGGTGGCTGATGATGCTCTGTCAGTACCCTGAGCCTGGGTGAGAGAGGATGAGGAGGATGAGGAGGGCTTGGTCATCCATTCTACCAAGCCTTCAGCATGATGCGGCTCCACATGTCCAGCTGCCGAAAACAAAGACGCGCGTGTCCCATGGCCACGTGCTGATGACGATGCACGACCACGTCCACGTCCACGGCCACGTCCACTAGAAACAGAGCCTGCCTGCCCTGTGTTCTTGGCTCTGCACGCTCTGCCTCCCCTTGGCGGTCTTCCAGCCATTGTAGTCGGTAGTCCTGTGGGTGCTGCTGAGAAAGAAAATATAGGAGCTCTGTGTGATGCCACTAACACACTAGAAGTCCTATGGGTGCTTCTGCAAAGAAAATAGAGGAGCTCTGTGTGATGCCACTAACACACTAGAAGTCCTATGGGTGCTTCTGCAAAGAAAATAGAGGAGCTCTGTGTGATGCCACTAACACACTAGAAGTCCTGTGGGTGCTTATGCAAAGAAAATAGAGGAGCTCTGTGTGATGCCACTAACACACTAGAAGTCCTGTGGGTGCTGCTGAGAAGAATATAGAGGAGCTCTGTGTGATGCCACTAACACACTAGAAGTCCTATGGGTGCTTCTGCAAAGAAAATAGAGGAGCTCTGTGTGATGCCACTAACACACTAGAAGTCCTGTGGGTGCTTATGCAAAGAAAATAGAGGAGCTCTGTGTGATGCCACTAACACACTAGAAGTCCTGTGGGTGCTTATGCAAAGAAAATAGAGGAGCTCTGTGTGATGCCACTAACACACTAGAAGTCCTGTGGGTGCTTATGCAAAGAAAATAGAGGAGCTCTGTGTGATGCCACTAACACACTAGAAGTCCTGTGGGTGCTTCTGAGAAGAATATATAGGAGCTCTGTGTGATGCCACTAACACACTAGAAGTCCTGTGGGTGCTTCTGCAAAGAAAATAGAGGAGCTCTGTGTGATGCCACTAACACACTAGAAGTCCTGTGGGTGCTTCTGCAAAGAAAATAGAGGTGCTCTGTGTGATGCCACTAACACACTAGAAGTACTGTGGGTGCTTCTGCAAAGAAAATAGAGGAGCTCTGTGTGATGCCACTAACACACTAGAAGTCCTGTGGGTGCTTCTGAGAAGAATATATAGGAGCTCTGTGTGATGCCACTAACACACTAGAAGTCCTGTGGGTGCTTCTGCAAAGAAAATAGAGGAGCTCTGTGTGATGCCACTAACACACTAGAAGTCCTGTGGGTGCTGCTGAGAAGAAATATAGGAGCTCTGTGTGATGCCACTAACACACTAGAAGTCCTATGGGTGCTTCTGCAAAGAAAATAGAGGAGCTCTGTGTGATGCCACTAACACACTAGAAGTCCTGTGGGTGCTGAGAAGAATATATAGGAGCTCTGTGTGATGCGACTAACACACTTCAAGTCCTGTGGGTGCTTATGCAAAGATAATAGAGGAGCTCTGTGTGATGCCACTAACACACTAGAAGTCCTATGGTGCTTCTGGGAAGAAAATATCTCTGTGTGTGTGATGGGACTAACACACTTCAAGTCCTGGGTGCTTCTGGGAAGAAAATATATAAGCTCTGTGTGTGTAATGGGACTAACACACTTCAAGTCCTATAGGTGCTTCTGGGAACAAAATATAGCTCTGTGTGTGTAATGGGACTAACACACTTCAAGTCATAGGTGCTTCTGGGAACAAAATATAGCTCTGTGTGTGTGATGGGACTAACACACTTCAAGTCCTATAGGTGCTTCTGGGAAGAAAATATAGCTCTGTGTGTGTATGGGACTAACACACTTCAAGTCCTATAGGTGCTTCTGGGAAAAAATATAGCTCTGTGTGTGTGATGGGACTAACACACTTCAAGTCCTGTAGGTGCTTCTGGGAAGAAAATAGCTCTGTGTGTGTAATGGGACTAACACACTTCAAGTCCTATAGGTGCTTCTGGGAACAAAATATAGCTCTGTGTGTGTGATGGGACTAACACACTTCAAGTCCTATAGGTGCTTCTGGGAAAAAATATAGCTCTGTGTGTGTAATGGGACTAACACACTTCAAGTCCTATAGGTGCTTCTGGGAACAAAATATAGCTCTGTGTGTGTGATGGGACTAACACACTTCAAGTCCTATAGGTGCTTCTGGGAAAATATAGCTCTGTGTGTGTGATGGGACTAACACATCAAGTCCTATAGGTGCTTCTGGGAACAAAATATCTCTGTGTGTGTGATGGGACTAACACACTTCAAGTCCTAGGTGCTTCTGGGAACAAAGTATAGACTAACACACTTCAAGTCTATAGGTGCTTCTGGGAAGAAAATATAGCTCTGTGTGTGTAATGGGACTAACACACTATAGGTGCTTCTGGGAACAAAATAGCTCTGTGTGTGTAATGGGACTAACACACTTCAAGTCCTATAGCTGCTTGTGGGAACAAAATATAGCTAGGTGTGTGTAATGGGACTAACACACTTCAAGTCCTATAGGTGCTTTCTGGGAACAAAATATAGCTCTGTGTGTGTAATGGGATGGGACTAACACACTTCAAGTCCTATAGGTGCTTGGGAACAAAATATAGCTCTGTGTGTGTAATGGGACTAACACACTTCAAGTCCTAGGTGCTTCTGGGAACAAAATATAGCTCTGTGTGTGTGATGGGACTAACACACTTCAAGTCCTATAGGTGCTTCTGGGAACAAAATATAGCTCTGTGTGTGTGATGGGACTAACACACTTCAAGTCCTATAGGTGCTTCTGGGAACAAAATATAGCTCTGTGTGTGTAATGGGACTAACACACTTCAAGTCCTATAGGTGCTTCTGGGAACAAAATATAGCTCTGTGTGTGTGATGGGACTAACACACTTCAAGTCCTATAGGTGCTTCTGGGAACAAAATATAGCTCTGTGTGTGTGATGGGACTAACACACTTCAAGTCCTATAGGTGCTTCTGGGAACAAAATATAGCTCTGTGTGTGTGATGGGACTAACACACTTCAAGTCCTATAGGTGCTTCTGGGAACAAAATATAGCTCTGTGTGTGTGATGGGACTAACACACTTCAAGTCCTATAGGTGCTTCTGGGAACAAAATATAGCTCTGTGTGTGTGATGGGACTAACACACTTCAAGTCCTATAGGTGCTTCTGGGAACAAAGTATAGCTCTGTGTGTGTGATGGGACTAACACACTTCAAGTCCTATAGGTGCTTCTGGGAACAAAATATAGCTCTGTGTGTGTGTAATGGGACTAACACACTTCAAGTCCTATAGGTGCTTCTGGGAACAAAATATAGCTCTGTGTGTGTAATGGGACTAACACACTTCAAGTCCTAGGTGCTTCTGGGAACAAAATATAGCTCTGTGTGTGTAATGGGACTAACACACTTCAAGTCCTAGGTGCTTCTGGGAAAAAATATTAGCTCTGTGTGTGTAATGGGACTAACACACTTCAAGTCCTATAGGTGCTTCTGGGAACAAAATATAGCTCTGTGTGTGTGATGGGACTAACACACTTCAAGTCCTATAGGTGCTTCTGGGAAGAAAATATAGCTCTGTGTGTGTGTGTGTGTGATGGGACTAACACACTTCAAGTCCTATAGGTGCTTCTGGGAAGAAAATATAGCTCTGTGTGTGTGTGATGGGACTAACACACTTCAAGTCCTATAGGTGCTTCTGGGAACAAAAATATAGCTCTGTGTGTGTGATGGGACTAACACACTTCAAGTCCTATAGGTGCTTCTGGGAACAAAATATAGCTCTGTGTGTGTAATGGGACTAACACACTTCAAGTCCTATAGGTGCTTCTGGGAACAAAATATAGCTCTGTGTGTGTGATGGGACTAACACACTTCAAGTCCTATAGGTGCTTCTGGGAACAAAAATATAGCTCTGTGTGTTTAATGCCACTAACACACTTCAAGTCCTATAGGTGCTTCTGGGAACAAAATATAGGAGCTCTGCCTGCCTGGGACGAACACACTACAAGTCCTATAGGTGCTTCTGGTAACAAAATATAGGAGCTCTGCCTGCCTGCCACGAACACACTACAAGTCCTATAGGTGCTTCTGGTAACAAAATATAGGAGCTCTGCCTGCCTGCCACGAACACACTACAAGTCCTATAGGTGCTTCTGGTAACAAAATATAGGAGCTCTGCCTGCCTGCCACGAACACACTACAAGTCCTAAAGGTGCTTCTGGTGACAAAATATAGGAGCTCTGCCTGCCTGCCACGAACACACTACAAGTCCTATAGGTGCTTCTGGTAACAAAATATAGGAGCTCTGCCTGCCTGCCACGAACACACTACAAGTTCTATAGGTGCTTCTGGTAACAAAATATAGGAGCTCTGCCTGCCTGCCACGAACACACTACAAGTACAATAGGTGCTTCTGGTAACAAAATATAGGAGCTCTGCCTGCCTGCCACGAGCACACTACAAGCCCCTCTTTGTCAATCAATCTTTGTAACTGAATCTATCTAACTCAATCTCTGCAAATGAATCTCTCTATCTATCTAAATGCAGCAGAGTGTCACAGAAACAGCCTGCTCAATCTGCGCCGGAACAGCATGTGACCGGCGCAGACGGCGTGGCGGCGTTTTATAGGGGGGGGGGCGTGTACTACAGCCCCTGAGCTGTAATTGGCTACAGGCGTCCTGCCTGTAGCCAATTATGGCTCTTCGAGTTTCCGGGGCTGTGATTGGCCAAGCATGCGGGGTCACAGTGCATGCTTGGCCAATCATCAGCCAGCAATGCACTGCGTCGGCCGCGCCGGCCGCAATGCATTGCGGGGCCGCTCGCATCACACGAACGTGATGCGAGCGGCCAAAATAGTTCTGGGCTCGCCGAGCGAGCGAACGCCCGGTGCTCGATGCGAACGTGGGTTCGCATCGAGCACCGGGCCCATCCTTACTTTTGAGTATATATCACGTGTGCTCAGTCTCTCTGTTATGGGCAGCAGTGTACTGATGTCCAATCAAGTAATTGAAATAGATATTTATGTACAACCCCAATTCCCCAAAAATTGGGACCCTGAGTAAAACCTACATAAAAACAGAATGCAATGATTTGCAAATATCGCCATTGTAGCCCTACCCTTGTAGGTTCCTTCTCACTGCAGTGCAGGAACAGGCACACAGCAACACAATGTTCGCTAGGGGTTTGTATTTTTCTGTATTTTATTGCTTAACCACTTGCCGCCTGCCATATAGCAAAATGATGTCGGCAAAGTGGATGCGATATCCTGACCAGACATCATATGACGTGGTCAGGATACCAAGCTGCATCACTGCTGATCACGATGTAAACAGGAAGAGTTGTTTGTCGGCTTTTCCTCACTCGCGTCTGACAGACGCGAGTAGAGGAGAGCCGATCGGCTGCTCCTCTGACAGGGGGGTCTGCGCTGATTGTTTATCAGCGCAGCCCCTTCCTCGGATGCCCACTCAGGACCACCAGGGATGACCACCACTGATGACCACCAGGTATGGCATCCCTGGTGGCCATGGGTGGCAATGTGTGCCCACACATGATGCCAATGTGTGCCCACATATGATGCCAATCAGTGCCCGCCAGCAATACCTGCCAGTGCCTCCTAATCAGTGATGCCAATCAGTGCCATCTATCAGTGTCAATCAGTGCCACTCATCAGTGTCCATCAGTGCCACCTATCAGTGCCCATCCATGCCCATCAGTGCCCACCTATCAGTGCCCATCAGTGCCATCCCATAAGTACCCATAAATGCAGCCTTTCAGTGCCCATCTGTGCCGCCTATGAGTGCCCATCAGTGCTGCATATCAGTGCCACCTATCAGTGTCCATCAGTGCCGCCTATCAGTGCCCATCAGTGTCGCATATCAGTGCCCACCATCAGTGCCTATCAGTGCCCATCAGTGCCACCTCATTGGTGCTACCTCATCCGTGCTCATCAGTGCCACCTTATCAGTGCCCGGCAGTGCAGCCTCATCAGTGCCCATCAGTGAAGGAGAAAACATACTTATTTACAAAATTTTATAACAGAAACTAAGAAAAACATATTTTTTGTCAAAATTTTCGGTCTTTTTTTATTTGTTTAGCAAAAAATAAAAACCGCAGAGGTGATCAAATACCACCAAAAGAAAGCTTGATTTGTGGAAAGAAAATTATACAAATTTGCTGCTGTATAGCATGCCCACGCAATTGTCATTTGAACAGCGACAGAGCTGAAAGTTGAAAATTGGCTTAGGCAGGAAGGGGGAAAGTGCCCAGTATTGAAGGGGTTAAAGAAACTGGGGAGGGGATTTGGGGTGGTGTGGGATACTCCAAAATGTTTGAACACAATTCTATAGTGGACAATTCTCTAATCAGCATCAGCATAGTTTATTTTTCCTCATAGCTGGGGACCATGGGATCTTTTGTAAATCATATGCAGCAAGACTGGAACAGTTTTTAGGTTCATGGATGGGGACCATAAAGTGACTTGCAGAACCAATAAGCTAGACTGGAACATTCTTTAGGTTCACGGCAAATGACCATGAACCAGCTTGCAGAACAGATAGGCTAGACTGGAACAGTCTATAGGTTCCTAGCTGGGGGCCATGATGCAGCTTGCAGAACAGATAGGCTAGACTGAAAAAGTCTATAGGTTCACAGCTGGGGGCCATGAAGTGGCTTGCAGAACAGATAGGCTAGACTGGAACAGTCTATAGGTTCACAACTGGGGACCAAAAAGTAATTTGCAGAACTAATAGGAGGCTCTACTCCTGGAATCCTGGAACATGATCGGTCCATTGGTGCAGCCTCTTGTAAGTAGTTCAGAATCCAGTTCCAGGGGTGCCAGGGGCAAGCAGCCCCCTCCTAGTTTCAGATTATTGATCCATTCCCTCAAGAGGGAGAAAGACAATCTCCTCATGGCTAGACATGTGCACAACAAAAAAATTTGTTTATTTTCGTTTCGTTTTTTTCGTTTCCGAAAAAAAAATCGTTTTTTTCGTTTCGTTTTTTTCGTTTCCGTTGATTCATAACGATTCGTACATTCGTAAGTCGTCGGTGTTCGGATTTGTACATTCGTAAGTCGTCGGTGTTCGTATTCGTAACGATTCGTACATTCGTAAGTGTTATTTTTTCGTTGATTTGTTTTTTCGTTAGTTTAATTTTCGGACGCATTCGAATTTAATCGTACATTCGTAACATTCGTAGAAAAAAAAAGTTACGAATGTACGAATCGAAAAAAAAGTTAAAGCCCCATACACACGGTCGGACTTTTTTCATCAATTTGGTCCGATCGGACAAGGTTGTTGAAAAATCAGACCGTGTGTATGCACCATCGGACAGTGTTCGTCGGTTTGTCCGTCGGACAAAGTCTTATCTCCTGCTGGAAAGATTTCCCGTCAACCCGGTCCGATCACACCAAATCCGAGCGTGTGTACGCTTGTCCGACGGACAAAGTGCTACGCATGCTCAGAAGAAATTCTGTGACGGAAGCGCTCGGTCAGGTAAAACTACCTTTCCTAATCGACACAGCACATTCGTCACGCTGCAATGTTAAAATGTCTTTAATGCAGCGCATTCTCTTTTTCTTTACAATGCAACAAGAATGACATCTTTTAGCTGCTCCTATTCACCCGCACTTCTCACAAACTTACTTCTTTATTACTTTGCAGCATTTATACACTACATGTTTATTTTTACTCAGATCGTAATACAATCTTTCTTATTTTTTTACCCAGATTTTTTTTTTTTTTTGGGGAATACATATTTGAAGGAGATTTTTTTTTTTTTTTTTGGAGGGGGTTTGTATGTCTCAACTTAGCAAAACCACATTATTAACATTTGTATTTCTTGCTTACATTTACTAGGAGTTTGTTGGTTGTTGGTGCCCCTTGTTAATTCTAGGATTAGTGAAATGTACCTGCCTACTCAAAGAAAAACTGTCATTGTAGAAAAGTAAAACACAATAGTCAATGATTATTTCAAATCAAAAAAACCTTTATTTAGGTCTCAGCAACAGACCAAAGAGGAACGCAGCCATGGTGAAACTTGGGGAATTTGCAAAGCCTTGGACACCCATGGCAACCATCATTTTACAGACTTAAACAATTGGGGGCATGAAGACTACCTATCTAAATAATAAGGGAGCGCAATCTGGTCCTGAAGTCCAAAACATCCGGAACTGCAGCAGATGCCATCTAGGTCCCCAGGCTCTGGTACTACGAGAGGCTCCATCTTCTCTCAGACCAGACTGAGTCCAGGTTGTCACTCTCTTGTCTTCCTTGTACGCTTCCTTCCACGCCGTGGTGCTGGTGCTGGTGGGGTGGCAGAAGGAGGAGGAGGAGGCGGAGCAAGGTCACTCTCGCAAACATGTGTGAGGGGAGTCATCTCCCCAGCCATCCCCTCATTTAGTATTTTGAGGATGACCTCCTCACACATGCTGCGTTGCCCCGCCTCCATACCCGTAAATTTACTTGTAACCAAGGAGGCAAAGGCCTCCTCGTAGGTGGGTGTGGCATAGAGGGAGGCTGAGGCATCTTTTATCAGCTGGAGCGCTGACTCTCCCACCTCCCCCATGTTTTTCGCCCTTCTGTAGGGAAGGCGGAGGGGAGAGACTTGGGAGACAGTCAGGCTCCTACGCCTACCCCCCTGTTGGCTGCCACTACCCCCTGCCTCCTCCTGACTGCCACCTTCCACAGCCACCTCCTGGCTGAGGTCTTCCTGTGTATGAAAAAGGGACATAGTTTCAGTTATTTGTTCATCAAACACACACAATTCTCATCTAGTGACTGTTGCAAAATGTTTTCAAATACAAAACCATACAATTCTCAGCCCTGCAGTTTAGATTCTTCCCAAAAATGTCTCCCACACCACTGTCTGTTGATATGTCAATCACGTTAGGAAATAAGCAATTGGGGATCCTGAATTAACTGAACATCATTCATTATTCAACAAACTGGTTCCAAAACTACTATACCTGGAACAAGCTGGGCACCTGCACATATTCCTGACTGGAAGGCCCAGGTTGGTCCTCGGAATCCTCATCAAGGGTGGCGTGCGTGGAAGGACGCGTGCAAGGAAGAGTCGAGAGTGACTTCCTGACAGTAGCCTGGTCTTTGAGAAAGTGGAGCCTGTCATAGTACCAGAGCGTGGGGACATAGACATCAGCTGCTGCAGCTCCAGATGCTTGTGACTTCAGGACCTTATTGCGCTCCCGGAAATAGGTAGTCTTCATGTTGGTGATCTTCACTTTTAAGTTTGCGACGGTTGCCATGGGCAGGGTAGGCTTTACAAATGCCACCAGTTTCAGCAGGGCTGCGTACCTCTTTGGTCTGTTGCTATAATCCCTGTGTTTTGCCTGCCATAAGAGGGGGAATTGCCGGTATTTATCAATGAAGTGTGGGAGAAAGCTCACGTTGTAGAAGGCATCCATCACCTCTGCAAGACACAACGCCACACAAAACAATATAAATAATGTCAGCCTAAACTCTCCTAATCTTCTCCATAAAGAAGCCTCAAGTTCTAATCAGTCTAGGCTAGTTATGTACCAAGGTCAAATTGTACCTTCGTTTGTAGCGATCGTCTCGTGCGTGAGCTTTCTCTCCCCTCGTCTCCCAGATCGTGGCTACGACACAGGCGTGTGACGTTTTATATACAGTGCGCATGCGTCAAACTCCGCCCGCCCCTGACGATCTTTCTCGTCTATTCCCCACCCCTTCTCTTTACGGCGCAGTGGGGAGAGCACATGGCGGGGACACAGCAGGTGCGCCCCAAATATCCCCCCAACGAGGAGGAGGACGAGGAAAGTCCGGAGGCAGAAACGTCCCGATCCCGGAGCCTGAAATTCAAGGCCTCCAATATGTCATTTGGAGAAATGTTGGAGATGGTGGACATATTAAAGAGGAGCGACTATGATGGGAAGTATGGGCCTTACCTCAACCCCAATGTCCGCAAGGCCAAGATCATGTCTAAAGTTGTGAGAAGGCTGTACAATCATTTTGGGGTACAACGATCCAAGGAGCAACTGAGGAAACGCTGGTCAGACCTGAAACTGAGGGAGGCCGATCAGTACAGAAAGATCAAGAGAATTCTTCAAAAAAGTAAGTAGTTGTGTTTTGTGTTTGATTTCTTGCTTGCATACTGCTCCATGTGGTTTGATTTTTACAAAGTTGTACATTCCAAAATGGCCACTTTCATGTTCGTCTGTGCATTCGATCGTACTCAGCCTCGATCTTTCTGCCACTGTCATGGTCGTGTGTGTGTCCATTCGATCGTACGCAACCTCGATCGTGCGGCCACTTATAATACGATGTTTGGTGTTTTTTTGGGGGAAAGGAAGTTTGTTCTCCCTAGAAATGTCATCCAGAATGTAAAGCCAATTTATTCAATGTAAAGGAGAGGTCACCCAGTAGCTGTTTACCCATCTGGACTCGAGAGCACTAGTGCTGGGACACCCAAACCCCCTTTTTATTAGCCTTTTCCACACATGTGCTCCAGTGGATACTAGAGGGGGGTCTCCATCACACAAACTTCTACCAAAAAGCTAGTCAGTTTAGCACCTTTACAAAGTGACTACATTCATGTAGTTGACATTTGTAACTGGCCAAACTAAAATAGTGTCCGTCACTTTCAAGCAATGTTTGTCATTTCCTATTTCTGCCCTCAATAGTTTGTGTTGCTAAATCTTCCTTTTGGACATTCTCATAGGGGAGCGAAAACTTGGGCCGTCTGAGGAAACCCCCAAACCAACACCTCCCAAAAAAGGGGAAAGAGCAGAAGCAGAGGAGGAGGAGGAGGAGGAAGGAGAGATCATCGAACTTGGAGAAATTGTCACCACAACAGGTGAGTGTGGGAGAACACAGCTACTGGTAAGCTAATCCATGTATGGCTGCCTCATTTCCAACACCCCATTTTTGTTTGTTTGTGGTTTTTAGGTGACGTGGATGTTGTGGAAGAAAAATCGCACTTTACCACAGAGAGTGCCCACGTACTCATCGGAGAGATAATGGTCTGCAATCGAGATCTAGATTACATAAAGCAAAACATCAATGATGTTCAACAAAAATTGAAGAACATCATTGATGTTTTAGGAAAAATATGAAAACGCACCAAGTAATTAACACACATTTGTGCCTGCTTCTGAACACATTTGCAACTTAAAAACTGTCTGAAATTTGGAACATGCACACATTGTGTCCACATGTGCTAGCTCCCACCATGGTGGATGAATGGCAACGTTTTTTTGGGGGTGCAAACACTTTACGAACTACGAAAGTGGTTGTGGTGAAGGGGTTGCACCCCCAAAAAACGTCCATTCATCCCCATGATGGAAAATGGCACTTTTGAAGCTTCTAGGCATGTGTTTTCCCATCTAATGACCATTTTCAGACCCAAATTGTGTGCATGTTCCAAATTTCCACTTTTCGGGGGTGACCCCCCCATGTGATGAAGGCAAGATCAAACACACTTTGAACATATAGTCATGTCTGATCTTGTCTTCACTTTACAAAGTTGAACTTTCCAAGTTCCTAGGTTCTGTTTTGCTCCATGCCTGGTTTTACCAATTGCGGAATGTTTGTAAACAATGTTGTAAATAACCAAGATGTTGTCAGTTTTGGCGTGAAGATTGTAAACGCACTTGGGAATGTTTTCCTAGTAAACTTTTATTTTTCTAAATGTGTGGCTTCCTTATTTAAAAAACACAATGCATTATGTATGTAAAATGAAAAGGATATGGGGGGCAATGGGTGTTATTTACTAAAGGCAAATCCACTTTGCACTCCAATTTTCTTTCCCGGGGAACTTTTTCAATGCACTTGTAGAGCATAGCGGATTTGACTTATGTAAATGACACCCACAGTGCTTTGTACGAAAACACGGAGCACAGCATTTTGGAGAATACACACATGTCAGACCTGGTGATGAAAAGGAGTATTTTGGGTGTCAGTTATGCAGTACAAACCTTCTCTAGACCAAAGATTAGGTAGCAAACACACAACATGAGAATAATCTTTTTGGGAAGAAGAGACTGTTACCTCCTTTTGCCCAGAAAGTGCATTCCCACTGTCGAAGGCAAAGGGAAAAAATGTCAAAGTAAAATAAGCTAAAAAGAAGACTGAAATGACATGAAATCATAGGTTGGTTAAAATATCAGATTTATTAAAAAATGCCTCTCACACATCGTCAGGCAGAGCAATGGCCCCCCTACCCACAAAGTACTGCATATATTGGTCCCGGACCACACGGGCATTTAGAGGGGGCAAGCCTGGACGTGCCACTCGAAGGGCTGTGAGTTCGGCATTTGGAGGGCCCTCCACATCTGGGCCAACGGGCACCACATAGTTCCTGTTATGTCTTTTGAGGAAGTTGTGCAATATGCAACAGGCAAGAACTATGTGGTTCAGTTTGTATTCCGCCAAGTTAAATGCCGTCAGGAACAGGCGGAAGCGGCTGGCCAGGATGCCAAAAGCGTTCTCCACAACTCTTCTGGCTCTGGACAGCCTGTAGTTGAAGACCCTCTGGTCCGGGGTGAGGGTCCTCATCGGGAACGGCCTCATCACATGGGGAGTCAACGCAAACGCTTCATCTGCGACAAAGATGAAGGGGAGTCCTTCGGCATTCTCCTCTGGAGGTGGCAAGCACAGACTGCCACTTTGGAGACGCCAGTAGAACTCCGTGTGCGTAATGGCCCCACCATCCGATATCCGGCCGTTCATCCCCACGTCCACATACATAAACTCGTATGTTGCCGACACCACCGCCAACATCACTACACTATTAAACCCTTTATAATTATAATAGTAGGACCCCGAGTTGGGCGGTGGGACGATGCGGACGTGTTTCCCATCAATTGCCCCTCCGCAGTTAGGAAAGTCCCAACGGCTGGCAAAGTGGGAGGCCACAGTCTGCCATTCCTGTGGCGTGGAAGGGAACTGTGGAGTGAAACAAGAAAAAAAAATTAGTCACTTTGCACCTAAACATTGCAAGCAGATTAGACAATCAACATCTTGGAACAAGAGCATTGTCTAAAATTGGAGGCTGGAAAGTATTTGCACAGAAAAGTAGAGGCTCCCCTTCACAGATTACTCACCCCCCCATCAATCCCCCCACTTCTGATGGGCCATTGGCAATAACTAGGGGTTTTGGGGGGGGGTGGTGGACAGCTAACCCTCTGCACTTCATTGATTGGCAAATGGCTCAATAATGTGGGCTAGTTTGGCCAGACCCTCTGTACTTAACACTTTTGGCAGGCCACAGGAAAGATCAAATAACATTTCAACCCCCCCCCCCCCCCCCCAAAAAAGGCAGGCACAGTGTGACATTATTAAATTACCAAGCAAGCTAATAGGAGGGAAAGAAGACAAAAAAATAGGAAATGGAATGTATGGAGGCAGTCCCTTGCACTACATGCTTTGCTGAATTCATCCCTAAAGATGCGCACTATAAAGAGGTAGGTATATAGTGTGTATGGACCTTGGGAAAGCCAGCAGATAAAGGATTGGTACCATCTGACAGAGCAGTTGGGGGAGGGGGTTCCTAATGAGTTTGCCCCCCCCCCCCCACCAAAAGAACAAAAAAAGGGGGCTCTACATGAAGTAAACCACACAGCAAACATTTGTGCATATTTTAGGGGGTGTTTTGGGGCAAACAATACTATGCAGCAGACAAAAGACATTGCTTAAGTGACTAGGCCATAGGTGTCTATTGGGGCAGAAGAGCATGCTGGTGAGGTAAGTGAAGGGAAAAATGCATGAAGGAGAAAAGGGGCACAGCATATTAGAACATATTGCAATCATGGTAATTAGGGAAGGAGGTCAAAAATACAAGTCATTAGCAAACAGAGCATACATAGAAGGGAATAGTAAAGTAGAAATGTTACCTTAATATAGTCCTCCTGCAGGACCTGAATGATGGCAGAACAGGTCTCTGGAATAATGATTCCCAGGGCCTGGGGAGAGATACCTGAAGAGAACTTCAAATCCTGAAGACTTCTCCCTGTCGCCAAGTACCTCAACGTGGCAACAAGCCTCTGCTCCGGAGTAATGGCTTGTCTCATGCAGGTATCCTGCCGGCTGATAAAGGGGGTCAGCAAAGCCAAAAGACGGTGAAAATCGGGGTCCGTCATCCTGAGAAAGTTCCTGAAATCATCAGGATTATTCTCCCGGATCTCACGAAGCAAAGGCATGTGCGAGAACTGGTCACGCTGAAGCAACCAATTCTTGGTCCACATACTCCTCGTCACTCTGTTCATGGACGGGTCTTGGGTCAAAGCTAAAAGCCCGACACCAATTCCGCGTACAGCACGAACTCGGCGACGAGTACGCACGGGAAACATCGCTCAGAAGGTCACAAAAGGTCGGCTGGTCAGAACGGACAAACAGAAAGCACCGATAAACAGCAAGGCCTGAAAGAACGAAGTGAATACCAGCAACGAGCAGACAATAAGCAGTGCAAATCAAAGCGTCCTATATCAAGATATAGGCCGCAATGACCAACAAATGCGAACTGACTACACGCACTAATAAACAGATACGCACGACAAGCACAAACTGAAGAGCAGTAACGATCTGAGTCAGAAAACTGAGAAGCGCGAATCTTAAGTCACCAAACTTCCACTAACTCTCGATAAACACGGGATCAGCAGAAGGAGCCCAACGGGTGCCTGACGTGGTGCTGAACTTCCCTTTTGTAATCTCGTGGACGACGACTTACGTCACGACGTTCTTCCGGACCGAATATTCCGACAACGTAGTCCGACCGTGTGTACGCAACGCCAACATCGGACAAAGTACGTCGGACAAAGTCCGACTGACCTGGTCCGCGGATTGTCCGAGCGTGTGTATGGGGCTTAAGATGCCCATGTGTATTCTGCTATAACAGCCTACCTACTCAGTTTTTTTTAATATCAGACTTTAGTTCCGCTTTAAAATACAATAAAGGATTTTAAATGAATATTTAACTGCGTTAAATGTTATTTTTTATCTTCAGTTCAGTTTAACAGACTGTAGTCAACAATAGACATTGTATTCAAGAATTAAATAGAAAAGTAACAATAAAAATATTTGGAGTACTCTGAAATGTTAGATTTATCTGTAAAGAAACCATCCTCCATTCAATATAAAGGCACACTGATTAAATGTTTGCTGAGATTGCTCCCTTGAGCATGCATTATTGTAAAAAGCAGATGTTCTTGTGTTGTTTCCAATAGGTTATGTAGGATGTATCCATGCACTAGTGTCATTTAGGTGCTATTTATTGATATCTCTGGAACATGTAGGGTTTTGTATTTTATTTTCCTTTTGTAAAGTAAAAGTCAAGTAATAAACATGGTAATCTTGTATACAGCGATTTGTAAACAAGCATTGCAATGTCGCACACATTTCCATAAAAAAGAAAATGGTTTAACAAAAAAAAGTCCACCTTTAACTGTTCAGGTAAAGACTAGCAAAAAGACTATGCTACTGTATCAATCTACTATGCTGAACACCGTTTGTTTATATCATAAGAAACAGTAGATCAAGATGATGGCCTCTTTTGGCGTTGGAAGCGTTGGTCTTTGATGCACATAATCCTGGAACATTTGTGAGTTTGTAAACTACGAATTACAATTACATTAGGAAGGGTTAGTGCTACAGGGAGGGTAAATACAATATAACAGTTAGTTTTAAGAATGGGCTGCCAATAGCTACCAGGGCTTGTAAGAGAGATCTACTCTCCAACCCCTGCCCCTAGTCCTTCTTTTCTCCCTGAACCCCACTCCCTGCACTTTTTTTTTTTAAGTTTACATTTCTAACATTGAAATCCTTATCTAACTATCTTCTGGCCAGTCTGGTGATGCCACATTTTCTTGTGGATGGTCCTTCCTGCAGCACCAAAGGGCACAATTCAAATCAAAATGTTACAAGCATCAGGACCTGAAATCTAAATGCCAGTCAATTCACAGGTGTGATCTCTAACAATATTCAGTGTTCCAATCTCTGAGCAATAGTTATAAGACCCAAGACCCTCCATTCCATGGTTAAGATATGCTTGATCCAAGCAAAAATGTCTAATTTAGAAGATGGGGAGGCATGCTGCCATTTCAGAGAAGTTAGGCAGTGGGAGCTAATGTAGGCAAATAGTTTGCATTTTTTTAGACATTTTGGGAAATGGTAAGCCTAGTAAACACATCTAGCATTGGGAAATGGTTTGGGCCTTGTTATGAAGCATGCGGCCGAATTGGCAAAATGAACAAGGAGTGTGTGGTGAATGTAAACACATCTGTCTAGTGATTGTGAGAACATATGTTGTTGGATAGATGGTTTGGTATTTCCTGGACTTCACACCAGAGCAGCTGATTCAGGAATGTATAAAAGTAACAAACCTACATGGGCCAGGCACCTCAAACAAGTAGGAACAATATTGGCATTAAGAGAATGTAACACTTCAGGGTTGTGGTACCAGTCGTAAAAAAACTTTTATACTGTGTCTACCTATAAAGAGTACAAATGGAATACTTACTAGCATTAAAGTGATTGTAGTGGGATAAAAGGGATTAAAAATAGCAAGCATGTTATACTTACCTGGTCTATGCAATTGTTTTGCACAGAGCAGCCCCGTTGCTCCTTTTCCTAGGTCCCAATCAGTGCTCCTGGCTCTTCACACCTTCTGAGTGCCCCAGGCTACTTGCTATGGGGACACTCATGGGGGCGCGCTCCTGAGCAGCTCCCTGTGTGTCCATCGACACACCCGCCCGCCCCACTTCCTCCTTAGAGGCTGTGATTGACACATATAATGGTGACTCACACTGCTGCCTCTGAGCCAGTGAGGAGAGAGAGCAACGTGCTGCTTTTGGGCACAGCACTGGATCAAGAATGGGCTAAGGTAAGTATTTAGGTGGGTTTTTTTAGTAGATAATTCATTAAGGGGGTTGTAAAGGCAGAAGGTTTTTTATCCAAATGCATTTTATGCATTAAGTTATAAAGCTTTCTATGTACAGCAACCCCCCCTCAGCCCCTAATACTTACCTGAGCCCCATCTTGATCCAGCGATGTTGCACAAGAGAATCGGCTGTCCGGGACTCCCCCTCCAGATTGTCTGAGAGCAGCGAAATGCCATTGGCTCCCGCTGCTGTCAATTAAAGTCAGTGAGCCAATGAGGAAAGAGAGGAGGCAGGGTCGGGCCGCGACTCCATGTCTGATTGGACATACAGAGCAGCGGCTCCTCTCGGATGCCCCCATAGCATGCTGCTTGCTATGGGGGCACTCAACAGGAGGGAGGGGCTAGGCGCGCCGGTGGGGGACCGGAGAAGAGGAGTATTGGGGCTGCTCTTTGCAAAACCATTACATCGAGCAGGTAAGTATGACATGCTTGTTATTTTTACCCAAAAACATTTTACAGTCCTCCATGGTAACTTCCAGTCCGAAAGCCTGCTACCACTTTATCTTACAGTATAAGAATGCTTATGAAATGCAACAAAAGAAATGGTATTCAACAGTTGATAAAGAGTTGAAATAAGGCCTTTGGTAGTAGGACTATCTTTACATAGTCTCTCGAAAAACGTATATTTCAAAAACATCAAAATAAAAGGAGCTAGCAAAATGTTTAATTTTTAGGTAATGGAAAAGAATTCCAGATGCTAATTGGAAATGACATGCCAGCACCGTAAAGGGCAGTAGAATCCTGGCTGTGCTGTCAATGATGTCTTTGATAATGATACCTGAGGTGAGACTAGATGCTGGTGAAAGTGTTTGCAAGAAAGAAGTCAGCAGAGACTGACTGGTGAGGTCAGATAGTATTTATGTTTATACTGAGTCCAAATTGTCTTAGTATGAATCTTAGGTGATAAAAGTTTTAGTTTGTAGGTGTATGAGTCTGAGAGGACCACAGAATTGTATTAGCATGTGTTGGAGTAAGCCATAAGCATTCTGGCTTAGACCATCTAATTTGTAGCAGTAGGAAGTACCATGCAAGGGTGCACCTTATTCGGGCAGCTATACAATATATGTCAGGAAAGGCAAAGGCCTCCATGCAGTTTTGAAGAAAACAACATAATAATCACTACTCTTTTTCCCTCAAATAAAGTCCAGTAGCTTCTGTTATAATTACAGTACTAGAGTTCCAGGATGGCCACCGAAACTGGTTAAAGCTCGAAAAAGTACATTTACTTAGGCAAGAGGATCATTTTTATCACTGCTATTTTCACTATTCAGGAAAGTTGATAAGATTGCTTTTGATTTTGAAAGGCTCTCAGGGAGTAAGGAAAATACCTAAATATTTAAGCTTATTAGTTTTCCAACAATAAGGAAAGGCTGCCTAGGACCCAGCAGGGTGGTAATAGAATATTAATGGGAAGGGTTTTTGATTTATATCCAGAAAGAGAGGAGTATAATTAGAGCTTGGCATGTAAACAAAGCAGCTTTTTTAGTAATGACATAAAAAGGTATTTCAGTAATAAAAAAACGTAATTTTGTAATGCTGACAAGGTCTCTGTTGATTCAATTGAAGTGTAATTTTAAAAAGTCTACTTAAACCCTTGTCCAACCTCGAACACTAAAACAATTGCTCTAAATTGACCCTTATCACATAATCTTCCTTCTAATACTTAAACTTATCCCTTAGCCTAACCATGAAACAGAACCATTAAAACGTATATTGAGCCCTAGCACTTCATAGTATTCCCCCTTTGCTCCTTCCCAGCATCTACATAAAAGGTTATGTATGGAGGTGAAGGGTGGGGTAAAGGACCTTGACCAGCACAGAAAGTATTTAGATACTCTCAGAAAGGGAGATGGCTATGATGTGCAAGGAGGGAGTCGGCTTTGCTAGGGAATTGACTAGTCAAATTTTATAACAAATTCAAAGGCACACTGGTATTACAAGAGAACAGATTTTTTTTTTGTGAAAATAAAGAAAACTGCAATTAAGCATGTAAATATTTGATTTCTGTGTTGTCACTTGCAATTTTTGATCCTGTGACACATGTTATAGGACCTCAAATCCAGAATCTACCATGGTGTAGGCTTCCAACACTTGAACGCTAGGAGGAGCTGTGATATCATGGTCATTCAGCCTTTTCCATGGACTTACTGACACATTAGAATGCTTCATGTTTTCACACTGCTAACATTTCTAGCTTTCAATTTTACATTTCTTACAAATAATTTTACTTTTGATCTCAAAAACTATATCCGCTCTCCTTAACTTTCACAACTCGGAAAAAGACTAGAAAATGTTCAGTTTATCTGCAGTATGTACTCTACTTTCCTTGTATTAAAAGAACAAAATTGAATTCAGCTTTAGCTGTAACCACACATATATTTCAAGACTGAGAAGAGAATATATTATCTCTCCAGTCAGAAGTCAGGAAAAAAAATAAAAAAATCTGACTTATTTTAATATTCTTTAGGAAGAACTTTTTACTTTAGATGCTAGAGAAGAGACACAATTTTAGCATTCAGATAATGTGTAAAATTCCAATTATTTTAGGCTAGGCCTACAAGAACAATTAAAGCTCTTGCTATTGAAAAATGTATAGGATCATGCAGAAATGTAAAAAATACTTTTTTTTATTTAACAAACATACAAATATTTCATTTTTTTTCTTTGCAGTCAGCAAGCGATGTGTGTTTGCTACTCTGGAGCTGCAAATAACTTACCAATGTGTGAGAAAAGACCTAAGTAAAAGGAGTTCGGGTCACAAACACAGCATAGCTCTGCTATGAAGACAAGGTGTTATTTTACTAGAGGAGATTGTTCTCCTAGCAAAGTGAGCTTTAATAAATAAGGTGTTCAATTTGAAAACTCAATCTAGTACACAATAAATATCCCAAAAATGTAATTTTACTAGCTTCATCTTACTTTGAAAAGTGAATATAGGTGAACGATCTTTAATCTGCATTGGTAGTAAGTAAATACAAAGCTAATTCTGTGCTCCATTACTAGAAATGTCAGTGTGCACAGTTGGATTCAAGCATAGAGACTCGCTTTATTAAAGATTTAAATAAATATTGTTTTTTTATACAAAGAAAAGCAAATATATATTTTTTAAAAATTTTAATAAAATGGACCAAAAATATAGTATTGCTTGAATCACTTGTTGCTAATTATCTCATTAGCAATACAGTGTTTTAGTGGGGGCAGCAATTGAGGTAACAGACAACAAATGTTTTAATCTTTTAGTGAGGATATTCAATCACAATAAAGGATAAGTGCATTGTATTGTATTGAAAAATCTAAATCCTTAAACCCTGTCCCCAGGCAGAGCCAAAAAAAAAAAAAGAAAAAAGAAATTGCACCCATTACCTTTTATCACAAGAAAAATGTCTACTTGCCCAGCCTGCACATAGCTGGCACAGTGTTCATCAGCTCTGAGGTTCTGTATCCGACATGTTTAGTTGCCTGCATCCTGCCATGCAGAATAATTACCTTTTCACAGTGCGTGTGGGCAAGATGGATCTCAAAAGGAAATAAAAGATTAAAACTATTTGTTTTGTAGGATCTCTGTAGAGATTTAATGCTCCAAAACTAAGATACACAATTGGTGACCTTGAACAGTTCTGGCAACAATGAAGAAGAAAAAGTGATGCTACAAAAAATATTTAAAGGTTCTGTCTGGCTAAATCTGATTATTCAGTGCATTTTTGTGCTGAACCCTTTTATGCAGTACCGACCTAGTGCATTACCAATGGTAAAGCTTCATTAAAGCATAAAGAACAGCAAAGTTTATTATCATAAACAAGCATTTACATGAGGCTTGTCAATTAATAGGACTGCATTTCTGAAAACCGGCAAACCAGGCCCTAATGTCGAGGGGATCAAACGATATCCCAAGATGGCTGACGCGTTTCAAGGGTGCACCCTTTTCCTCAGAGCCTAAACGGGCAATGGCTCGTCTATCCTAGTCGCCTCTATATATGTGTCTGCGTGCCCATGTCCCAAGCGACATCCACCCAAATAGGTCACGACCACCCACATGGACTGGCTCCACCTAGCTCCTCCTGGTTGGTCAATTACATCACCATGATGTTTCTAATAGGATGGCATACCGAAGCAGACCCCCCATCCTAAATTGGGGCATATAATATATAGTATAGGCTGTAATTGGCCGAACTATCTCTCCCCCCCCTATATGCAGAGGTAGTCAGCCCCATCTTACCTTGTCCTCACAGCCCCTTAAATATCAGGCTGTGAAGGTACAGGGAGGAACTGTGATGTGCAGTGACCAGTGGGAAACAAGGACCAAGAGCCGCCACAAACAGTGGGTGGAACGCACGCCGCTCGGATAACCAGGAAGTGTGGGTGTATTTGCATTCCACCCACAACTTCCGGTTACCAATGATGTCACTTCCGTTTCCTCCTGTTACAAGTCATCATTTCTTGGGAATCCCATACCACCCCAAACCCTCTCCTGTTACAAGATCTACAGGCAATAAATCATAAAAAGACATCCCCTAGACTGTTTTATGCACCATTTTGAGAAACCGGTTAATCTAGCAACTCCTATGGGGGCAGTGCTAAACAATCCTTCTATATAACCAATGTTTCAAGGATATATTGAATGTGTGATTAAATGTGTGTTTCGACTAATACATTATTTGAAAATCTAGTCTGTTTCATTATTTTTGAGCAACATTTTTTTTTTTTTTTTCACCACTTGCCCAATTGTGCGACACTGTACCCAAATAAAATGTATGTCTCTTTTTCCCTACCAATAGAACTTTCTTTTGGTGGTATTTGATCACCTCTGTGGTTTTATTTTTTTGTGCCATAAACAAAAAAAGAATGACAATTTTGAAAAAAAAACTATATTTTTTACTTTCTGCTATAAAACACACCCAATAAAAAAAAATAAAAACATGCAATTTCTTCATCAATTTAGGCTAATATGTATTTTGCTACATATTTTTGGTGAACAAAAATATCAATAAGCGTATATTGATTGGTTTGCGCAAGTTATAGCATCTACAAACTATGGGATATTTTTGTGAAATAAATAAGATGCGCAGTTTTTGACTGGGGTATTATCCTGAAAAATAATTAGGTAACAGATGTAACAAACAATGTGCAACAAGCAAAATCAAACAATAGTGAATTTTTCCAATGGAAAGGTGTCCCTGGATAAGTGAAACTCTTGTTACCTAGAGTGGTGTATCAAGTGAATTTCATCAAAAAAAATTTTTTGGGTAAATAGCCACGATTTGTTCACAAAAATGACATAATATGTGGTGCAAAAAGTTGATACATAATCCAGTGATCCACAATTCAATGTGTTTAGTGAAAAGATGATAATCACACTTTTCCCCCATGCAAATACAACAAACTGTGGTGCAGCTGAAATAATCCACAATGGAAAGTGTGTCACCGCTGTGCTCTATATGTGAAAATTGTCTGCTTACCGAATCAAATGATCCCACCAAGAGATCATATGAGTGTGAGTGGAAGCGCCTATGAAGATAAATGCTCAGCCAGCTCCAGGGAATGTATCCAGGCTTATGGTGCTCCTTAAATTAGTTAATCACATCACGTAGTTACAAAAGATAATGGAAGATGCTCATAGTGCATTAATGCGTATAAAGCTGGTTTATTAAATAAAAATTGCATTTACATCAAGGGCAATGAATTTGAGCGATATGGTTGATGTCACTTTGCTAGCTCCAATCCAACGCCTTTCCTCTCAGAAGGCATAGACTGGGATGAAGGTATATTTTTTCATTTTTTTTTTAATAATTGGGGACCAGTGACATTAACACAGTGATCAGTGCTAAATATGCCCTGTCACTGTACTAATGACACTGGCTGGGAAGGGGTTAACATCAGAGGCGATCAAAGGGTTAACTGTGTGCCTATCCTGTGTTTTCTTACTGTGGGGGAGGTGCTTGTACTAGGGGAAGGCATGGATCCATGTCCCTGCTTTGCAGAAACACAGGATCCATGCCTTCTGTACTGACAGAATGGGGATCTGCCTTGTTTACATAGACAGACCGCCATTCTCCCTCTGTACCGAAGGATCGGTGGGTGCTGGCGGACATTGCGTCTGTGGTACCTGCCGATCAGCTCCCGCTGTGTACTATCACAGCAGGAGCTGGCCGGTGGCAGCTTGCATGCGTGCCCCAGAATCGGAAGTGCCGTGCCACATTGCCGTCGTATATTAAAGCTATACGGTTAGCAAGTGGTTAATTATTGAATTTATGGTCCAACAATTGCTTATTGTTACATGTTTCCAGCATACTGATCTGGATGATGCATGGCCACTGGTGTACCATTCACCCTGATTATGTTTCACTGACCACAGGCATCCCTTACTAGTATTTTTATATCTGCAAACCAATCTTGGCTGCATAGTGTAGTACAAAAGCTTATTTATCTATAAATTAAGAGAATGTAGTTTGTATTTGAAGTAGAAACCTTATTTGTGGAAACCAATTACAGCAGACTCTGCTTACCAGACCAAACTCTAAGCTATTCCAAACATGCTGAGACTCAATGGGAGAATTTGGTGATATAGGCTATAAAGGAATGACCTCACCCTCTAAACAGATGGAGGCCCTACAGGCAATAAGCCATTCCCAAATGTGTTCATACTGCTGGAAAGGAAAGTTAAAAAAATATATATTTTTCCTTTTAATGTGCATTTGAACCATTGCAAATCAGAGCATGATTTCACTATGACTATATCTGTGGATTTCTACCTTCACCAAATATTAACTTTTACAATGTATATTTATACTTTATCAGTACAGAAACCCACAATGTGCTAATTGACCTTGACAGTTATAGAAGTGTGACAGGAAGATAAAACCTTCTACAGTATATAGAAAGTCTCTGAGGCAAGCACTTTCCAGAGCGTCCGGAGCCTTCCAGTCAGGCATGAATATACATTACCAGAGATCAAGTGAGGAGATTATAGGAAGAGAACATATAAAGCAAATACATGAATGCCTGTGTTCTACAAAGTCAATATCTTGGCTTTACGGATATCATGCTAACTAACACTGTCATGTATAATACATTGATCTTAGATGTAGCTAGTGAGTGCAAATAATAATAAAATAATAATAACAACAACAACTGCATACTACTATATATTACCGTTGAGTATATAAAAAGGTGCTTTAAAAATTATATGCAAACTTTTTGTGAATTATTTGTATTTAAAAATTTGTTCACGGTTATATAACTACATGACAAAGATTTCTGAAACAACTATGGCTTAGCAAAAAGACAGCACAGTGAACAAAGCTTGCTTTGCAGCCCCCTTTGTCTGATTGAAATATTCTACTGATAGGTCACTACTGTGATGACTCATTCAAGTGCTTTCTCTCCACATATTTAAGGATTGAATCTTGACATCTCAGAGGTCAGAAGCTGATTTCATATATATTGTACATTGACATCAGTACCTGCCCCCAAGGAGCTTACGATCTAAGGTCCCTATGTCACATGCATACACACATGAGCCAATTTACCTACCAGCATGGCTTTGGAGTGTGGGAGGAAACCCCACACAGGCAAAACTTGCAAACTCTGTGCAGGAAGTGCTATGGTTGGGATTTAAACCAACGACCATAGTGCTGCTAGGTGAAAATGCCACTTAGCCATTGTGTTGCCCAGATCGTAAATTCCATTTCTCCAGTAATTATTTTTTATTTTTTTCCCCTACACAGATTTTACCCCTTTTTTTGTACTTTCGTCTCGTTGGCTTGTTGCCATAGTTTAGATGATTCTTTAAGAAGGTTAGGATTTATTTTTTCCATTTTTCTCATTGTTTGCTACTCCTGGGCCTACTTACTCTGCACAGACGTATAGCCATCTGTGTTGTGACTTTAATTTACCTAGTGTCCAACCTCCTAGAGGCTGGACATATACCAAGAGATCTGACGTTATGTCCCTCAATTGATTACTGTAGAAAAACCTTAACTTTGTGTACAGAAATTATATTTGTTTTAGTAAGGAGCATAATAAATTAATAAAATAAAACAAATTACAATAGAAAACACAAACACAGAGCGCCACTCTAAGTGCAGTATTAGCATAAAAAGACAAATTTATTCAGACATATGGGAACTTACACTTGGTTTGAAGTAAAGCGCTTGTCAGACCCACCAGGGGTCAAGAGGATCGCTGCACGGGGAAGGGTGTGCCAACATAGAAGCATCCGTTCAGATGTAGAGGGTGGCTGGAAGGTGTGCAGTATACAGGGACGCATCGGACATCCATGGCTACAGGATGTCGAGCACCGGCGGCTGGGGGTGACATCAGCAC
Organism: Lithobates sylvaticus; assembly: GCA_028564925.1. Classification (NCBI taxonomy): domain Eukaryota; kingdom Metazoa; phylum Chordata; class Amphibia; order Anura; family Ranidae; genus Lithobates; species Lithobates sylvaticus. The sequence goes on along the minus strand of CM053026.1, from coordinate 98,354,723 downwards.
TAGGGGCGGGAAGCGAAGCATTTCCTAATTCATCTCTAGAAGGCGCTGTTGTATCATATATGCCACAGGTAAAATATATCATAAGGTCAAGCTATTGTTGACCTTTATTGATGAAGCCTGAGTGCAGCGTTTAACCAGAAATCCTGTAAAACAATGGGAGCAGCTAAATGTGTACATTGTCCAAATATACAGCATTAGTATCTATTTCCCATTGTATTGGAGGATGGCATGTGTAAACATTTCCGATGGCATGTGTCTAGCCCTCCTAGGTAGGTGCTAGTAAGTGTATATCGTTTTTGGGTTTCTCTGCTTAACAGGGAGACAGCCAGACAAATGTATGTGCTGTCTGCTTAACAGAGAGCTGTGATTGTTTGATTGAGTCTGCTCAGTGTTCTCTAATGCAGCTCATGCTGTCTTGGAGATTTCACACTGATCCAATAGTAATGAGACATATTGGACAGTGGGTGGAAACTAAGCAGGTCAGAGCATGGATGTATATACATCCCTGGGCAATTAAAGGGGAATGTGCCCCAAGGAATGCTGAAGTGCACATGGGCTTGGGGTCCAGTCTTCCTCTGAGAGAGGGCCTGAAACCTTGAAGCCACAACGTATGGTTCCTTTGCAAGCTGACTGAGGGAGGATGTCAAGGGATCTGGCCTGGTATCACAGGTATAGAGTGTTGCTTGGAAGTTGGAAGGAGGCTACCAGTAGGGATGGGCCCGGTGTTCGATTCAAACCCATGTTCGAATCGAACATCGGGCGTTCGCCCGCTCGGCGAGCCCAGAACTATTTGGGCCGCTCGCATAAAATTCGTGTGATGCGAACGGCCCACAATGCACTGCGCCAGTCGCAGTGCATTGCTGGCTGATGATTGGCCAAGCATGCACTGTGACCCCGCATGCTTGGCCAATCATAGAGCCAGCGGCGAGGAGAGCAATAATTGGCCACAGACAGGATGCCTGTGGCTAATTATAACTCAGGGGGTTTAGTACACGCCCCACACTATAAAAGGCCGCCACGCCGGCGGCCTCGTATAGTGTGTTCCAGCGTGTCAGTGATATTATGTGCTGTGATCCATTATGCAGTGCTGCTGACTGCTGACATTATCTGCTGTGATTCTGGGGATTAGTGTGTGCGTGCTGTTAGTACAGCATTGCAGTATCACATTAAAACACCTTCCTTCCTTTCTTCATCCTGTTGTGTCATCTAAGGCAGCCATCTGCGGCTAATGAATTGCCGGTTCCCGTAACACAGAGAACAGTCATTCATTGAAAGTCATTGATAAAAAAAAAGTCATTGATAAAAAAAAAAAAAAAAAGCGTGGGGGGGGGGGCCCCCCAAATTCAATTACCAGGCCCTTCAGGTCTGCTATGGATATTAAGGGGAACCCCAGCCCAAAAAAAAAAATGGCATGGGGTCCCCCTTAAAATCCATCCCAGACCCTTGAGGTCTGGGATGGATTTTAAGGGGAACCCCGGCCAAAAAAAAAATGGCGTGGGGTCCCCCTCAAAATCCATACCAGACCCTTATCCGAGCACGCAACCTGGCAGGCCGCAGGAAAAGAGGGGGGACGAGAGCAGCCCCCCTCCCTCCTGAACCGTACCAGGCCACATGCCTTCAACATTGGGAGGGTGCTTTGGGGTCCCCCCCAAAGCCTTTTATTTTTTGGGCGGGGTTCCCCTTAATATCCATAGCAGACCTGAAGGGCCTGGTAATTGAATTTGGGGGGACCCCCACGCTTTTTTTTATTTTTTATTAATGGCTTTTTTTTATCAATGACTTTCAATGAATGACTGTTCTCTGTGTTACGGGAGCCGACAATTCATTAGCCGCAGCAGCTGATTTTAAATAGCTTTTTTTCCTGCAAAAATCACACTTTGTGCAGGGACAGTTCTAAGCACAGGCATACTATAGACACCCCCCAGGTACGAAATTTAAAGGAATATTACACTTTTATTGTTTCACTTTAAGCATTATTAAAATCACTGCTCCTGAAAAAACTTCTGTTTTAAAAAAAAAGGTTTGCATTGATACATGTCCCCTGGGACAGGTCCCCAAACACTTTTTATGACAATAACATGCATATTAGCCTTTAAACTTAGCACTTTTGATTTTGAACGTTCGAGTCCATTGTAATTAATAGGGTTCTTAAGTTCGCATAAACTTTAGGTCAGTTTGCGGGTTCTGGTGCGAACCGAACCCGGGGGTGTTTGGCTCATCCCTAGCTACCAGCTGTCCCTGGACATTTTGTGAGTACAGACCCCCTAAAGGGATCCCTGAGACTGTGAGTGTTGCTAAAATCCCCCTCTTGGTCCTAGACATCAGAATACTGGGTGTGTAAGCTAAAGGTAACACTGGCTAGTGTCTTGAAGATACAAAGTCCACTGAGTTTCTTCTGCTACAAAGGGACTTGTTTATTCCATACATAGACCCTTTGTGTGAATGTAAATGTGGTTCCAATCTTCGGGGGGGAAAGGGTCGTGTCGATGTCTCGTTCCCATGCTACACATTCCTTTCCTGTAGTAGAAGGTCTGTTCAGAAAGAGAAGGGTGGGGATTGAGAAGATAACATGTTGTTGGGGTGTATTCTTGGAACACATGTTTTCATATGAGGTGAGGGGTTTAGATACTGTGTTGAGACAGTCTAAAGATTGGAGAAAATGGCAAATCTGCAGGTCTGCTCTGTCCAAAGTCTTACCATTGCGGACTAAATGATGGGCGCAGAGGAATGGGTTTGGGATTTACCCCCAGTAGGAATTTGTTAGATATTCCGGGTGGGAAGTCTGGGTTGAAGCATATAGATGTCATAGGTCCCCCTATCGTAGAAAGGTCATATTTCAAGTTGGCCTCTCGAAAACATTTCAGTGTGGGACCAATGAGTGAATGGTCCTTGAGAGAAGAGGGGAGATGGTGTGGTGATAATCAAGGGGTGAACTCTATAGATAGAGCCGAAAAGGAGTCTTCAAGGGTTACCCGATCCCTGACTTGACTGTGTACATTTCAGTCTACTATCTGTGAGAGATGACAGGCCCTGTAATAATTGCGTATATCTGGGAGACCTATTCCTCCTTTTTCTTTGGGGAGGGTAAAATCTGAAAATCTGAAATTAGCAAAACTGAAATTAGAAAATCCGAAAATTATTTTTGGATTTTCATTCTTATTTTCGGATTTTCGGATGTTCACATTTAGGATTTTCGAATTCCCGATTTTCGTTCTTTCAAATTTTCGGATTTTCACATTTCGGATCTACGTTTTTTCGAAGTTTCGTATTTTCGATTTTTTTTATTACATTTTGAAAAAAATTAAAAAAAATATATTTTTATTTATTATTATTAATTTGTTACATTCCATTCGTTTAGAATTGGCATTCGTTATTTTGGATAATTTGTAACTTCGGATAAATTTGTGTTCATTACGTTCACTAACAGCAAAATTTGAAAGGAAATTCCAATACCTATAATTTAATAGTTGGTTATTATTAGTTAGTTATAATTTTGGATTTTAGAATTTTTTAATTTTCTGATTTTCTGATTTTCGGCTTTTCGGCTTTTCACATTTTCGGATTATCACATTTTCCGATTTTCACATGTTCTGATTTTCACATTTTCGAATTTTAGATTTTTGGGATTTTCATTCTTATTTTCGTTCTTTCAAATTTTTTGATTTTCTTGTTATTTTCAGATTTTTGTTCTTATTTTCGGATTTTTGAATTTATGTTATTTTCGGTTTTGCACATGTCTAATAGGAAGGTTGTACAGAGTCTTTTATAGGACTTAAAAAAAGAGGGTGATAGTCATATTGGGATCGCTTGTAGAAGAGAATTCATCTTCAAGATGGCTGCTTGCCCAAACCATGAGAAGTTGGGTTTGTTCCACCTATGTAGATCCTCTGTTATTGTACGTAAGGCAGGCAGGACGTTTTTGGAGTATAGGTCAGACAAATGGGTGGGTAATTGAATGCCTAGGTTGCCTCCACGTAAAAGGAAAATTCTGTTGACATTGTGAGACAATTGAGGTGGGCAGATTAACATTGAGAGTGTGGGATTTATTGAAGTTAATTTTGAAGTTGAAGAGATAAAGGAAATGCTCAAAGTCTTTCAGTAAGTTAAGGAGTGTTATCTGAGATTTTGAGAGGGATAACAAGATATCATCAGCGAATGCAACTAATTTATACGAGTGGTGAAAGAGTTCCAGTGCACTGTAAGTACGAATAGCAAGGGCGATAATCGTCAGCCCTGTCTTGTACCATTGTAGATGAGGAAGGTGTTTGACTGATGGCCATTGACTTGTACTCGTGCTGATGGTCTGTTGTAGAGAGACATAATGAACTAAAGTAGATGGTCTCAAATACCAATTTTGGGGAAAACAGCTTCCATTTAGTCCCAGGCCAATCTGTCAAACGCCTTCTCAGTATCTAATGATAGAAAGAATCTTTGTCTCTTTGAAGTGGTAAGAAAGTGGTGCAGGTTAATATCTTTAGTGGTGTTTTCTCGAGCTTCTCGTCCCAGGATAAACCCTACTTGATCTTTAGTAATAAGAGAGTGAAGAAAAGGGAGTAAACGATTGGCCAGAATCTTTGCAAAAATGTTTAGGTCAACGTTTAATAGTGAGATTGGTCGGTAGTTTATTACCGACGTTGAATCTTTTCCCGCTGTAGGGACAACTGCAAGGTAGGCTTCTAGTAGCTTGTGTATTGAGGGTGTAGTGGGTGATTTATTAAAGTCAAAGTGTCAAAATAAATGTTTTCTTATGCTTTTAAAGGTAAATGAGAGATCGGGGGCTTTTTGACCCCAGATCTCTCAATAGAGCACCTGTCATGCTTATTTATATTACAATCCTTGTAAAATAAATAAAAGTGATTAACCCCCCATACATTCCTCCTTCCCTCCTTCCATCCCTCCTTCTCTCCATCCCTCGTTCCCTTCATCCCTCCTTCCATCCCTCCCTCCATCCATCTCTCCCTACATCCATCCATCCCTCCCTCCATCCATCATCCATCCCTCCCTCCATCCATCCCGCCCTCCCTCTATGCATCCCTCTATGCATCCCTCTATCCAACCATCCCTCCCTCTATCCAACCATCCCTCCTTCCCTCCAACAATCCATCATCCATCCCTCCCTCTATCCATGCTCCATCTATCCCTCCCTCCATTCTCCATCCATCCCTCTATCCTCCATCCATCCCTCCCTCCCTCTATTTAACCATCCCTCCCTCTAGCCATCCATCCCTTCCTTCATCCACCCAACCATCCCTCCCTTCATCCATCCAACCATCCCTCCCTTCAACCATCCATCCAACCGACCATCCCTCCATCCATCCCTGTAACCATCCATTCCTGTAACCATCCTTCCCTCATCCATTCATCCTTCCCTCCCTCCATCCATCCAACCAGTCCTACATCCACCCAACCAACCATCTCTTGTTTCATCTAACCATCTCTCCCTCCTCCATCCATTCAAACATCCATCCCTCCCACCCACCATCCGTTGATCCATCCATCTATCCCTCCCCCCATCCATCTATCCCTCCCCCATCCCTCCCTCCAGGCCATCAGGCCAGCCATCCCTCCCTCCAGGCCATCAGGCCTGGGCTGTTGCACACAGGCAAGGAATTGTCAAAAACTGTCTGCTGTCTTTTTAACTTTTCTGACACTTTTATTACCCATTCACATGGGGGGAGGGATCTGGGGCCCCCTTGTTAAAGGGGACTTCCAGATTCCAATAAGCCCCCCGCCCACAGGCCCCCACAACCAGAAGGCAAGGGTTGTGGGGATGAGGCACCTTGTCCCCATCAACACAAGGTGCTTTGGCTATAAACTTGGGACAGAGGCGCTACTTTACAGGCAGACTAAGGGAACCCCCCAGGCAAGATATTTAAAGGCATTTTAATTTTTATAGTTTCACTTTGAACATTATTAAAATCACTGCTCCTGAGAAAACGTCCATTTTAAAAACTTTTTTTTGTGTTGATACATGTCCCCTAGGGCAGAACCCGGGCCCCCAAACAATTTTTATGGCAATAACTTGCATATAAGCCTTTAAAATTAACACTTTTGATTTTTCACGTTCGTGTCCCATAGACTTTAACGGTGTCCACATGTTCACACAAATTTTTTGCCTGTTCACATGTTCTGGTGTGAACCAAATGGGGGGTTGTTCGGCTCATCCCTACTCACAGACATACAAATCAAAGATCATCAAAATCAAGGACAGTATCAAGTGCCAAAGAAGCATGATGTTGTCCACACAGACATCAGGTCATCTTCTGAGACAGATAAAATTGGTCTATGGGTACCAACACCACTTCCAACATAAATACATGCTTAGAGATGCAAGACGTGCAATAGGTAAGCTACCCTCCAAGACATTTGTTTTAGCAGATGAAATACATTGTCTGGTCACAAAATGTATTTGAGGCAAGTGTACAAGATGGCATTTCTTGGACTTGGGTTATTGCAATGATTTACACCTTCCACAAAGGCTGATCAGGTATCAATAATGTACCAAGCTGTAAGTAAGAGATATCATCCCCAGAGTTCAGCTTTAAAAATAAACCAAATGCATGCATTAAAAATGCGGGGATCCCTAATGGAGATCAAAAGGCTTTCTCTTCTACACATTTTAGCCGCTGGCAAACAAAGCTTTTCAGATCTTAGCCGTTTCTGGTGTAGTGTCTCCTTGGGGTTCCCCATTAAATCATTGATCTTGCCACATATTGGTGCTAGAACAAATATGAAATTAAGTTTTTACAAAGTTATTTTAATGAGAATACAATGATTCATTATCTCAACCTGACAAATAATTTAGATATTGTTTGGCCAATGGGAAATGCATTCACCCTGTTATAAATAGAGTAAATATCAACTGTAGAGCAAATGCGTGAGTGGCAAATTATTATAATGTGGAAAAATGTTATGCTTTGAATGTGCTGTGAATTCTTTGAAAATACATCCATATTTCATGTCCGTTTTATAGTCTGGAGTAGCAGCACATAAATGTTTTTTTTTTTTTTTTTGAAAAATGTAACCTTTCAATTTTATTTTTGTTTATACATTCGGCAAAGCCTGTCCATTCGCAAACTAGATTTTTTTTCTCTAACATCAATCATTTGTAGCCCCTGTGGTAAAGTAAAGGCTTTTAGTGAACAGTGAGCTCTGAGACCTATGAAATCTTATTGAAAAATAATGAAAATCAGTTGCAATGATTTATGATTCCCAAGCGGTGTTGATATAATTCTAGGATGTAATGTGACCTTTTGTCTAATAAAGAGCGGTCAATGTATAACTGACATTAACTTTTAGACATCAACTTTTCCTCAATAGCACATACATATACAGTATCTCACAAAAGTGAGTACACGCCTCACATTATTGTAAATATTTTATTATATCTTTTCATGTGACAAGTGTTACAAGGTCTCAGGTGTGAATGGGAAACAGGCGAATTTGGTGTTATCGCTCTCACTCTCTCATACTGGTCACTGGAAGTTCAACATGGCACCTCATGGCAAAGAACTCTCTGAGGATCTGAAAAAAAGAATTGTTGCTCTATATAAAGATGGCCTAGGCTATAATAAGATTGCCAAACACTGAAACTTAGCTGCAGCACGGTGGCCAAGACCATACAAGACCATACAGCAGATTAACAGGACAAGTTCCACCCAGAAAAGGCCTCGCCATGGTCGACCAAAGAAGTTGAGTGTACGTGCTTAGTGTCATATCCAGAGGTTGTCTTTGGGAAATAGACGTATGAGTGCTGCCAGCATTGTTGCAGAGGTTGAAGGGGTGGGGGGTCAGTCTGTCAGTGCTCAGACCTTACGCTGCACACTGAATCAAATTTGTCTTCATGGCTGTCGTCAGAGAAGGAAGCCTCTTCTAAAGATGATGCACAAGAAAGCCCGCAAACAGTTTGCTGAAGACAAGCAGACTAAGGACATGGATTACTGGAACCATGTACTGTGGTCTGATGAGACCAAAATAAACTTATTTGGTTCAGATGGTGTCAATCGTGTGGGGTGACAACCAGGTGAGGAGTACAAAGACAAGTATGCCTTGCTTACAGTCAAGCATTGTGGTGGGAGTGTCATGGTCTGGGGCTGCATGAGTCCTGCCAGCACTGGGCTGCTACAGTTCATTGAGGGAACCATGAATGCCAACATGTACTGTGACATACTGAAGCAGAACATGATCCCCTTGCTTCAGAGACTGGGCCGCAGGGCAGTATTCCAACATGATAATGACCCCAAAGACACCTCCAAGATGACCACTGCTTTGTGAAAGGTCCTCCTTCTGTCAGGCCCCTTTCACACAAACGGACCATTCAGGTCCGCCTGTCAGTTTTTTAGGCGGACCTGAACGGACGATCCATGCAGGTCTATGGAGCGACAGATGTCAGAGGTTACCATGTCCGCTGACATCCGATCCGCTAAAATCAGACGTATGGCGATACGTTCACATCTGTCCTGGCAAATCGGATCTAATGAGATCTGATGAATACGGACATGCTGTCCGTTTTCGTCCGATCCCTCCATAAGAATCGGCAGCGCTCTGACAGGCCCCTCCCCGCTCAGTGAGCAGAGATGGACCTGTCATCCACCTGATCAGTGGAGATCAATGCTGAGATCTGAGATCTGGCAGGCAGAGCTGAGTGGATCCGCCTCGTGGGAATGAGGCCAGAGTATCTTCTCCTGGCAGTGCTCAATTATGGAGAAAGTCTCCTCAGTTTTGTATGTGATTATCTATGCACAAGTGTGTAAATAATTAAAGCTGCAAGTAAGTTGTGAATATAGTAGTCCCATACAATTTGTGATTTATACTCTCAGGTAGCTGCTGCAAGAATGTGCCATAGAAAACATGAATCCCTTATGAGCAAACTCTCACCTCTCTGTACTGATCCCCACCAAAAAGGTCAATATGCGCCAACATTAGATGGAGTCCTTTCTTCTTAATCAGCAAGGACTCTGACTCTTTGAGAACCTCAGCAGCTTAGGTGGGTGGATGGATGATTCAGTGTGTATTTACATGTTAAAAGACAATGAGAGTCTATAAATGGCTCACTGTTATTTAAAAAAAAAAGCATAAAATAGAAGCCCACTCACATGTAGTAAGACCAGACATGAGCATATATAGCTTCATAGCTAGCCCCCTGATGACATCAGTATGAAGAAAGGCCTAGGGCATGGGTCTTCAAACTATGGCCCTCCAGTTGTTCAGGAACTACAATTCCCATCATGCCTAGTCATGTCTGTGAATGTCAGAGTTATGCAATGCCTCATGGGATGTGTAGTTCCGCAACAGCTGGAGGGCCGTAGTTTGAGGATCCCTGGCCTAGGGGGCTTAGCTGAGGCATGGCTTCACAGCACTGAGAGAGAGCAAGCTCACAAATGAAGCTTACATTGAAGGGTCCCATCCATTGCCATCCACCCTTGCAAATGGGAACGTTTTAAAGCTATATAGGCTCATTTCTTGTAGACATGAGCAGCTAGTTTCACTCTGGATCTAAATTCGGACAAATTTTATTTATTCTGAAATTTGGATGTATCTGCATTTCTGAATTACAACAGTAATGAATTTAAACTAATCTGAAAAAATGAAACGAACATTTCCGACAAAATTTTCATTTGAATCGTTTTTTAATCAAATTTGAATCGTTTTCAAATCGAATTTGAATTTCAGAAGAGAATAAAATAGAATAGAAAATAAAGGAATAGAATAAAAGATACAATAATATAATATAATAGAGTAAAACAAAATAAAAGAATAAAAAAAAATGTAATAAAAAATAAAGGGATAGAAAAGAAAATAAAGGAATAAAAAAATGATAGAATAGAAAAGAATAGAGTAAAGCAGAACAAAATAGAAAATTAAGGAATAGAATAAAATAGAAAGAATATAACCATCTTCCAGGATTCAAATTTTGAATAGAATAAATTTGAATAGAATAGAAAAGAATAGAATAAAAACAAAAAAATAATGGAAAATAATAGAATAGAATAGAATAGAAAAAAAACTATATACTAGAATGGAAAGAATATAACAATATAACAATCTTGTGAAATCCGAATTTCGAATAGAATAAATTTGAATTTGAATAGAATAGAAAATAATATAATAGAAAATAAAAGAATAGAATAGAAAAAAACAATATAATAGAATGGAATAGAAAGAATATAACCATCTTCCAAAATTCAGATTTTGAATAGAAAAAATTTGATTTTGAATGGAATTTGAATGGAATGCAAATCAATTAAAATTCTCTGAATTTGTTCGAATTTAGTTCAATTTGACCGAATTTGGTAAATTTGAATCGGTTTCTAACGTGAATAAACTAAACGTATTCCTAAATAAAATTAAAGTGTATGTAAACCCCATTCATGAAATCTGACCTATGCACATATATCTGTAGTGTTTACTTATCTCTCTCCAAAGCACTTGTCAGGGCTGAGCTTAGTTCTTCCTTCTCTAAGCTGGCTGATCAGCTGTTGGCTAATTGCCAGCTCCTGTCTCTCCACAGTGACTCACCTGTTGATGATATCCTGCTCGTTAGTCCTGCCTACTTAAGCCGTCCAGCCCAGATGATCTCTGCCATCACCTTCTGTGTTCCTGTTAAAGACTTGCTTGGCTGACATTCCTTCTGGCACCAGATCCTGCTTGCTGTTCTACTACGCTCATCTCTGTCTCCCTGACATTTTGGCTTGTCTGACTATCCGTTCTGGGTTCCTGAACTTGGGCTATGTTTTGACTACGTTTACTCTGTTTACCTTTTTTTATTATTATTAAATAAGTGTGATTTAACTGTACTTCTGTCTCAGTCTGATTCATGGTTTCTGACATCATTACGTTCTCTGTGTTTCTGCTGCTCCGTTCCTCTGTTATCAGCATGATAACTTCTGACAAGTTCTCCAACGCGGGAGATAAAAGCAGCTGGAAATTTGTGTCGGGGAGGTAACTTGGAGATAGATAAGCAGAGAGCTTGTCTATTTACTTCACAGCTCTGCAAGTATCTTCGGTCCTCTGCCTCCTCTATGTGGAGAGGGGGTGTGTGCCTTTCTTCCAATCAGCTCACACGCAGTGTATGTCCAGACTCCACTCCCACAGCTGAAACAGGAAGAAACATTTCTAACACAATGTGCACTTTCTAAAGAATGTAGAAAAATAAAGACAGCAGATATACAAATAAAACATATGCAGGGAGATTTTTTTGATCTCTGTGTATCATCTGAGGCTGTTCACTTCTCTGGGCATAGGACAAGGTTTACATCCACTTTAAATTAATTTAACTAAGCAAATTTATGTAAATAACCAATCGAAATAAATGTCTGGTCTTAATACGTGTGAGTGTACTTTTATTTTTTTATTTAAAAAAATAAATAACAGTGAGCACTATATAGGTTCTTGTAGTCTTTTAACATGGAAATACACACTGAATGATCCATCCACCCACTTGAGCTGCTGAGGTTCTCCAAGATTAATGCCCTGTACACACGACCGGACTTTTTGACAGCAAAGGTCAGACGGAACGAATCCGTCGGACATTCTGGTCGTGTGTGGGCTCCATCGGACCTTTGCATGGCAAAAATCCGACGGACTTTAGAAATTAATTAATTAATTTTCCCGCCGGAACTCCACCAGAGTCAGTTCCTAGCCGAAAAAACGTTCTGTATGCTGGTCCGATGGACCAAAATACGACGGAAGGGCAGCTACAGCACCTGCCTGCGAGAATGTTTCTCGGCGACAGGGCACTGTACATCTCGCACTGGCTGCAATAGGAAAAACACATTTTCCTATCGCAGCGAGAGGGATGGCCCTGTCTGGTATGAATTTTAAGGGGAAGCCCCTACGCTGAAAAAAACGGCATGGGGGTCCTTCCAAAATCGATACCAGACCCTTAGCCGAGCACGCAGCCCGGATGGTCAGGAAAGGGGGTGGGGACGAGCGAGCGCCCCCCCTCCTGAACCGTACCAGGCCGCGTGCCCTCAACATGGGGGGGTGGGTGCTTTGGGGAAGGGGGGGGCGCTCTGCGGCTCCCCACCCCAAAGCACCTTGTCCCCATGTTGATGAGGACAAGGGCCTCTTCCCGACAACCCTGTAGGGGATGCTGGGAAATATCTGTTATTGCAGACGAAGTTCTCAGAAACATGGTGAGCATACTCCATGTTTGCAGAGTCACGAATGAGCATACTCAACCCCTCCTTTCATATGACTTATATAGGAATGGAGGCACGTGACTACAGCTGGTATTCCTAACTACAGCTTTAAGGCTACAATTTCAGGTGGCAGACCCCATTTGTAGTGGTCTGCGATAATATATAGATTGTGTGGAGTTTATGGTACAATTCATTGGTTTATATTCATATATGTTTCAGGTCTATGCTTTTGTATTTATTTTTCTGTTTACATGTGGTATGGACATGTAGGGTTGATTGGGTTATTCTTTCTGCATCTGGGAGCTGCGATGTGCTCTGGAAGCCTTCCCCCCCTTGCCCCTCCTGGACGTGGGGGGTTGAGCGGGCGTTTGCCTGATGCGAATCAGCGCCACGCCTCCTGTGCCGAGTGTATGACGTCATCCCACATGGCGCCATGGCACCGGTGTGTGGTTTTGACATCAGCGTTTATTACATGAGAGAGTTATTTGCTGCCAAGTGCCTGGGTGACAATTGCCGCTCAGGTGATGGCAACTCCCCTCATTGCTAACGCCAGCATGACATTGGGAGGAACCCATGGTCATGCTGATGGTATATATATACCATACTCTTTCGGACGAGACACTCTTTCTTGTCCCCCTTCTTTGGAATATTATGCACCACACTCTGGACTATGGTTGGACTGTGCAGAATAAAGAATTTCTTCTTTTGTTTTTTCTTGCCGCTTATTTCTTTAAGTCCCGTAAGAGGCAATTTCAGTATGGGTTCACATCCATACTATTATATTTCTTTAATCCACCTTGGTTTACTGACACATCATTTACCTCACTTTTGCTTCTTACCTGGTTCATTAATGTTCTATTCTCTTTCACCTGGGTTGAGGCGCACCAGCACATTTTCCCCATAATTGGTTTCTTTCCACCCTTTTCACTAGCATTTCCATTCTTTTTACTAGCAGTCACATAATAATATATACTACTCATGTGAATAGTAATATTCATCACAATAATTATGCATATTTAAAAAAAATTCACAGATTGCTAGTTGTACCACTATTTTAAATTTTTACTTTGTTCACATATTTTCATCAAAAGTTACAATTCACAAGCCTCAAACAGAGACAGAAAGGGATAGATTTACAAAGCTTATATCTAACCCACTACCAATGTTTCCTTTTACTGCATTGATATTATGTCTTTGTACCTAATATCATGCAGTTTTAATCACATTAACATATATGTAAATAGATAACTATTACAAAATTATTCATGTATAGTGGAAGCATGGATGAGCAATTTGGATTTAACTGTTAATATAATCAATGAATCTTTATAGAAGATCTACAATCAAATATAGAAAAAGAAAATACAAGAAAAAGAACAAAGAGTGAAAACAGAAATAAAATAAAAAAACATAAAGGAAAAAATGAATTATAACACTATTGACCACAAAATGGAGATCTACATTTCTCTTGAGGTCTGTTAATATGTGCCTTGGCATTCACGGGCAGTACTGCCACAGCTCCCAGTGCAGACGCCCCAGTCCAAAGGCACCACATGTTGAATTTGGAGCTGATTTGTGAGTAAACTGGGGGGGTTATTCCATCACTATAGTGGGCTCTTTCTTCTCCCCCATCTTGGTCAGTCAGACTATATCTTTTTCCATACACTTTTGTCGACACGCACCTTGAATCTGCTCCTGAGGTAGTGGAGCGAATTCCATGAAACGCGTTGAGTTGAATCTGTTGATTTAGATCTACTATTACAAGCAGCTCTTAACATTATTATTTATAAGTTGCGGTGTGCTATGATCCAACCTATATATACATGAAAATGTCTGACTGTATGTAATCATAAATAATCTTTTGCAATCTATTGATGAGGTCCTTAAATAACAATCAGCTCTCAACATTACTATTTTTACATTGTATTTCGTCATGATTCTACCTGTGTATATATATATATATATATATGAATCAATAAATGCGTTTTCATGTATTTAATAATTTATCAACCATTTGTGACATGCTTCATTTAAATTCCCAACTCCTTTGATTTTTAATCATATAACTGCCAGAAATATCTTTCATAAACCATGCTATCTTTAAAACTCACCTTATATTATATGGAAATATTACACTTGTCTATGTGACCATAAGTGTTTGTAGGGGATGCTGGAAAATATCTGTCATTGAAGACAAAGTTCTCAGATACATGATTCATTATGCAGGCATCTAGAAATGGTATCCAGAAAGAGGACTATGGGGGGAAGTACAGTAAAGATCTATCACACACATTCAGTGTCAGATAAGTTTATTGCTGCTTATTATCTCTTCCTTGACATCAGAATTGTAGACATTCAGTAGGGGGGAGCAGGGTCATGGATTTAAGTACCACTTATCTTGAAATGACAGCCATCATATTTGGTCATTTTTGGCCAGATCTGGTGATGATCTCATGTCTATGTATAAACCTGCCCTAGTTGGCTGGTTCCAAAATCATTAAAGAGTAACTCCACTTTTGTTGAGAAGATAACATTCCCCTCTGGGTGATCTATGTACATTGCAAGGTTTTCTAACAACTTTTGTTGCAGATTCCTACCTTTTGTTATTCTGAAGTAATCCCTGTAGGTTCCTCTGAGCCTCAGTGATAAGTGGGTCTAATGGAAGTGGTTTCATAATTATCTATCAGGTGTGCACTTGCATGGCACTAATGAGGAAAACTTCTGGGCCTGCATACCATTAGACGTGTTCCTATTGGGAGTATCTCACCAAAAATGAAATTTTTGTTGCAGGGGATGAGTGAAATCTGATTTGTATCTTAGCCAGACTTCTGTGAAAATTGGTGAGCCAATCACACAAGCAAGAAATTATGTTTCTGGGGGTAGTCAGTACACACTCTGTGTACAGAACAACTCCAGGTAGCTATATTGCAATGCATTCTCAGAAAATTACAGTGGCTGCAGATTGAAAAGGAAAGGTACCGTATTTATTGGCGTATAACACGCACCTTAACTTTAAAGCGGTTCTGCACTCTGTAAAAAAAATTTTTTTTTTAGGACGTAATATAAAGTATGCTTACCTTTATTAGGGGACTCACCTGTTCCATCTTCCATCTCGATCGCCGCCGGTTTTCGTCCGATGAAGTTCCTCGTCTTCTTCTTTAGTGCTGGGGGCCATCTTGCCTGTGGGCATGTGAAACACCCACAGGAACTTTAGATGGCCCAGCATGCACCGCCGTTACTCGCGCGTGCGCAGTAACGGCACATCTGCCGACATCTCACGAGATTTCGGCAGATGTGGCCGAAATCTCGCGAGATTTCGGAAGATGCCCGCACTGACTCCTGGGATCAATGACACCAGATCCCAGGAGACAGTGCGCCGTGACGACGATCGACGCAGAGACCCCGCCCGCCGCCGCAGAGAGAGAAGACCGGAAGTCTTCAATTACAAGGTAAGTAAAAAAAAAAAAAAAAAAACATTTCATTTAGTACTCTTTGCCTGATTTGGAAGGCAAAGAGATTTACTAAATGAAATGGGTGCAGAACCGCTTTAAGAGGGAAGTTTCAGGAAAAAAACTTTACACAGCCCCCCCCCCCCCCGGCATAATACACGGACCCCCTGCATAATACATGGACCCCCTGCATAATACATAGACCCCCTGCATAATACACGGACCCCCTGCCAAGTACACAGACCCCCTGCGTATTACATAGACCCCCTGCATAATACACGGACCGCCTGCATAATACATGGATCACCTGCATAGTACACAGACCCCTGCATAGTACACTGACCCCTGCATAGTACATGGCCCCATGTACAACACACAGCCTCCCGTACAGCACACAGCCCCCTTTCATTATAAAGACCCCCCTGCACTCCCAGCACAGGGACAAGGACAGTGCTGTCAGCATACTCTATAGTTGAGAAAACTTCACACTGTCAGCCGGGTCCACGAGAGAGAGTGGCGTTAATGGAGGTATTTAGAAGCTTTGATTTACAATGAGAGTGACACAGGAGGAGTCCTGTGTCACTCTCATTGTAAATCAAAGCTTTTAAATACCTCCATTAACGCCACTCTCTCTCTCGTGGACCCGGTCATGACTGCTCTCCTCTTTTTCATTGACGGTCACGTGACCGCTCTCCTCCTCCAATCAAAAGCTACACGCGAGGAGGAGGCAGAGCGGGAAGAGGAGAGCAGCCACAACGAACTGCGTTAATTAAGGGATTTAGAGGCTTAGATTTACATTGAAAGTTACACAGGAGGAGCTGTATATGACAAAGGGCTGGCAGTAATGTTTTCTGAACTGTAAAGTTTACTGGCAGCGCTGTCTCATTGCCAGGAGAGGCCCGATCCCCCCCCCCCCCCCGTTGGTAAAAAAACAGATATCGGCGTATAACATGCAGGCACAGTTTACCCTCTATTTTCAGGGTAAAAAAGTGGATACGCAGATAAATACCATAATTTTTAATAACATTCAATTACAATATGACTTGTGTCACAATTGTATACGCTATATTATTTTTTCTTTATTTGCTATTTTTTCCCCCCACAAAAGTTACCCTTTAAGACTAAGGTTGTTAGCAGCAGATCTGGTGATTGGAGTTAAATGACGCTTATATACTACCACTCCCTTTCACTGTAAACTCCACCAATCTTCATTTGATATGTCATTACAGTTACCCTAAATTAAAAGTTGAATTCCAATTTAGGTAAATTAATCCACTCATTACAAGTGGTAATAGTTTTTACAAAGCAGAGAAGATGAAGGAAGGATGGTAGGGAAGGAAAGAGGGAGCACTGACAACCTAATCTTACTGTTCTGGGCAGTAAGGTATCATAATGGATTGAATGCCTAAGATATCAAGGGATCTTCATGGCAACACTGCATGGTTCTGTTAACAATGTAAAAACGTAATGGAATGAGGTCAGGGAGGAGGTCCAACCACAAGGGCACTTTTCTCTAAGTCAATTCCAATGGAAATAAGGAATCCTATTCTTTAATAAGGAAGCACCATTGTAAAATGGTGTTAAAGCAAGGCCTGCTTTTTACTGTATACATCTAGTTTGCAATACCTGTGGTAGTTTCAAAGGTTAATGTTATTTTGCTGATGTTCAGTGATGAATTTACTTTAAGGCCAAACTATAATGAAAAGGAACCTTTTTAGATCACAGTCTTCACAAACTATCTTTATTTAGAAACCGCGTGGGAAATACAGCCAGCATGAAACTCACATTCCAAAGAATGCTTCAGCACACTGCAGTCAATAACTGTTAACTCACTCACTGAGAGATATCATTTATTCTATGAAGATAAGTGACGTCTTGTTCCACTTTGCATCTCTTAATGATCTGCATTGCATTCTTTTTTGTTGTTAATGCTTGTAATCGTTTTCACTGCATGTATCTCGTTTCCAATGTGCACTTACAAATAAATGGATGCAATCCAAAAAAAGAGAAAGTGAAGCCACAAATGTTAAATTTCAAGACATTGAATGTTGCTGCTTATCAGGAATAGCTGGCAAAAATTATTTGGTAGCTCGTGTGATAATAACAGTTAGTGTCTATTAGCCAAGTTTTGAATAGAGTAGGGGAGGATAAAAACTTCTGTCAGTATATTTTGTTGCTGCTGGTGTCCTGCTAAGGAGATTTCTCTTCCTGTCCTGTAGGCAAAACAGGAAAAGAAAGGATATCTTTCCAAAGTGTGGGGAATTCCCTGTTAGAGAGTTGCCACCAAAACAAGTGGACTCATTAGATGGATTACCCTTACCACTTGTTCTTGGATTTTTTTGCTGTCTCTGACAATGGTGACCTGGACAAAATGAGAGGATGGGGTTGATCTACTTGAGGCAAATAGACTGTTCACTTTGCAAGGGAATTATCCCCGAAAATGTTGTATTTTATTACAAGTTTGATGAAAGCAGTGAAGTAAAGGGGCCTATAGTTGGGGGTCCTTATGGCTTCTGAGGGTATGTTTGGTAGGTAGCCAGGCAATCGATTGCAGGGGAATATGTGATCCTGCATTTTATATTTGGAGCCAAGCCTTTGTTTTCCCGTGTAGATTCCAATCAGCTATTCTGGTCATATGGCATGCTAGGTAGTACTTATGTATTTCTGGCAAACCTATGCCCCCTTTTAGTTTAGGCAATGTGAGTAGATAGTAACTGAATCTCGGACGTCTGTGTCCCCATATGAATAGTGTACACGCCCTGCAATATGAAGTAAAAAATGCTTTGGGAATTTGGATAGGAATTGTCTGTAGGACGTAGAGAATGCGAGGAAGGATATTCATTTTTCTTCTTTGGGATCCCACAGCTGACTAAGTAACTAGAAGCTTAGTTTTTGGTCATGTGATCGCTGAAGGCCCAGATTGACCAAAACCTCTGCTCCAGGAACCCATGATAGCTGGTCACATTATCAAAGGCTAGACATTTGGTTACATAATCTCTACTGAAAGAGAGGATCAGGAAATCTGAAGTCCTCACCTTCAGTAGAGATCCCATGAAGAAATATCGAGGTACAGGGAGCGCCAGAGTAAAAGAATGGGTGGAGGGACGGCATGACATAGGTGGACAGTTAGGACAGGCAGGGGTAGTATAGGAAATGGTGCCCCCTTTAAGGAAAGGGGATGGTTAAGGGCTAGGAGGGGTCCTGGGGAAGTTTTGTGGGGAGGAGGAAGTAGTGTGGAGTCAGTCAGGAGCAAGGAAGAGAGAAGCTTAGACCGCCTTGGGGGGCCGTTGGTCCTGTAGTGACTGGAGGGCGGAACCTGAGGAGCACTGTATCGGAGGTGAATGATGGCAGAGGTTGTGCAGCTAATGCCCAAGCCAGGGGGCGGATCAGGAGTCCATCCGTATGGGCAGCAAGTGGGTCTGATGTTCCAGGTTGGAGAAGCAGAAGGGAGCAGCAACGTGGACCCTCAGCAACCAGGTAAGGACCTCTTGGAGTGCAGTCAGTGATCGTTCGGCCAGCGGTGAGTGTCGACAGGTCAGAAGGAGAACAGGTGGATGAGGACCAGGGACATCCTGCACTGAGGGATTTTGGCACGGCAGCTGGTGGGCCCAGTCCTGGGCAGCCCAGTGTGTGTGTTTCTTTCTTTCTTCCTTCCCATATGTTCTTTATTGCAGGATTTGCTGGGTCAGCAAACATACCTGTGTTGGGTAGGTTAGCAGTGACGGGAGGCGACGGGACCCCCGCACAGAGGACAGCGGTCCTTTCAGGAATTACTGATGGGCTTACATGACTTGGTCCAATGGTTTGAGCTGGGTGACGGGACCAGAACGTCGTCTGCAATGGTGTGGGCTCCTCAGCAAGGAAGGGAGCGGACTGCTACGGCCTCCCACTTGCCAGCCGGTGCGCCTAGTGTTTCGGGGTGGTTTGCCGGCGACATCTTCTGGAGTGGTTCAAGGGGAGGTTTCTTTGCCCTGGATACCAGCTAGTGCTTCGGCATCAAGCTTGTGGATGAAGCTGATGACATCGGCGCAGGCTCCCAACCAGTTTTTTCAGGGAGGGGTCCGAGGTACCTCGGCCTCAGGACAACCGACCGAAAAACGATGGGGCTTCTGTTGGCAATTTTATGAGGGAACATGCAAGTTCGGTGCAAATTTTCACTTCAAGCCTGCCTGTTCTGGGTGCACGGGATCCCATGAGCTGTCAAAGTGCTTGAAATGAGGGAAGGGCCATGCCGGAGAGTCTGCAGGTAAGAGGGAAGACGCCAGTGCGAGTGTAAAGGATGCTTCCTTTCCTCAGTAGGTCCCCCGACCGGCACACGGCAAGGTTGTTAGAGTCAGGTTTTTATAGCGGTTTTAAAATCCCATGTTCAATGTCAGCTGTCCCGCCCATAGCAAGGAAATTGTGTTCCGCCTTGCTGCAGCCTTCAGTGGTTTTGGAGAAACTACTGAAGGAGGTAAATTTGGCCGAATAGCCGACCCCTTTCCTACGGTTCCGCTGTAGGGCTTGGTGGTCTCTCCTTTGGGAGTAGTTCCTAAGAAAGAGCCACACAAGTTTAGGTTGATTCATCACCTTTCCTTTCCGAAGGGAGGTTCGGTCAATGATGCTATCACACCAGGGGAGTGTACTGTGACAAACACTTCTTTTGATGCAGCGGTATCATGCGTTTGCCATTATGGGTGTGGTGCGCTTATGGTGAAGGCGGATATTGAATCGGCCTTCCGGCTGCTGCCGGTTCATCTGGACAGCTTTCGTCTGCTGGGCTGTACTTGGAATGGGGCATACTATGTTGATCGTTGCCTACCTATGGACTGCTCGATCTCCTGTGCCTTGTTTGAAACCTTCAGCCCCTTTTTGGAATGGGTGGTCTCGGGGGGCTCAACTCTGTCATTCATTACCTGGATGACGTCTTATGTGTGGGTCCACCGGCTTCAAACATCTGCTCTGTTCTGTTGGGGATGTTGCAATATATAGCCAAATGTTTTGGGGTCACATTGGCTCCTGAAAAAATGGAGGGCCCCACGTCATCCATTGTTTTTTTGGACATTGTTGTGGATTCACTAAGGATGGAATGCCACCTGCCTACAGACAAGCTCAAGGCCCTTAAGTCAGAGGTGTGAGGGATCATTGGGAAGCACAAGATTCAGTTACGCCAGTTACAGTTATTGTTGGGTAAGTTAAATTTAGCTTGCCGTATAATAACTATGGGCAGGGTTTTTTGCCACCGGCTGTCTACGGCGACACCCGGGGGTTAAAGCGCCAACTCATTTTGTGAGTCTGAATAGGGAACACAGAGAGGATTTGCAGGTGTGGCATGACATCCTGGAGTCGTTCAATGGGCGCTCTTTATAGATGTCTGGACGCATCAACTATTTCGATTTGGAGCTGTTTACAGATGCCGCAGGCTCGACGGGCTTTCTTTCAGGGAAAATGGAGTGCGGAGCCTTGGCCTTCAGCTTTATTTATGCTGTACACCTTCCAGGGGTTGAAAACACTTTGACTGATGCTTTGTCTCGATTTCAGTGGGACAGGTTTTGGGAGTTGGCACCAGACGCAGAGCAATACGGGATCGCCTGTCCCGACTGGATGTGGACACACAGCACAGTGGATTCAACACTCAGTGAGTATGGCTACATGGACTGCCTATTCTAAGGTATGGCGGGAATGGTTAGAATTTTTGCACAGGCTGGGGATTGCCCCCGATGGTCGAGAGGTGAACCATGCAGTTCTTTATTTCCCTAATAGGGGACTGGAGAAGGGGATCTCTGCATTCGCTATCGATCGTAAGTTGGTAGGTTTGGCCTTCTTTTTAGGTTACAGGGTTGCTGGGACTATATGAAGGAATTTTGGGTCAAACAGGCAGTTAAGGGGTACAGGAGAGCTCATAAGAGAAGGGACGGGCAGCGCCAGTTTCATTTTCCATGTTGCATGATTTGTTTATGCACTTGAGTTCCATTTGTAGTTCGGACTATGAATGTTCCTTTTTCCAAGCAGCCTTTGCACCTGCCTTCTTGAGGGTCAGTGAGCTGGTCAGATCTTCCAAACGGGCACAAGGGGGCCTGCTGTTACAGGAGGTGGATTGTTCAAGGGTCTCGGTCAACCTATGAGTATGATGGTCCAAAACCGACCAGGGTGGTAAGGGCTTGCGAATCGTGTTTGGAATTCCGTATTCAACCATATGTCCAGTAAGGGCAGTGGAATCCTTCCTTTCCATACGACCAGGGTTGGAGTTTTTTTTTCCGATGCATAGGGATGGGTCAGCCCTTCCAGGTTTTCAGTTCATCGCTGTATTCTGCAGGTGTTTTACGGTGGCGGGTTATAACCCCGAGGGTTAAGCCTCCCACTCCTTCCGCATAGGGGCGGCCACAGAGGCTGCCTGGGGGGGCCTGAACGACGAAGCAGTCAAGTGCATTGGCTGGTGGGATTCTGACAGGTTTAATGTCTACATTCACCCGCATTTGCTGCGTGATTAAGGTCCTGCATGGGTTTTTATATTGTCTGTTTCTGTAGAGTGGGGGGATCGTACTGTTACGTGTTGTTATTTCCTTGTTTTCAGGTGGAGAGGTCGGTCTAGTGTGGATTCTGGGTCATTCTTACGTGTTCTTGCGGGCCAGACGAGCAGATGTATGGCCCAACGGTAGGCAGCTGCATGTGGGGGGAAATTATATGGGAGCCAGGTCTATGCGCAAACTTATATGTGATGTGAAATTTGATTTCTTGCATCTACGGCTTTCCCTGGGATGATGAAAGTGTGGTCCAACACCGTGGGCAGGACGCCTTGGCGGTGGGCTTGGTCACTTAAAAAGGTTGACAAGGCCTGCCTAAAAGTAAATAAAGAGGTGGGAAGGTTTGTGAATCAGAATGGGGGCTTGGCTATACGGCATAGGGAGTTGGAAGAAGATACCTAGCAGTATCTTCGGAGTGATGGGGTGCACCTTAATGCTGTAGGAATTGACCTGGGGGCCCTGGGGTTGCAGGAAGGAATCCAGAGAGCATTATGGGTGTGAAGTGGCATGCAGTGGTGGGTCTTTGGAGGAAGAGAAAAAGGCTGGAATATAAAATGGTTGGGACCCATCTGTGGCATGGGGTTCTTGGGTACCTTCTGGTCAACGAGGGGTTTAACCAGGAAGGGGTAAAATGTAGGTCACTGCGGATGACGAGTATGACTGAGTCGGTGTCTTGCGACTGGAGGCCTAAGACCCCTTTCACATACCGCCCATAGCGTCGGCGGTAAAAAGTATTTTTAGGTGCGTTTTATCCTCGGATTTGTGGCGCATTTCAGCATTTTTACCCCCTGCTAGTGGCCGAGAAAGGGTTAAAACCGCCCACAATATGCTGCATTAGCAGCGTTTTGCCGGCGGTATTACAGCGCTGCCCTATTGATTTCAATGGGGAGCAGCGCTGGAGGAGCGGTGGAGGAGCGGTAAACACACCGCTCCTTCACTGCTCCAAAGAAACTGTCCTGCCAGCGCACCGCTGCAGTGTGAAAGCCCTCGGGCTTTCACACTGCAGACAATGGAGCAGCAGTTTGAGGGCGGATTGCAGGCGCTATTTCTAACACTATAGTGCCTGCAAAACATCCTCCGTGTGAAACGGGTCTAAGTTTTAAAGAAGTTTGTCGCAGTGACCAAGTTGTGTGTCGTTGCCCTCAAAGACCACCAATTTATAGAGAAGTTTGGCTGATGGTTATTTTAAATGTTATTTATTTAAGTTACGTATTGTTAAATAAAAGCCGTAAGGCCATTTTACTCCAAAACCTTGTCACGTCATTTATTAGGTAATTGGGGGTTTGGAAGTTATGGTCTAGCAGGTTGGGGAAAACTGGAGGTTATCTGTCCTTCACATGTCATGGAATCTGAGCAGCAGTTTCAAAAGCAAACATACCTGTTTCAGAAGAGTGACAGTGAAAGAATATGGTATAATTGGTGGTATAATCATTATTTTTTATAATGAACAAAAATGCCTTTGGACATTTTCTGTATCAACATGCACTGAAATCTCAGCCTTTCACTGAAGCAGCATTTAGAAAGTCCCTCAGTTAAGCCTTGTATTTCCCACTCAGCAGATATTAACATACATTAGACTGCTGCACTGATGGTGGGGTCAACCAAAGGGGCTCAAGCAGTTCAAGGGTAACATTTATTCCTTTCCTCTGAGGAAAGCTATTGATCAGGAAACCAGGTTTCTCATATTAAGACCATACACAGACATAACTGTAGAAATCAAAGTGAGACAATTAAATGAAAATACATCATGTGCAGTGATGCCCTTTGCTTAATGTAATGCAACGGCCTTGGCCTCGGGATTGATTGCACTTTCATTGATTGTAATACCACGCTTGTGTTTCTTTAATGCCCTTATCAGGAAGCTGTATACCAGGGGTCCAATTTGTTAAGGTTCCACAGACATTAAAAAAAAAAGTGAACCTTGGGGCAATCATTTCTTAAATGGGATACCTTAAAAAAAATCAATAGAAAGCATTCATGTCTCAATTTATGCTTTTCCTATACAAATAACCTATTAATATAATTGGTTGTATTCTTTTATTGGTTAGGCTAGGAAAAAAGCGGCCCTGGTGTTTCTACCTGCATTCTGATGAGAAGTGTGTAAAAATAACATGATATAAAATGACATTGAGGTCTGTGAGCAATGTGACAGGTTAAGTTAGACGGGGCAGGTTAAATATCTATGAACAATACCATTTTCAAGAGAGCACACCAGATGTCTTTATAATGAAGTGGCCATAACCCCTTGGGGCGACCTTGAATTTTCTGGGCTTACCAATTACCTCCTCGTTGCTCGTCGTTCGTTGTCTAGGGGTTCCCAGGGTTAGTACCCAGTAACTTCAGATGCTGACACACAAAAGTCCTTTTGAGGATTTTTATTTTGCAGGGGTAACATCCAACTATAACACAGTCTCAATCTGGAATAGAGGGCACGGGTGATAAAACTCGGGCACTTAGAACTGCTGACATTAATTGAATGTCTCTTAGATAGCCCAGAGAGTAGCCTCTCGCAACTGGGTGCTTCACTGCTGGATAAACCTCTAACCATAGATTTAGCAGCCAACATGTGACTCGGAAAATTTGCAAAGTCTCTGCCACAGACTAGATTGTATCTGAAGATAAGTTAGGAACCTTTCCCACAGTACCTGGATCTTTCAGCTTGCTTGGCAATACTGCGGGAAGTGTTGATCTTTAGTGTCCATACAACTTTAGCTCCCAGGCTCTTACCGAGCAGCCAGCTTCTTGGCCCTCCTCCGAAGAGTCCTCCCCTGGTTGCTTGTACGAGTCGCCAGGCCTCTGGGGCTGGTCAGGGTGACCATGCTTACGGTGACGGCAGACACTCCTGGGTCCAGGACCCCTCACAGGGTTGGTCCGGACCAGAACCAGGAATCAAAGCAGCAGCCGAACCCTGAACACGTGACTTCAGCCTCTTAAACACCCTTCCCAGAATACACAGCGGGCCAGGCACGCCCACTGATTGGCTCAGAGAAAGATTGGTACCTAACACGTCCAACCAGACTTGGTTCTCAGCCTGTCACAGGTGCCTTACTGCACCTATGACCAGGCAGAACTCCAGTACAGCCCAGCCAAACTGACGCCAAAGTAAAAAAACCTATACAATTAACCCCCAGAACTCTGTTACAGTTCTGGAAAACTAAATTTACATATATAGCGCACACTTTATAAAAGTGTTGCCGCTACAATAATGTCACAGTACCATATGTTGTTATGTGGGGAGCTCTTGCTATAAGGGACTGTATAGAGTGTTTTCTCTTTACGGTGGTTGCTGATGCTACCCTGGATCTGCTCCTTGAAAAGACCCAATGCCGTTGAACTTATAGTAGGATATTGCAGGCTCTGGGGGAGTCAGTGAAAAAAAAAAAACTGTCTGCTTTCCATATAGCACTATGCAGTGTTTTAAACATGTTTTACTAAACACATGTATAATGGGATCCTGGGGAGACCTTGGTGCATCCTGGAACACAATTCCTGTTGTAACTAATATAGGAGCCAGGGGGCAAAGATGCAATGAATGTTGTACTGCCTGTTACCATTCCATGCGAGCATCTATTAGTGAGCTATATCAGTCCCCTCTTCCCTAAAGCCTCCCCTAGCCATTTTTTTAAATCCAGTTATACATCCAGTTGTACATATCTTTTTTTCTTGTAGTGTTGTTTGGTGCTCACTCCTGGACAACTTGTGTCCATAGCCTGGGAGCACAGAGAGTGCACAGGTTGGATGACAGTGGGTTGCAGAGTGGTCATGAGTGGTAGTTCAAGCCAGAAAACTGAAGACTGCACTGGAGAAGAGGTGAGTACAGTAGCCAGTGCTGCTTTTTTAATTTACACCTGCTTTTTTTTTTTTTTTTTTTGATAGGTGGAGTTAGGCCTTAAATATGATGTCACACCAAATGGTCCTTGACATTAAATACATGAGGTTTGAATATAGGAACTGTCTCTTTTGCCATCTGCACCTTGAGGTTACTGCATAATGTTACCATGCTGGAGCTAAGAAATGGTCAGTTTGTTGGGGAAACCCACATTCATGCAATGTTATGATTTCTTGTAGCTATTCAAGTCTTTGCCTAGCACAGAATAATGTGCAGAGGTCCCTGATCTGCTACCTTTATTGGGGGTGGCAAACTTGAGCAGCCATCAGTTTTGCAGAGAAGGGCAATAGCTGAATCACAATGCTCAATCTGAATTCCTGCTGTCCAAATCAACCTTAAAGTGGTTTCAAAGTCACTGATCACAAATCCTGGAATTCCCTCAGACACAGAAAGATATACTGTGCAGTACTTATGTTTTAAAAAAATTATGCAGCAAAATATTTTATTTCAGAACGCCGCTATGTGCGCACGTGACCTACTGGTGCTCTCCTTCCCCGATCTGAGGACTACAGTGTGTGTGTGTGTGTGTGTGGGGGGGGGGGGGGGTCAGGGATTCCACATTGACATCAGCCAGGAGGAGAGGAGGAGAGTGGCAGGAGGTCACGTGAGCGCACAGCGGTGCTCTGAAATTAGGTATTTCACTGCCTAATTATAAAACACAGATACTGCACAGTATATCTTTCTGTAACAGAGGGGATTTAAGGATTTGGGATTAGTGATTTTACAGCCATAGCAGCGGGAGGGGAGGGACAGGGAGGAGATTGCTCACACACAGATTTCTGAGCTGACATCGAGGGAGGAAGAGGGAGAAACAGCGTGCTGATGGAAGCACGTAAACTGATCATGGTATCATGGATCATCAGCCAAGATTACCGTGGTCAGCACAGGATCAACCAGGTACTTTACAGCATAGAGATGGACAGATCACACCGCACAAGCACTATGTTGTATATCCTGCATTAAAGGAACAGGAACTTTTTTTAAAATTACAACCACT
Organism: Lithobates sylvaticus; assembly: GCA_028564925.1. NCBI lineage: Eukaryota > Metazoa > Chordata > Amphibia > Anura > Ranidae > Lithobates > Lithobates sylvaticus. Next base: position 98,327,742 of record CM053026.1, on the reverse strand, counting down.
TTAAAGCTTATTTTGACTTTTGCTGCCAAATGTGAGAAAACCCCTATGTGTCCCAATGTATATCTCATGTCTAATTTATATATATATATATATATATATATATATATATATATATATATATATATATATTTCTTTATTACCATTCAGATGTACGCTACTCTCTCAGGAGTAGGTGTCATGGCTTACTGCAATGTTTTTTGAACAATGTTTGTCCTAAGTCTGTCCTCATTACCACAAAATATAGGAACCCCAGTCTCTACACCTTTAGTCAATGCAAGTCGCAATGAAATGGCAAAAAAGTAGTGCAGGAAGAGTCGCAATTATGTGAACGATTCCATTCCTGGCAATGGGGTGCGACTTGTCATGCGATTTTGAACTGTCAAATCGCATGATAAATCGCACAGTGGTGTGAACCAAGGCTTAATCCTTTTGTTAGGACTGGCAGTGTCCAAATCTAGTTACAGTTGATAATAAAATCTTTCTACACAGTACATACAGGGTTAAGTATTGCAAACACAGTTGCCCAGCCCCTCATAAAGTGAACTATGTAGGATTTTTTTCTTGCTGGTGGGTCCAGAAGAGAGCATCTAATAAGGCTGCAATTTTAAATCATTTTTTTTTTCAAAGTTATGCTGTATGAATGTGGACATGTAACTAATATAAGGTGGATGTTATCCAAATTTGGCTGCAAAAGTGTAAATACCCTTTAACCACTACAATACCAGGCACTTACAATTATTATTTTTTAAATAAAAAAAGACTGAAAATCTTGAAAAAAAAACGTTTTTCTTTTGTTTCTGTTATAAAATTTTGTAAATAAGTAAGTTATCTCCTTCACTAATGGGCACTGTTAAAGTGGCACTGACGGGCACTGATAAGGCGGCACCAATGAGGTTGGCACTGATGGGCACTGACGGGCACTGATGATGGGCACTGATAGGCAGCACTGATGGGCACTGGTAGGCCGCACTGATGGGTGGCACTGATATGCAGCACTGATGGGCATTGATAGGCGGCACTGATGGGCACTCATAGGTGGCACTGGTGGGCACTCATGGGCACTCATAGATGACACTGGGCACTGAAAGGCTGCACCGGTACTTTTGGGTGGCACTGATAGGCGGCACTGCTGGGCACTGATAGGTGGCACTGATGGGCACTGATATGCAGCACTGATAGATGGCAATAATAGGCATCACAGATGGCACTGGCAGGCATTGGGGATGGGCACTGATTGGCAGCTGCCTGGGCACTGATTGGCATTTCCCTAGTGGTCTAGGGTGGCATACCTGGTGGTCTAGTGTGGTAGCAATCCCTGGTGGTCTTGGCAGCATCCTGGTGGTCCTGGGCAGGCATCCGAGGGGGGGCTGCGCTGATAAACAATCACCACAGACCCCCCCCCCCCGTCAGGAGAACGGCCGAACGTCTCTCCTCTACCCACGTCTGTCAGATGCGAGTGAGGAAAAGCTGATCAATGGCTCTTCCTGTTTACATCGTGATCAGTCATGATTGGACACGGTTGATCACGTGGAACGGTGTAGCGTTGTGTCAGACTGACGCACCGTACCACTGATCGTCGGGATGCGTGCCCCTGGGGGCGCGGCGGCTGTTATCCTGCTGGACATCATATGACACCCAGTCAGGATACCTGAACCACCGCCCTGCCGTCATTCTGCTATAGGCCAGGCAGGAAGTGGTTAAACACCTTTAATTCTAAGTACCTTCAAAATGCGCCATATATTTCTATTCCTCCTGATTTTAGGTTTATGGACTCTTAAGACTATTGTTATTGATGTATTTTAACCTCTTGCCGACCACCCTACATACATGTACTGCGCAAAATCACGTACAGGTACGTGATTTTGCACTTCCGGGTCTGCGGTGCGCACACGCAGGCAACCCCCTCCAGCTGTGACTGGATACAGCGGAAGCCAATCAGCGGGTCCGGCTGACCCAATGTCCGCCGGGACCCGCTGATCATTCCCAACAGAGGCAGAATGGGGGTCTGGCTATGTAAACAAGGCAGATCGCCGTTCTGTTATTAGGGAATACAGAGATCCTATGTTTCTACTAAGCAGGAACAGGGATCTCTGTCTTCCCACAGTTAAAGCACCTCCCCCACACAGTTACAAAGCACTCACTAGGAACACATTTAACCCTTTGATCGCCCTTGATGTTAACCCCTTTCCCTGCCAGTGTCATTAGTACAGTGAAAGTGCATATTTTTTAGCACTGATCACTGTATTCATGTCACTGGTCCCCAAAAAAGTATCAAAAGTGTACAATTTGTTCTCTGCAATGTCGCAGTCCTGCATTAAGTTGCGTATCGCTGCCATGACTTGTAAGAAGTATAATAATAAATAAAAATTCCATAAAACCATCCCATAGTTAGTAGACATTATAACTTTCGTGAAAACCGATCAATATATGCTTATTGGGATTTTTTTTTTACCAAAAATATGTAGCAAAATACATATTGCCCTAAATTAATGAAGAAATTCGAATTTTTACATTTTTTTATTGGATATGTTTTATAGCAGAAAGTAAAAAATATAGTTTTTTTCCCCCAAAATTGTCATTATTTTTTTTTTTTTATAGCGCAAAAAATAAAAATCGCAGAGGTGATCAAATATCACCAAGAACAAAGCTCTATTTGTGAGGAAAAAAAGCACATTCATTTTATTTGGGTACAGTGTCGCACACCGCGCAATTGACAGTTAAAGTAACAGTGCTGTATTGCAAAAAATGGCCTGGTCATGAAGGGGGTAAACATTCCAGGGGTGAAGCAGTTAAATTCAAGGAGAACAAAAAAGAAAACCTCTCACTCCAGAGCTGTAGATTCAATCTATTAATATTCTGATGGGACCCTAGAGGGTTTTTATGTAGTAAAGTGGCGGATTTTATATATATTACATACATATATAATTACTAATATATATATTATTATACATTATTAAAAAATACTACAGATGTTATCTTAACTGCCACTCATAACTCAGCAGCCAATAAAATAATAGCAGAACACGAGAGTTGATTTTATTGTGGATCATAGATGACAAGCAAGGAGCTATTGCAAAATATCTAAGCACTGTGCAGGTTTATATCATTGTATTGAAATTTTTTTGCCGACTCTAATTTTATAATGAGATGGTATGACAATTTTTAATAAAAACCCAGACTTACTGGGGTTTATTTATTAAAGGAGGCAGAAACTGTTTATTTAAAAAAGTAAATGGTCAATCGGCTTAGTAAATCAAGTGACACTATGTTTACGTCAATCATTCAATCATGTGCAGGATAAAAAAAATCCTGCTTGTTTTGTAATTCCTCTTGCACACGATTCAGTATTTAAAGTGAATATAGATGTATTTGTATTTGCTAATCTCAGTCAACATTCAGTTTAAGAGAATAGTCTTTTTTAAACACTTCAGCTCTTGCACCTGTATACCCGTTATGGACCAGAGCAAAATGTACCTTTCTGCTAAGGTCCTGTTCATTCAGTGATAACTGTGTCATGACTTAAAGTGTTATTAAACCCACAACAGTAAAATCAGTCTGTATATGCAGTAAATGATGCTTGTTATACTCACTGTGGAACCTAAGGGGTTAATTCTCTGCATTGTGTAAAAAGACTGTTTGATCCTGTCCTCTCCGATCCTTCCCTTCTTCCACAGTCCCCAATCCATCTCCTGAAAAGAAGGAGCCTTTGGAGTCACTCTGCACATGCTCGTTTTGGTGTGTTTGGCTAGAGAGTTTTTATTTTTCTTTGGGAGGGTGCATGCGATCAGCACAGGGCCAATCAACACTGTCCAGACAGAGGTCAGGGGTCATGCAGCCTCATAGGATGGTCAGAGTAGAGTGAAAAGTCCTCCTATGAGCTTTAACCAGACACTGATAGAAGTCACAAGACTGCTCTAACTGCTGATGAGAAAGGGTATTTAGCAGTTTATATTCACTAAAATAGTTGCATTTCCGTGTTCTATGAAGATAACAAAGTATTACATGTATCGGGGTGGATTTACTAAAGGCAAATAGACTGTGCATTTTGCAAGAGCAATTGTACTAATTTTTCTTAGTTAATGTAATGTAGTAAAGTTTCACTTTGTAAAGAATACCCAATCAGGTGCAAAGAAAATTAAAAAAAGCATTTTTGTTTACACATAATTGGATGATGGAAATCAACAGAGCTTTACCACATTTACTAAGCTCTGGGGAAAATTACTGCAACTTTTCTTTTTTTTTTTTTTTACTTTTTATTCACACGTTTACAGCAAAAGTACATATACATTTCCAATACAGTAATTCTTTATCTTATCCTTTTACCTACACCATTCCATTTAACATTAATACATTCCCGTGTTATTACCCTATTATACATAATACAACTTCAACTTCCTTAATTTTTAACAATTTTTTTTTTATTCTTTGCTTATATTAATTCAGTTTATTTCTTCTTTTTTATTTCTTTTTAATCCAAGGTCATTGGGGAGTTACACCACAAGTCCCATATTTGATAATACGTATTAGGTATTCCTCTATGTTCATACATTATTTTTTCATACGGTATTATCTGGTTTACTGCTCTAATCCATTGGTTTGTAGTTATGATCATTGGTTGCATCCATCTTAATGATATTTGTTTACGTGCCATAAATAATGTTTCTTGTAACATATTCCTATTGTATTCTGTCCACTCCTCTACCTCCAATAATCCTAATACACACACTTCCAAGGTATATGGTACCTCTCTATTCAAAATACTAGTTAGCGTGTCCACCACTTTTTGCCAATATTCAGCTATTCCAGGACACGACCACGTCAAATGCACAAAATCTGCCTCTGGGTAATGGCATTGTCTGCATTCAGACTACGTCGTTCTTCCAATTCTATACATTTTCTGAGGTGTCAAATATGTTTGTTTGGTCGATAATGTAAATATAATATGCTAGATGTAGTAGTTGAACTCACAGATACCAAGATCCCAAGTAATTTAGAAAATAAACAAAGGGGAGAGTGAGGCCACAAGCCTCTGGGACTTTTTTAAGCGGTATCAGGGTCTGAATGGTAGTCATAAACAGTAGCGATGTAGATAAAATAAAGATTTTTATTTCCACATAGGGACAGGTAAATACAAAGGACACAGGTAATATATCCATACATTACAGACATATGCGTTAAATCAGACAAAATGTGTGTAGAGCACTACCATACTCGACATGTTTCACTCTATGGAGTTTCTTCAGGAGATTCGTAGGTGTAGCTCAAGGATATGCTGAAATAACAAAGTCGCATGAAAATGCATCCATTTTAAAAAGGTACAATAGAAATGTACATAATTAAATAGTTAATCGAGTTGGCTCAGTATAAACATCAATCAAACCAAGCAAGTACATATTGAGGTAATTTTACACATAAATAGTTACATAGGGCATAGAAAGCAGACGAAGGGATAGAACTAGGCAGGCTGGTCTTACCACATATACTTGGATAGTGTGAAGAACGTTGAGCACATAAATGTCAGTTTCTTGTTAAAAACAAAATTTAGGCATGAAGTAATTCAATCCCAGGATGCCACAAAACGCATAAAGTCGCTTGCAGAGAGGAACACTATAAGAATTCAATAGAAGTAGTTTAAACAAGGTAATAAAAATGTAGGGCCTGTCAATTAAAGTTGAATAGCTTATTATTAAAAGCAGGAGACACTCCGATATGCAAGGAACAAATCCTGCCCCATTTCTCCTCATGTTTCTCCTGTCATATCCGGGAGTACCTCCTGCCATCTATCATTAATTTTAAGTGGCATACCACTTAATTTGGCCCTCAACAACCAAGAGTATAAAACGGATATTAATCTTTTTGGTCCTTGTGATCATAGTATGCCTATTAAGGCAGTGGTCATCAACCCTGTCCTCAGGGCCCACTAACAGGCCAGGTTTGCAAGATAACTTAAATACATCACAGGTGATATAATTTGCTGCTCAATGATTGCAGTTTTCTAGTCTGCATCTCCCCAAGTTAATACATAAAACCTGGCCTGTTAGTGGGCACTGAGGACAGGGTTGATGACCACTGTATTAAGGAATATTTGGATACTTTAGGTTCTTGATATCCCAACTGTGCCTGGATCATATGTCTTAACTGAAAAACTTATGGGGAATGTCATATTTTTGGCTCAAAAATTCAAATGTTTGCAAATTTTTATAATTTTACATCATATCTGTTTTAATGTAACTCTTCCCTTCTTCCTCCTCCAAAATTCACTATCCAAAGACATATTCAAGTGCTCTAGGGAGGGATTATTCCACATAGGAGTCTCTAGAGGAGTATCTCTAAAACCTGTTATTTTTTTAACCTCTCTCCATACTGTTCTGGCCAGTATTACTATTGATATTTTTATTCTAGGTAGACAGTTAGTTTTAGCTTCCAACCAAATCAGCAAATCCTCCACTTATATCTCCAATAAATGTCTCTCCAGCCCGTTTGTTTGCTCTTGTGTCACCCATGTCTTTAAATGTTTCAATTGTACCGCCGGGTAGATTAGATTTAACCAGATGGTAATCTTCCGTCTTTGGCCTTTGTAATATTGTTATTTTCAATTTACATCTACCCTTGGCCCATATAAGTCTTATAAATTGGGAGTGTCATTTTTTAAATAAATATTTGGGGATAATTACTGGGGAGTGTGAAAAAATATATAAACGTTTTGGTACAATTATAATTTTAATTAATCCAATTCTTCCTGCTACTGATATGGGCAATTTCTTCCATATTGTTAATTTATCCCTAATGTAGTCTATCACAGGATTAACAATAGTTGTTAGAAATTCCTTGGATTGAAGAGTATTTTGTATTCCCAGATATTTAAATGAGTCTACTACTTTAAGCGGTGACTGGGTCTAGTCCTCTTCTTTATTTTGATGTAGGGGCAGTAACGCAGACTTTTGCCAGTTAATTCTAAGGCCTGAGTAATTCCCAAAATTATCTATTACTCTTATTGCTTCTCTAGGTGTATTTTGTGTATCTCCCATATATAAAATAATATCATCCGCATATAACCTTAAATGTTCTGTCCTTCCTCTTTAAGTTATACCCTTACATAATTTAGACTGTCTAAATAGTAAAGCAAGAATTTCTATTACAATAGAAAATAAGTGTGGGGATAACGGAAACCCTTGTCTTGTTCCTCTATGTAATCTAAAGCTTGATACCGGGGTCTTATACAATATCTTAATCCATTTCTTAAATCCTTCCCCAAATCCAAACTTTTTCAGGGTGCTCTGCAAAAACAGCCACTCTACTGAGTCGAATGCCTTGCCTGTATCCAATGATGCCAGGGCACTCGACTCAGGAGCGTACACCCTCAACTGAACCATCAGCTGTGTTCTTCTAATATTTATTGAGGTAGATTTCCCTGGCATAAAGCCTGTCTGGTCATCATGGATAATAGAATGGATCACTGTATTTAATCTACCTGCTAGAATTTTTGCCAGGATTTTACCTCTGTTATTTCTGCATCCATCATCCTCACTTACTCCTCCGTAATTTTTGGGGATTCTAGTTCCTTCAAATACTCATCCACTTCTATCTCTGTATCATTAAACAAGGAGGTATACATTGGGACATAATATTTATAGAACCAGTTTATTATCTCCCCTTTGTCATTACTTTTAGAATCGATGAGGATGTTATTTGTTGTTTGGCCAGAAAGGCCGGTAGTGCTCCCAGTTGATTCCCCCGTTCATAATATTGTTGGCTGCGGAAAGAATTCTTCCGCTTAGCATTCGCAGCTGAAATTATTTTTATATTGGCATTGAAGGGATTCCAGCTCTCTCTGTTTGCTACTTGTAGGATTCAATATATATATATCCTCTCTACCTGAGCACATTTCCCTGCTAACTCCTCTTCCTCCTGTCTTGTCACTCGTTTTAGATTTGAAATTGTTGATTTCAATACTCCCCTAAGATATGCTTTAAATGTATCCCCAAAAAAGCTCCGCTTTGACTATCTACATGTGCCTCCAGAAACATCGCCAAATGATCCTGAATTTGGTCATTGGAGCTGATCTGGGATAGCCAAAAATACTGTATCCTTCCAGCCGGACACCTTCCCCTGGGACCTAATGTGATTTTAGCAAGCAGTGGGGAGTGATCAGCGATTCCTCGTGCTAAATATTTTACTGACTGAATTAAACGCAACACTTTATCATTACCCAGCAAAAGATCTATCTGTGATAGATACCCTCTGGTCATTGCAGACCAAGAATATGTCCTTGTGTACGGGTTCCCACTCTTCCATACATCCATTAGTCCTACTTCTTCAATACATTTTTTTTAATGTATCGGTTCCAGTTAATCGAGTCTGAGCAGACATTCCATGCCTGTCCAGAGTCGTATCTAGTCACATATTGAAGTCCCCCATACACAAGATGTATGACTCAGGGTATTGAGCCATAAACATCACTTCTTCTTTCAATACTTGTATACTAGCACTGGGAGGGTTATATATGCAGAATATTACAAATAGAAGAGAGTATAGTTTAGCATGGACAAACACATATCCACCCTCTGGGTCTCGTTTGACCCATATACATTCCCACTGCACTGTTTTGTGTATTAGAAGTGATACCCCCCTAGAATATGTAGTGTGAAATGAATGTGTCTCCCACTGAACCAAAGCAACTTTGCTTGCAAAGTACACAGTCTATATGCCTTTAGTAAATCAACCTCATTGTGTTTTAAAGACAAAGAAGGTTTTGTCGGTGATATTGGGGTTGATTTACTAAAGGCAAATAGGCTGTTCACTCTGCAAGGGCAGTTGCTCCATAGCATATAAAAAGGGGAAGGGCTGTTGACTTTCATCATCCACACATGTGCTTTTTTTAAATTCTCCCTACATGTACAGGTATTCCTTGCAAAGTGAAGCTTTACCTCATTCCCTAAGCTCTGTAGCTACTGCACCACTTGTAAAGTACACAGTCTATTTGCGTTTAGTAAATCAACCCCAATATCTTGCAAAAAATGATTTTATGTTTTACAGATTCTCTAAACAAAAATATGTAAAATTACTTAAAAACATCTGTTTTTCTAGTTTGACCACTGTTATTGTACAGTAAAACCTTGGATTGAGAGCATAATTTGTTCCAGAAACATGCTTGTAATCCAAAGTATATCAAAGCGAATTTCCCCATAAGAAATAATGGAAACGCAAATGATTTGTTCCACAGCCATTTATTCATAGGTCCTTTAGGTTTCATGAAGGCACAACATTTAGCAACTCACATGGTTAATGATTAAAATAGGCACATCTAAGTATGCAGGCATCCGGGGTAAAGCTGTCTATATAGACTGTCCTCCGCACCACTGGCTTTCACCGATGTCAGTCTGCGATCCTGACCGTGAAGACTACCCTTCAGTAGAGCGATCTGAAAGCGTGGCACAGTATGCCAAAGATGCAAGACTGGTTAATAAATTAAAAGAATTGAATATTTTTCCACAGCATAAAAAAACTAGATTAAAAGCTTAACATACACTTTACCAAGTGCAAATCATGCTTCATTCACTTGATTCCCCTCTTGAAATAACTTTGTACACTTTGGGAGCACTATGCTGTTCTTGACCTTTCCACGATTCACTGAATCTCTCCAAAAAAAAAAAAAAAAGAACATAGGTCACTATTTAGGCCTGCAGATAAAGTAGCATAGAAATTATGCATACATCTCCTTACACCTTGCAGCAAAAATTGTCACCTCTGATATCATTATGCATCTGAGGCAGAGATTCTAAGACCCTGTAGTTTGCTATTATGGCAAAATATAACATTTTCAGCTTCGGGACATGTTAGATGATACATGCTGTATATTCTTCTAACATGACATTTATTTTTTCTAAATACAACAGATAATATAAAGCATAGTACATATACTGTATGTTTTAGAGGGACTAAATGGCAAAAAATTAAGGAATTTGAAATTTCCCCAATATGAGGTACTCTTCACCTGCCAAGGATGTTTATGATCATCAGCCTGTTAGTTTCGAAATCACAAAGTCATAAAGGTATCTTAGTAGTAGATATTATTGCTGCTCCTTAGTAGTGATCCTCCTGTGAATCATATTACCGTTCTCTCTTTTCTATGCAACACTGTTTAAATCACCTCCTCCTTTGTCAATTCTTTTGAGCCATAAACATCACTTCTTCTTTCAATATTTGTATACTAGCACTGGGAGGGTTATATATGCAGAATATTACAAATAGAAGAGAGTATAGTTTAGCATGGACAAACACAAATTCACCCTCTGGGTCTCGTTTGACCCATATACATTCCCACTGCACTGTTTTGTGTATTAGAAGTGATACCCCCCTAGAATATGTAGTGTGAAATGAATGTGTCTCCCACTGAACCAAAGCAACTTTGCTTGCAAAGTACACAGTCTATATGCCTTTAGTAAATCAACCCCATTGTGTTTTAAAGACAAAGAAGGTTTTGTCAGTGATATTGGGGTTGATTTACTAAAGGCAAATAGGCTGTTCACTTTGCATGGGCAGTTGCTCCATAGCATATAAAAAGGGGAAGGGCTGTTGACTTCCATCATCCACACATGTGCTTTTTTTAAATTTTCCCTACATGTACAGGTATTCCTTGCAAAGTGAAGCTTTACCTCATTCCCTAAGCTCTGTAGCAACTGCACTTGTAAAGTACACAGTCTATTTGCATTTAGTAAATCAACCCCAATATCTTGCAAAAATGATTTTATGTTTTACAGATTCTCTAAACAAAAATATGTAAAATTACTTAAAAACATCTGTTTTTCTAGTTTGACCACTGTTATTGTACAGTAAAACCTTGGATTGAGAGCATAATTTGTTCCAGAAACATGCTTGTAATCCAAAGTATATCAAAGCGAATTTCCCCATAAGAAATAATGGAAACGCAAATGATTTGTTCCACAGCCATTTATTCATAGGTCCTTCAGGTTATAGTCCATTTAAAAAGATTATAGCAATGTGACCAGGTTGTGTAACCATAAAATGTCCATCCACAAATGGAAGCCTCCACAAGGGGATTAGAAGCAAAATCTATCAGGAGCTGCAGAGTATAAAAGAGAAGAGAGGCGCCTCTAAGTGTAGCAATATGGTTGCATTTAATGAAGGCACAACATTTAGCAACTCACATGGTTAATGATTAAAATAGGCACATCTAAGTATGCAGGCATCCGGGGTAAAGCTGTCTATATAGACTGTCCTCCGCACCACTGGCTTTCACCGATGTCAGTCTGCGATCCTGACCGTGAAGACTACCCTTCAGTAGAGCGATCTGAAAGCATGGCACAGTATGCCAAAGATGCAAGACTGGTTAATAAATTAAAAGAATTGAATATTTTTCCACAGCATAAAAAAACTAGATTAAAAGCTTAACATACACTTTACCAAGTGCAAATCATGCTTCATTCACTTGATTCCCCTCTTGAAATAACTTTGTACACGTTGGGAGCACTATGCTGTTCTTGACCTTTCCACGATTCACTGAATCTCTCCAAAAAAAAAAAAAAAAGAACATAGGTCACTATTTAGGCCTGCAGATAAAGTAGCATAGAAATTATGCATACATCTCCTTACACCTTGCAGCAAAAATTGTCACCTCTGATATCATTATGCATCTGAGGCAGAGATTCTAAGACCCTGTAGTTTGCTATTATGGCAAAATATAACATTTTCAGCTTCGGGACATGTTAGATGATACATGCTGTATATTCTTCTAACATGACATTTATTTTTTCTAAATACAACAGATAATATAAAGCATAGTACATATACTGTATGTTTTAGAGGGACTAAATGGCAAAAAATTAGGGAATTTGAAATTTCCCCAATATGAGGTACTCTTCACCTGCCAAGGATGTTTATGATCATCAGCCTGTTAGTTTCGAAATCACAAAGTCATAAAGGTATCTTAGTAGTAGATATTATTGCTGCTCCTTAGTAGTGATCCTCCTGTGAATCATATTACCGTTCTCTCTTTTCTATGCAACACTGTTTAAATCACCTCCTCCTTTGTCAATTCTTTTGAAAGTCATTTGTGTCAAAGTAATTGCGAATTCCATAAAGAGGAAGAGACAGGGTCTACAGGGGCCCGGGACCCAGAAACCCAGGATGGTGGCTCGTTGTATGCAAGATATAAGTGGACAAGCAGAGTTGACCTAATTTATTAAAGTGAAGTTGTGTCTATGTCAAATAGTGTCAAACAGATACTCATTTAAAGGTACTTGACTGATTATTTGAAGTGACACAGGGATACTTTACCACCATTCACACTATACCAGTATATTTCATTCTGAAATGAATTCTGGGAAATATTGGCAAATCATGGACACAGCTGAGTGCATTTCAGGTGAAATGCTTCCCTAGACACCTGGCTTTATGTCCCCTTCAGGACAAAAAAAAATAAAAAATCAGGTTGATCACGGTCCTCTATTAATGTCTCTAGTGCCATAAGCACTTAATGAACCATAGTTCAAAAGAGCTCATAGGCTTTGAATCTTCAGTTTTATGAGTCAGTAAAGGCAAAGTTTTTTTTTCTCCTATGTTCCCCTACATAGATAGCTACAGAACAAGGCCTCCCTGTGGGGCTATGCTGCTGCTTTATATCGCTCTTATATATCACTTGGATGATGAAAGAGAGAATAAAGGTATAATCCTTGTTATCTTTCCACATAGACCTTGAATCCTCATTGAAAGATGTAATTTTACATTGTATTTGTAAAGAATAAAGCGTTCTGTCGCTTAACATTATTTCATCATTTAGAAGTGAACCTAAAGAGGATCAGTTATTTAAGAACAATAAAAACATAATGTATTTTGATAGTTACAAGTTTTGTAGATGTTGTCAGGAATCTAAAAACTGCAGTACCTTGTAGGTATTTTTATGTTATAGAACAGCCTTTTTCAACCAGGTTGCCCAGGGGATGCAGCGGTTGTGTGGACACAGCCGGTCATCCTAATGTGAACGGCTTGTAGGAGCGGGTGAGCAACCTTGAATGCAAATAAGGTTCATTGAGTTAAGGCAGGCTATTCATTAAAGTGCCACAGCATACCAAATCTGTACCATATATGTTGATGCAGCACTAGTACATTATAATAGGTTGTGATGTGCTGCAACCAGGTGCATCGGGCGTGCGCTGGTTTAGTACATTGAAGTGTCATTCAAAATCACATTCATATCAGCTACAATATACCAAATCACTAGAAATTGCCAGATAGTAGCTGTGAAAACTCTGTAAAAATTCACTTTATTATCAAAAAGTTTGATCTCCAACCTGCGTTTAGTTTGACTGGCTACAATATCATTCTCTCCTTCCTGATTGGCTGTTTTTTTTTTTTCTCTCCATTTGCTGGGGCCATTTAATAGAAAAAAAAAGTTTTCAGTCACTTGGGAAAGAAGGGATAAAGGAAAGTAAATTAAAAACTGGTAAAATCAAATGCATATGCCTCACAGCTTCTGCCTAGGGAGCTGTAACATGATAAGGGGAGCTAGAAGAGAGAGAGAGAGGAAGACAGAGATACATTGATTAATTTATATATGTATATATATATATATATATATATATATATATATATATATATATATATATATATATATATAAACAATGTATGAAACAATAAAGTTCCTGTGTATGATGTGAAATTATATATGACCATGGTTGCAAAATTGCTCATTCAATCATTAAAGAGGTCAGTGAGAAAATGTCAACACCTGCCAAAGGATCTAAAGCATGTTGCATCTCTGGAACTAAGGTATCTGCAGGCTTTATGTGTATATGTGTCAATGTGTTGCCACCACTCTCCAGCCTGTGATAGTGCCGCATCAGGAGTTTGGGTGCAGGCCCGAAAAGACTCCATTGTGTCCAGAAAACTGGGGGTTCTGGTTGGTGAGAAACGTATCAGAAGGGCAGTCTTTGATGGGACTGTCATGTTTCATGTGTTTTCTCTGGCATTCAATAAAGCTATTTAGAGATGACGTCATTGGATTGTGACTGCTTCTTCACACATTTGTAGACTTTATTTCTGCTTTATAGACACAGCGAGGGGACCAAATAATTTTTAAGTTAACATAAAAAAATATTCCCTCTAAAAAGACACTCATTTCCCTCTAAGATTTTGCCCTTTGAATATTGTTTATGTACAGTATGTTTAGAGTTTGAACACTATGTTGTTTTTCCTATTAGGTTTCAGTATTGTGCCTAACATTAATTACTGTTTTGTTGTTAGACATTTAGATGGCTGCCCTGTGAATTTCTACTTGAAGCACTTTTGTGAAACGCAAGCAACATGAACTTAAACAGCAATACTTTATATGCAAGAGGTAAAAGTGTAAGTAGAACATTCTTACTATTTTCTATCACACTTCTGTGGTTCAAGGCTGCTGTCCGTATTTTTCATGCTGTTTTTATCTCAGATGTTGGAATAATATATACAAGGAACATGATGCATTGAGTGATGCTTTCATTACCTTGGTGGATAAAATTAGATGAATAGCTGTGTGATATAACATAATGGTGCCTGACTGTTACTGAATGTTGTTATATTTTATAGATGTGGAGAAGTAAGTGGATTGTTAATTAACAGTGCTGGCCTGGGAATACAAAGCTTTGACATTTAAAGATGGCACATGGCTTATCCCGGTGATGCAATAAAATGTAGTATTAATGTTGCAGAAATGAGTTACAAAAAATACAGTGGCTGTTCTGAACTTTGCAGTTCTATAAAACTTTGCTGCTTATATCAGTCTACAAATGCTCTCAAACAGTGCAACCCTACTGGCAAGTGTCATCACTGCCAGAATGCCAATCCAGGCTGCTGATCATGCATCAAGAATAATAACAGTGGGTACATCAAATAGAACAGAGGTACTGAATTAAAATTAACGGAGGTCCGGTTGAAAACATTTTCTTTCTGCGGAGGTCCGAATCTCATTTTTCTTCTATGACTCAGGTTTTTCACATCACAGCCCCCTTTACATTAGTGTCCTCTGTCCCCCTTTTCCCATCACAGCCCGCTTACATCACAGCCCCCCTTGCAATCACAGACCTCTCCCTCACATCACAGACCTCCCTGCAATCACAGCCCCCCACATCACAGCTCACCCCCTCCTGAAATCACAGCTGTCCTCCTCAAATCACAAACCCTTCATATAAAAGCCCCCTTATATCATATCTCCCCCCATATCACAGCCCCTCATGTCACAGCTCCTCCATATCACAGCCCCCCTCTCACATTACAGCCTGCCCATATCACAGCTCCCCCATATCACATCACAGCCTGCCCATATCATAGCTCCCTACTCACATCACAGCCCACCCATCTCACATCACAGCTTCCCCATATCTTAGTTCCCCCTTCTCACATCACAGACCCCCACATGACAGCTCCCCTTTTTTACATCACAGCCCCCCACATGACAGCTCCCTTTCTTACATCACAGCCCCCTTGCAATCACAGACCCTTCCCTCACATCACAGTCCCCTTTGCAATCACAACCCCCTCCTGACATCACAGCCATCCCCCTCACATCACAAAACCTTCATATCACAGCCCCCCTTTCACATCACAGCCCCCTATGTCACAGCTCCCCCTTCTCACATCATGGGCCCCCATATCACAGCTTCCCCCATGTCTAATCACAGCCCCCCATATCACATCTTCTCCCTCTCACATCACAGCCCCCCTTCACAGCCCTTCATATCACAGCACCCCCCTTATTCTCATCACAGCCCCTTATATCACAGCTCCCCCTTCTCACATCACAGTCCTCTATGTCACATCACATCCCCCCATATCACATCACAGCTTCACCCTCTCACATAACACCCCCCAGTCTTACAGTTCCCCCCTCTCACATCCACTCATATCACAGCTATGTCTCTATGTGAGAAGTGATCTCAAAGTGAGTGTGAAAGAGGACCTAGTTAATGGAGAGTGTGATGAGTCTGAAGCATTATGGGTGGAACTGTACAGGGGTGTGCGTACTACAAAGGTTGTCATTGGAGTTTGTTATACACCTCCCAGTGTTAGTGAGGAGGTGGTGGAGACTCAGCTCCTTGCACAGATGAAAAGGGCTGCAAGGGCTGGGACAGTGATAATAATGTGGGATTTTAACTACCTGGAAATTGACTGGAGTAATGGCACTGCTGGGACAGTTAAATGGCAAAAATGTCAAAACCTATTACAAGATAATTTTATGGTCCAATTTATTGAGGCCCCAACTAGGAATGATGCTCTGCCTGACTTGGTAATCTCAAACCATGCAGAGCTTATTACCAATATTCATATAATAGAACATCTGGGTAGCAGTGACCATAACATGATTTAATTTAATGTTAGCTGTAAGCAACAAACACATACGGGTAAGATAAAAACACTTAACTTTAGAGAGCAAATTTTCCAAGGATGAGGGCTGCTCTCCAGGACTGGGAGGGAATATTGGCATCAATGGACACAGAACAGAAATGGGAATTTTTCGAAGTAACTATATGTAAACTCACTGCAAAGTATATTCTCATGGGCAATAAGTTTAAAAGGCTAAAAATGTAACTTATGTGGCTCACGGCGAGCAAAGTCCTTTCTTGTTTTAGGAGAGGTATGGACTCCAGAGAGAGAGATATCATTTTGCCCCTGTACAAATTATTAGTAAGACCTCATCTGGAATATGCAGTTCAGTTTTGGGCACCAGTTCTCAAACTGATAAGAGGCATGGAGGAGCTCTATTGAGAAGAGGAGATTAAAGGGGGATATGATTGATGTGACGGGAGGTCACATGGAACCCATAATCCCTTGGAAAGGTTGGGAAACCCATGTTTCAGCTCCCCATACATCTCTTATGTCTAAGTCACCCTGTGCCATCCTGGTACAGGGTGAGTGAGAAAATATATCTTGGATTACTTAAAATGTAAGTAAGTAATATTTATACACAGTATCTCCCAGGATATATGTAAAGACTATTCTTAGGTTGTTAATTCTGAACAATACACAATCCTTGAATGAGCTGATTACATTGACCTGCAGAGACGGACTGTCTGGTCACCTAGGCTGCCTTAAGTGCTGTTTTAATTAACATGTTAATTATGTAATTGTATTTTAAGTTGTTGCTATAGGGGAGGGGGGAGTATCCATGAGCAGCACTACCTCATTATCTAACCCCTTGTGTTAAAAGTGTATAAAATGGCTGTATTCTGTCTAATAAATCATTCAAGATTCTACTATTTTCGGCTAGACTTGTATTCAATGCAGCTATGATAATATATCTGTCTGATAGTCAGATTGGAGGAAGCGTGATATACTGATGGAAGCACTCAGATCGGAGTGTGGGATCGGATCCATCACAATCACCATGTATCAATACATAAGTGGTCCATATAGTGAACTTGGTGTTGAGTTATTCACTTTATGTCATCACAGAGGACAAGGAGGCACTCTTTATATCTAGAGGGAAATCTAAAATCTCCAAATACGCTGTGGAAATGTGGAATAGACTCCCACCAGAGGTGGTTCTGGCCAGCTCAGTAGATTGCTTTAAAAAAGGCCTGGATTATTTCCTAAATGTACATAATATAACGGGGTACTAACCTTCATAGGTAGAGTTGATCCAAGGAAAATCCGATTGCCTCTCGGGGGATCAGGAAGGGATTTTTTCCCCTGCTGTAGCAAAACTGGAGCATGCTTTGCTGGGGTTTTTTGCCTTCCTCTGGATCAACTGTAGGTGAGAGATTGTGTATATGGGATTGTTTTTTTTTTTTTTTTTTTTTTTTTTTTCTTGGTTGAACTAGATGGACTTGTGTTTTTTTCAACCTGACTAACTGTGTAACTATGTAAAAACAGTTGGTATGCCCTAACCACCAGTGAAGGCTGAAATAATAGGGATATTACCAATCAATCCTCCTCCCAGACATTCTACAGAGCTTGACTCATTAAATGATAAAATATGTCCTCCCCAGATCAAAGACTGCAGGAGCAACTCCCCCAAATAGAACATAAATGTAAAATTCCACCACAATATCAACAATAAGTACCCAACTACATGTTAACTAGTCTTCTGGAGAGTCAGCATTAGTGTAGGGGGATTTCACCATATGTCCCACACTTGAAATTTCTTGGCACAGCCTTTAGATAAATATTTATTTTGTATAATGGAAGGGCAGAAGTACAGAATTGTACTGTGGACACAATCTGAAAAACTGTGCCTCGTCCTAAATTCAACGATATTGGTTGGCAAAGAGAGAATGGCACCACAAACTCATATCTGTTAAAATTTCGACATTTTATTATCCATACCAAAAAAAGGCTACAATTCATATTCAGTTTACACCACATACAAAAAGTGATTGCTGGTACAAATATCAGCCCTGATGGAAGATAGGTACTGCTCGAACAGGTGCAAGTACGCTTTTTGAGTGCAGCTCAAGGCTGAGGCTGCAGGGAAAGGAACTGGAAAGATTTGTCCTCAGTGCTTTTCTCTGTCTCAAAAGCAAGATATCAGAGGTCTGTTTAGACTCTTGATATTTCACCACCATATTGTAAAAAAAATAATAAAAAAAATAAAATTGTAAAAAAAGAATAAAAAAAGTCCACTGTTCTGCCGATATAGAGGCATGTGTGTTTTGTGCCCTGAGGTGAATACCCTAATGAAATAGGCTGCGCACACCAATGGCAACAATACAGGCAAATTGCACTGTTCACGCTTTTTTTGTTTATGAACTTTATTGAAATGCCACACAGTGACTTTTCATATTGTTCTATCAGCAGGCATGCAGTGACCCGTGCAGCACTAAAAGAAAGTACTGCATGCAGTACTGTTTTTAGTGCACACCACCTGCATACCACTGCAAGGAAGTGGTGTGAAGCAGCCACGCCGGAGACAAGGCATTTTACGTAAACTTGCGGTGGGCATGCAATTGAAATGTGCTGGAATAGCCGCCCAACACAGCCCCATTGCACCTGGGGTTAATGAACCCTAAGTGAAGTTAAACATGCTTGGCATAAAAATAAGTCTTCCCATATTTGTTTAAAAAAAAAGAGAGAAAAAAAAAAAGGCAGACTTGATGGATCTTGTGGTCTTTTTTAACCATCAATCTTTTATGTTTCTTGTCCTTAGAATCATACACCAAAAACAAGCACACAGCAAATGGGTGTTAGCAATTCTTCTATTGTTAGTTGTTTCAGGTCAAGATTCAGAAAGTGTATTTCAGAAGCCGGTGTCGCTGGACTATGAAACTATGGTTGCTCACTACATACCATACATAATAACAAACTACATCGAAGAAGTTAACTTATTTCTAAAATGATCTAAATTAGGCTAACCCATAAATATATATATATATCTTAAAAACATAAAAATAAAATACATTCCCTTTTTAACTCTTCAGAAGGCCAATATGTTTGAGCCTTTTTTACCTTAATCTGTCCCAGTCTTGTTGCTGCCTGCTTCTTTCCACTGCATTTCCAAACAGTTCTACATATAGACACCTTAGATTGAAATTAATTCATCTGTCCCGCAGGTCATGGAGGATCACACCCAGAGCCGATCGGCCCTATAGGCACACTATGCAAGCTGCTTAGGGCCCCGCTGCTGTGGGGGGGCCCCCAAGACCCAGCATCCCCCCCTGCACCTCTGGCTGGCCGTTTAGAGTGCAGTGAGGAGAGGTGGGAGGAGGTGGAAGGTGGCGATCGGCAGCTCTATGGTGCCTGAGTGGGCGGCGGGCTCTCCCTGGGGTTTGTAGTATTCTCAGTGTATACAGTGGAGAAGAGAAGGGAGGGGCCTCTGACCCGGGCAGGTATCAGTTTCACTTTCACTCTGCTTGAACACTGTTGCTGATGCCCGGGTCAGAGGCCCCTCCCCTCTCCACTGTATACATTCGGAGATAGAACTACTAGCCCCAGGGAGATCCCCCCTGCCTGTGGACACCATATAGCTGCCGATCGCCGCCTCCCACCTCCACCAGCCAGGTACAGGGGAACCTCTGCAAGGGGGGGAGTCAGCTGTTTGGGGGCCCAAATATAAGAGGGGGGGTTTCTGGGGACACTAATGTAAGGAAGGGGGCCTCTGGGGACACTAATGTAAGAGGGGGGCTCTCTGGGGACACTAATGTAAGGACGGGGCCCTCTGGGGACACTGATGTAAGGACAGGGCCCTCTGGGGACACTGATGTAAAGACGGGGCCCTCTGGGGACACTGATGTAAGAGAGGGCCCCCTGGGGACACTAATGTCAGAGGGGGGGCTCTCTGGGGACCCTGTGTAAGGAGGGGCTCTCTGGGGACCCTGTGAAAGGAGGGGCTCTCTGGGGACACTAAAGTAAGAGGGAAGGCTCTCTTGGGACACTAATGTAAGGGGGGGCTCTCTTGGGACCATGGTGTAAGGGGGGGGCTCTCTGGGGACCTCATTCTGTTCTATATTGTTGTACTTATTCTTTGACTGTTTTGTTTGAAGGAGGGAGGATTGTTTTGGGAGCACTGAAGTGTCAGGTGTGACTGTGTGGCAATGGCAAATGGTTTACATAGCTCACGGCATCATGGGTCAAGTAGAGGGCCCCTTAGCAGAATTTTGCTTAGGGCCCCAGGGAGGTCAGGATCGGCACTGATCACACCACTAAGCTAAAGGTTTACATTGGTATTCCGCTACAAACACTTCTGTGATTAAAATCGATTCTAGTTTTATATCCAGCTTACCTTAACTTCACGTGGCCTATACCTCTCTCTTCATTTTATTCAGTTTTATGCAGGTCCTGGAATTCCCAGTTGACCCCCAAAGTATTTTTTTACTTTACACTGCAGAAGAACATTGTTCCTTGTATTTTGAAAGTTTGAAAGTTTTAATCTGAAACAGTGAAGATTGGTATAGTCTAGCCACTTCAGCCCTGGGAAGAATTTACCTCCTTCCTGACCAGAGCACTTTTTGCGATTCGGCACTGCGTCGCTTTAACTGACAATTGCGCGTTCGCACGACGTGGCTCTGGCTCCCAAACAAAAATTGACATCCTTTTTTTCCCACAAATGGAGCTTTCTTTTGGTGGTATTTGATCACCCCTGCGGTTTTTATTTTTTGCGCTATAAACAAAGAAAGAGCATCAATTTTGAAAAAAACACATTATTTTTAACTATTTGCTATAATAAATATCCCCCAAAAATATCAAAAAAAAATTTTTTTCCTCAGTTTATGCCGATACGTATTCTTCTACATATTTTTGAAAAAAAAATCGCAATAAGCGATTATTGATTGGTTTGAGCAAAAGTTATAGTGTTTACAAAATAGGGGATAGTTTTATGGCATTTTTATTAATATTTTTTTTTTTTTTTACTAGTAATGGCTGCGATCTGCGATTTTTATCATGACTGCGACATTATGGCGGACACATCAGACATTTTTGACACATTTTTGGGACCATTGTCATTTATACAGCAATCAGTGCTATACAAATGCACTGATTCCTGTGTAAATGGCACTGGCAGTGAACGGATTAACTACTAGGTGGCAGTGTAGGGGTTAAGTGTTTATAACTGTGGGGGGCGTGGCTGTGTGTGACAAGTCACTGATCTCTGCTCTGATCACGCGGAGCAGAGATCAGTGACACTGTCACTAGGGAGAACGGGGAAATGCTTGTTTACATTAGCATCTCCCCTTTCTTCCTCTCCGTGAGACGATCGCAGGTATCTCCGCGGCGATCGAGTCCACGGGACCCGCGACCCGACTCACGGAGCTTACCGTGAGCGTGCGCGCCCACCGGCCGCCTCTTGAAGGGCAACGTACAGGTAAGTGGTTCTGCCTGTACATGCCCTTCTGCCGCAGTATATCTGCGTGAGGCGGTCGGGAAGCGGCTAGGGGAAAAATACAGTCTGCCACGCCAAGTTCACAAAGCTGCTACATGCCAGGACTATACAAGTCTTTCTTAACCTTTTTAGTCATTGAAACCTTTAAAAGTGTACAAAATCTCAAGGCACCTTAGTCTAAAAAAGCAGTCCCACTAAATTAGAAACCAGTCCTGATCACTGTTGTTCTACCCAGAGATATTAAATGCCTGCAGTGTCTACTTAAACAGCTTTTTTCCTCATCTGTACACACTGCATTCAGATAAACTTGTCATGACAGTATAATTCACCCTTCTAGCATTCAAAACATTTCTTAACTTGGGAGTAGCTACATTATGACCGTATGGCCAATTTAAAGGGGAGTTCCAGGCATTTTAAAAGTCAGCAGCTACAAAAAGTGTAGTTGCTGACTTTTAAAAAAAATGACACTTACCTGTTCCACGGTCCAGCGATGCGGCCGAACGGGGTGTCGCTCCTCTCCCCCTCCTCTTCGTCGGCGCCGCCATTTCCACTCTGGGCACCCGGCCGTGATAGCTTTCCTCTTCACGGCCGGGCACGCACGGCGCATGCGCGAGCCGCGCTGCGCTCCCGGAGTGGATAGGCGATCTCCTGGGACCTGTCACGTGTCCCAGGAGATCGCCTAGAGGGAGGAGTCGCCTAGGCGGTTACGGGGCGGAAGGAGGAAGTGGGACAGGAAGTCCCCCTCCTAATGAAGCCCCCACTCCCCCCCAAAAAAATTACATGCCAAATGTGGCATGTAAGGGGGTGAGGAGTGGTTAAAGCTGGAGTTCCATTTTTAAGTGGAACTCCGCTTTAAGTTTTAAAGTAGCCAAGAGGAATGGTGTCTTATTTCCTTGTAACAAACATCCAATGCAGGGAAAAGCAGGGCTCTTACGCTTTTTCTTTAACTCTCTCTGGTCAACCTCACTGCTTTTCATGGGCTGCATGTAAGCAATGTTGGCAATATGACTATCTAGTCCCCATATCACACAATGTTGCATGGGGCCAGGAGTGTGTAATGTACAGAGTATAGAGGTAAGGAGTGTGTAATGTACAGAGGTCAGGAGTGTGTAATGTGCAGAGTGCAGGGGCCAGGAGTGTGTAATGTACAGAGGTCAGGAGTGTGTAATGTGCAGAGTGCAGGGGCCAGGAGTGTGTAATGCACAGAGTATAGAGGTCAGGAGTGTGTAATGTGCAGAGTAATAGGAACAGGACTGTGTAATACACAGAGTATAGAGGTCAGGGGTGTGTAATGTTCCGAGTATAGAGGTCAGGAGTGTGTAATGTGCAGAGGTCAGGAGTGTGTAATGTGCAGAGTAATGGGAACGGGAGTGTGTAATGCACAGAGTATAGAGGTCAGGAGTGTGTAATGTGTAGAGTATAGAGGTCAGGAGTGTGTAATGTGCAGAGTATAGAGGTCAGGAGTGTGTGATGCACAGAGTATAAAGGTCAGGAGTGTGTAATGTGCAGAGTAATGGGAATAGGAGTATGTAATACACAGAGTATAGAGGTCAGGGGTGTGTAATGTGCAGAGTATAGAGGTCAGGAGTGTTTAATGTGCAGAGGTCAGGAGTGTGTAATGTACAGAGTAATGGGAACGGGAGTGTGTAATGCACAGAGTATAGAGGTCAGGAGTGTGTAATGTGTACAGTATAGAGGTCAGGAGTGTGTAATATGCAGAGTATAGAGGTCAGGAGTGTGTAATGTGCAGAGTATAGAGGTCAGGAGTGTGTAATGTGCAGAGGTCAGGAGTGTGTAATGTGCAGAGTAATGGGAACAGGAGTGTGTAATGTGCAGAGTATAGAGGTCAGGAGTGTGTAATGTGCAGAGTATAGTGGTCAGGAGTGTGTAATGTGCAGAGGTCAGGAGTGTGTAATGTGCAGAGTAATGGGAACAGGAGTGTGTAATGTGCAGAGCATAGAGGTCAGGACTGTGTAATGTGCAGAGCATAGAGGTCAGGAGTGTGTAATGTGCAGAGTATAGAGGTCAGGAGTGTGTAATGTGCAGAGTATAGAATTCAGGAGTGTGTAATGTGCAGAGTAATGAGAGCAGGAGTGTGTAGTGTACAGAGTAATGCGTTAAGGAGTGTCTAATATGCAAAGTAATGTGGTCAGGAGTGTGTAATGTACAAAGTAATGGGAACAAGAGTGTGTAATGTGAAAAGTAATGGGATCAGGAGTGTGTAATATGCTGCATGCCAGGGTCTGGATTGTGTAATGTACAGATTGCAGGGGTCAGGAGTAAAAGTAGTGCACAAAGCACAGGGATCAGGAGTATGTACCATACATAGAGCAGCACCCCATATAATTAATTACACCCTCTCTACTGATAGCACAGCAGTGCCCCCATGAGACAGCACACACATAAATGCATACACACACCAACATACACGCACATACATACAGATAGCCATTTCCAATGACACAGATTTACATATCTGACCAAGCCAGGCATCTTCTCTGATTGGCTGACTTTTGCTTTAAAATTCACCTTCCAGTCAAACCGCTGCACTGCCAGATGCAATGTGTGTTAATACAGTACTAAAAGGTAGAGGTTGGGTAAAATTTGCATTGCAATTTGCAGAGTGAAAGTGCATGTACATTTGTCTGTGCAAACTGAGCAAAAAAATAGTTTTAGGCTATTTCCTGTGCTGGTTGAATGTCTTCAATTGATTTAAAACACAAGGTTTTGGCCACTTAAATGCCACTAAGTAAATACTGAGCCCCATCTAGTGGCCAAATGCTGTGTTTTCAATTTTAAATTAATGGACTACATTCAACTAGCACATGAAATAGATTAATAACATTGTTCTTTTTCCTCATTTGCACAGAATAAATAGGCATGCCTTTTCTCTGGACAAATGGCTATGTATTTTTTTAAATGTTTTTTCAAACAAAAGTGACAGCGCTTGCGACAACCTATAACATGGGCAGGGGTGTCTGAGCCTACTTATTTTAAGAGGATTTATACCACTGAATAATAGGTAACTATGGTAAGCACTGCTGGAAGTGTGAATGTTTTTTTCTCAAACCATGTCACAGTCCCTTTTGCTGAAGAGCTTGGCCTGCATATAAATGTGTAGAGAAACATAAAACCGCATGAATTAAAGAGGAGTTCACTAAGTACTTCCATTGTAAGTATTTACCACATACAGTTATCAGCATATCATTTTTTTTTATATCTTTTAAAGTACATTTGCAGCTTGAATTGCAAATAGTAAAATATGATGTTATTTTTCTTTATACTGTACATCCTTAGCTCTGGCTCCTGTCCTGCTATGCTCAATATATTGCTGGAAGTTCTTCACTTTACTGTGCAGCCAAAGCCACAATCGATGTCTTATCTGTTTAATTACCTTCATATGAAGATCCCAACAGCTCAATGTGTTTATCAGCTTTCACTGTGAGACACAATACCCAATTTAGATAAGAATTTTCTTTTGTTTCTTTGTGATCTTTTAAAGTAGACGTAATGTACCAAGTCCCAGGCACAGGCTATAATGTTACCAACATAGACACTTGGAACTTCCAACTGCTGTAAGACTGAGGTTTTTTCATTTTTATTGCCTCAACCACCTCAGGATTAATTAAGACAGCAGACTGTACCTGTACCCACTGAGCCACAAGATACAGCTGGGGGGGGCGTGACCGGAAGCCGACCTGAATGGACGCGTGAGCTGAAAGCTCCCTCTCAGCCCACAGCTTCATAGCCAGCTATAGGGTCTTTCCTGCACCCACATATGGGTGGTTCACGGAAAACCCGCTCCACGAAACCGAGGGGATCCTCCCAGCCGCCTCCCGGTTCCTCTAGCACCATCAGAGGGTACCTTACAAGTCCTGTGATGCCGAACGGAGGGACAGGCAAGATGGCGCCGGCACATCAGCCCGCCACAGCGCATGAGGCTTCCCTAGCAGCCGACCAGGCCCCGCCACATCCACACCGCCCCCCCCCCCCTGGATGGGGGCTCATCAGGCCCATGGAACATCCTAACAGAGGCGGTGAGTCAACCCCCTTACCCCGCTCCCCACGAGGCGCCGCCACAGGACCGCCAGGCCGCATTGCTAGGCCTCACTGGAGCTTCATGCACGCAATGCACAGACGCCCTCCCCAGACTGTTCCGCACCTTCTCAGACCCGGGGATTTCAGCAGAGCCACCCAGCTCCCCATCACTGTCAGTCTGCTCAGAGGACTTTCCCACGCTGCCCACCCCACAACCTGACTGGACACCGGACCCTGTAGCGGACCGGCAGGGGCACAACAAAGCCCAGCAAGCCCCCTATTCGGTATCAGCCCCTGATCCAAGGGCCCAGAGTCAGCCAGAACCCAGGGGATGGAAGTCAGCGGCAGAAAACACAGAGCTAGCAGTCACCTATGACCAGACCTGCTCCCCCTCATGCACGGAAGAGGGGGTAATACTCCAACACTCAAACACACAACAGAGATGGGAGAGCGGTGCATGGAGTCCCCAGCAGCAGAACACAGCACAGTCCCAAAACGGGACACCCATCCAACGTCACAGACCCGCACCAGAACATCTACCAAACTCTATACAGGTACCAAGAGACCCCCATGAACCCTCACCCTTCACGTGGCAGGCCTGCCTTCAAGCTATGCCGACAAAAGAGGACTTTAAACAATTAATAGAAGATGTTAAAACTACATGCAGAGCAGAAATCCAGGCACTCCAAACTAATCTCAAACACCTGGCGGACAGGGTTGAAATGGCGGAGGAGGAGATACAGGAAACTAAACAGGCAGTGCACCGCACGCAATTGCAAGGCGCAGACCACCGAATACTCTTGAGAGATATGCAACGGCATATCGAGGACCTCGACAATAGGGGGCGCAGGAATAATATCCGCGTCAAGGGACTCCCAGAATCTGAAGGTCCTGAGAATCTGCACGAAATCCTACAAAACCTGTTTAATGACCTACTGGGTGACCCCTCAGATGCCCCTATAGAAATGGACAGAGCTCACCGGGCCTTACGCCCCAAAGGGATGACCGCCAAACCACGGGACGTAATCTGCAGAGTCAACTCATACCCGCTAAAGGAGGAGGTGATGCGCAAGGCTCGGATGGCCCGCAAAGTGGTCTTCGAAAACACACAGATTCAGCTCTACCCAGATCTCTCCTGGATCACCCTACAGAAGCGCAGGCTCCTACAGCCCCTTCTCCTCCTTCTGCAGGAAAAGAATATTATCTATAGATGGGGCTTTCCGTTTAGCCTGACAGCACGCAGAGAAGGGCAGTCCGCAGTACTGCGATACCCAGAGGACTTAGAAACCTTCTGCAACACTTTGGAACTCCCGGTTCCCCGTTTGCAAGAGTGGGATTTGGTGGCCACCCCACCCCCACCACCCTCAACATGGCAGAAGCTGCCTCCAGCCAAGCGATCCAGAGCTCCAGGCACACCGCATAAAGCTCCTAAGCCTAAGAAGACCTGAGGAGAACAGGTTCCCTATACCTGTTTCTCCCAGCCAGGGACCCTGTACCTAATGGGCTGTCTGCCAATAGAAATTGATGCACTCCTTTACCCCCCACATCCCCTTAGATACCATATAGCTTTTGCATAGTTTATACAAACCGGGCACTTCATTGTTATGAAGCCGTGAGAGTGGTTTGCCTTCCGATCACCCGGCCCCCCTAGTAGACCACCCTGATGGTCTCCCTGAAGTTCCTCAGTTCTTATGTAAATAGAGTACTACAAGTTAGTACGATAATAACTCAGTGCTTCCCTACGTCCAGCCGACCAGTTGTTTTTACGGCTGACCGACTGGACTTATTGGAACTCACCTACCCCTGTTTTGGGCAGGACCTACATAGTCTGAACGTAATACTTGAAGTTCTCAATGTATGTTGTATTAACTGTATTCTCTCTCCCCTCTTTTTCTTTCCAACTGCTCCCACTATGATCCCCCCCACGCCCCCTCGCCTCGACCTGATCTCCGGTCACCTAATCAAGTCCATCCCCGACTCACGGCGATCCCTACAACCCGGAAATGTAATCATCCAGCGACAGGATCAGATAAGTATCTATTTTTTTGCACATATCCAATATCATGGCGAAGGTAATGTCTTTAAATGTACATGGGTTAAACTCTAATAGGAAGAGACGTCTGGCTCTGACAGAATTTCGGCACTCTAAGGCGGATATAATTATGATACAGGAGACTCACTTAAATAAGGGAGACTCCTTTGCGTTCGCCTCCAGAGGCTATCCCCAGGTGTATCAGGCATTCAACCCCCGCAAGCGAGCAGGCGTAGCCATCCTATTTAAGAAGGGAACTCCCTTCCAATGCATGGAGTGTTATGTGGATCCGAGAGGACACTTCATAATACTCCGAGGCAAATGGCAAGATCAAGCGCTTACACTATGTAACCTCTATGCCCCCAATACCCACCAAATTCATTTTCTCACTAAGGTCTTCGCGCAAGTATACCGAACCCCCAGCGAAAATTTGATAGTGGGAGGGGACTTTAACATGGCCCTCTCCTCGGTGCATGACCGCCACACGGTGGGACCCCGCAGCACACATATCAGAGCGACTAGGGATGCTAAACTATTTAGGCAAATCACTAGACGATACGCCCTGTTCGACGCCTGGCGGGCATTGCACCCCGGGGAGAGACAGTACACTTTTTATTCAGCACCCCATCACACCCACACCCGAATTGATTACTTATTCGTGAACAGTACCACGCTCAGAGTTATGGAAAGTGCACAGATCCTCCCGATCTCTTGGTCGGACCATGCACCTGTAACTATCTCCTTAAGGCTGGGCACCCCTAACCACAAACCATATAACTGGCAGCTGAATACCTTTCTAACACAACATCTCCCATCCAAGACAGAATTAGACTCTACTCTAAAACTTTACTTCCTGGAGAATGACACCCCGGAAATCTCCATTCCCACATTGTGGGAAGCCCACAAGGCGGTTCTTCGTGGTCGATGCATAGCTTTGGCGTCGGCCATGAAGAAAGACGCCATAGCCACCAAAAAGAAGGCGGAGGGGGAACTTAGGACCCTAGAAAGGAAACTGCAGTCCGCCCCCTCCATACCCCTCCTTAGGAAGATTGTCTGTCTCCGCACGACGCTCAAAGACCTGGCGATTGGACAGGTTGAAAAAGCATTGAGGAGACTGAGACAACTCTACTATGACAAGGGGAACAAGGCTCACTCCCTACTAGCCCGCAAACTAGCTGAAAGGTCGAACATGAACACCCCACACCAAATAAAAGATAAGGAAGGACACTTGGTATCCCATCCCCAGCAGGTGGCTCAAACC
The DNA here is from genome assembly GCA_028564925.1 of Lithobates sylvaticus. Lineage (NCBI taxonomy): Eukaryota > Metazoa > Chordata > Amphibia > Anura > Ranidae > Lithobates > Lithobates sylvaticus. Next base: position 98,298,600 of record CM053026.1, on the reverse strand, counting down.
TTTGCAGAATTTTATACCACACTCTATAACGACCCAGAGATACCCCACAATCCTTCCTCCCCTGAACTAACTGACCAAATGTCCCAGTACCTTGCTAGGAGTGGAATCCCGAGACTTCAACCCTCGGACCTCCTCTCCCTTAATGCACCCATCCTGGAAGAAGAACTCACAGCGGTGATTAAATCCCTACCCACTCGAAAATCCCCGGGCCCCGACGGGCTTCCCTACGAATATTACAAGACCTTCATGCCCATCCTATTGCCCCACATGTGTAAACTTTTTAATGCCTTTCTCCAACAGACCCCTATCCCCACAGACATGCAACGATCATCCCTCACATTAATTCCAAAGCCGGATAAAGACCCTTCCATCTGTGCCAGTTACAGGCCCATAGCGCTCCTAAACTCTGACCTCAAAGTCTTCACGAAACTCCTATCACTACGCCTAAACCTGATACTGCCATCCCTGATACACAAGGACCAGGTGGGCTTTGTCCCCCTTCGACAGGCGGGTGACAACACAAGAAGGGTCATAGACCTGATCGAGGTGGCGGACAGGGAGAGCCGCGTGTCCTTGGTTTTAAGCCTGGACGCGGAAAAGGCGTTTGATCGCCTTGGGTGGCCCTTCCTGTCCGCCACCCTACATTACATGGGGTTCCGGGGACCCTTCATGCAAGCAATCCAAAACATCTACACCAATCCCACTTCCCAAGTTAAAACACCCTTCGCTCTCTCCTCAGCCTTTCCAATAGCGAATGGCACTCGCCAGGGATGCCCACTCTCCCCACTGTTGTTTGCACTGTGCGTTGAACCCCTGGCGGCATCCATCCGCGCAAATCCTAACATTAGAGGGATACCAATCAAAAGGAAGAACTCCGGACAGCCGCACACTGGGAAAATAAAATCCAAAGGGTTTATTTAAAAGCAAAAAAACTACAATCCAAACACGGCAAAAAGGGGGGTACAGAGCTCAGCTCTGTACCCCCCTTTTTGCCGTGTTTGGATTGTAGTGTCTTTTTGCTTTTAAATAAACCCTTTGGATTTTATTTTCCCGGTGTGCGGCTGTCTGGAGTTCTTCCTTTTGATTTCTAATCATTGTGCTATTAGCCAGCACCTGGGGCTCCCACACAGGAGCAGGAGCATTCGCTTGTAAGGAGAGTCTTGGAGCGGTGGTTGTTTGTTTTTCATTAGAGGGATACCAGTCAGAGGAAGGGAATTCAAGCTAGCACTATTTGCGGATGACATCATCCTCACCCTCACACAACCCATGATATCCCTCCCCAATCTCCAGGTTAAACTGGACATGTATAGAACCCTCTCGGGTTACAAAATTAACCCAAGCAAGTCAGAGGCTCTCCCGCTCAACATGTCAGACGCTGATACGCAGAGCATACGCCAAAATTACCCATACCATGTAAAAACCACGGCCCTGAAATACCTGGGAGTGTACCTCACCCCGAACTACTCATCCCTGTACCAGGCTAATTATCCCCCGCTATTTAAACATATCCGCGACCTCCTGCAAAAATGGAAACCACACCACATTTCGCTACTAGGTAAGGTTGCGACGATAAAGATGACCATTCTCCCCAAACTTCTTTACCTATTCCAGACACTGCCTATCCCAGTCCCATACACACAGTTACGGAAACTCCAAGCAGATCTGATACGCTTTGTCTGGAATTACAAAAAACACAGGATCCCCCGATCAGTGCTGGTGGCCTCCCGCCGAGACGGCGGCCTGGCATTCCCCGACTTGGTGAAGTATTACCAAGCAACCCAACTACGAGCCATTACTTCCTGGTTCCCCCAAAGGGCATACAATAAATGGACAGAAATTGAAAAGATATGGTTGGCACCTGCACATCCGAATAGCCTACTCTGGGGCGCGAAGGTAGAGGTGAACTCGGAGAGACTCCTGGGGTCAATGACCTTACTTAGATCATTATGGCGCAAACTCGCCAACCCCTATCAGCTTTGCTCAGAGAAATCACTAATGACTTCCTTTTTATATAACCCAGCACTCCCGGATGGTCTTACACGCCAGATGTCTCTTCCTTGGGCAGAAAAGAACCTCTTTCACTTCGGTCATTTGGTTGACCCCAGAACACGTAAATTGCACTCATTTGCCCAGCTTCAAACGAAATACGACTTACCTCGCCAGGTATTTTATGGCTATCTGCAAATTAGGCACTTCGCTCAATCATTCGCCCCGGACCTCCAGTTCTCGGCATCCTCCCCCTTTGAGAGCATCATATTGGAGGGATCAGCACGTCGCGGCCTGATATCAGATATCTACCGACTGCTTAACCTCTACTCAATCCCCGAACGGGGCAAACATGCGTACATGCTCCGCTGGGAGAGGGTCCTAGGAGAGGAGATACCAGAAGCCACATGGCAGGCGATTTGGTCCCAAGCAGCTAAAAGCTCGTACTGCACCTTATATAAGGAAAATGCATACAAGATCATGTATTTTTGGTACCAGACACCCGACATCCTCCACGCCATTTACCCGTCCTGCTCTGACCGCTGCTGGCGATGCCAGAAAGACAGGGGTACTCTTTTCCACATATATTGGGACTGCCCCAAGATAGTGCCATTCTGGACAGAGACCCAGTTACTACTATCCCGCCTCTTAGGGGTACAGATCCCCATGTCCCCGAAACTATTCCTACTGGGAGTCTCCCAACTGCGCATCCCCAAACCGTCCAAGAAACTGCTAAGTCATGTCCTCACTGCGGCACGGTGCCTGATAGCCCTGCACTGGAAACGACTGACCCCCCCCTCACAGGAGGATCTATACGCTAGAATTAAAGACGTAGAGATCATGGAAAAAATGACAGCTAGACTTTATGACAGACTGGACGCGCACACTAGGGTCTGGGAGGAATGGCACCGCCATGAAGATCCGCCGTGAGCCGGGGCTAGAACCCCAATCTCCACCCTTTACCCCCCCACCCTCTTTATCCCCCTTTTCCATTTCCTCCTTTTCTTTAACCTATAAAACTGGCACTTTCTTACTGCTACTACTAAGTATGGCCTCTTACAGGTCACTGACAATTAGTGTATCTTATGTGAGAGCAGGAAAGTTACATAGGAATCAGACCATGAGTTTCTACTATAAAGGATGTTATCTGTTACCCTTGTCTGTATACTGGCCATACTATGGTCCTATTGCTTCTGATAAGTCACAATGTACAGACTTTGTTCGACTGTTGTATGTCAATTTTGATTTAATAAAAAGTTATTTGAAAAAAAAAAAAGATACAGCTGGGCTCAGAAGCAGCCAACCGTCCAATGCCCCAGAATCAGCGCATTGGCATTATGTCCCCCTGTGTACACTAGTGGCTGTGCATTCAGTGTGACTCGCTAGTGTAGATGGGCTGAGATCTGGTTATGCATGTGTTTAGCTACATCTGGCTGTTTGGCAATCATAGCATAATTCCAGGGGTCTTGGTGATCACATATCAGTATAGATGAAATAGTTATTAGTGACTGTGAGTTGCTTGCTCTCCACACATAGACATAATGGCACAGATGGTCTTAAATGACTAATGCCACGTACACACAATCGGAATTTCGGGCAGCAAAAGACTGATGAGAGCTTTTCATCGGAAAATGCGACCGTGTGTAGACTCCATCGGAATTTGCTGGCCGAATTCCTGCCAGCAAAAATTTGAGAGCATGTTCTCAATTTTTCAGACGGAAAAGGTTTCTATTGGAAATTCCGATTGTCTGTAGCAATTCCGACACGCAAAGTTCCTAGGCATGTTCAGAAACAATTTGATGCATGCACGGAAGCATTGAACTTAATTTTTTCTCGGCTCGTTGTAGGCAAGACAGTTTGAACAGAATTCCATCGGAATTCCGTTGGGAAAACCATCAGAGCTTTTTCCCACGAGAATTCCGATCATGTGTACGCGGCATTAAAGTGTTACTAAACCCACAACAGTAACATCAGTGTGTATATGCAGTAAAGCATGCTTGTTATACTCACTGTAAAACCTAAGGGTTTAATCCTCTGCATTGTGTAAAAAGGCTGTTTGATCGTGCCTTTTCTGATCCTCCCGTTCTTCCACTGTCCCCAAACCATCTCCTGATAGAACAGAGCCTTTGGAGTCACTCTGCACATGCTCAGTTTGGTGTGTATTGCAAAATTATTTTTTTCTTGAAAGGGTGGATGTGATCGGCACAGGGCCAATCAACACTGTTCAGACAAAGGGGCAGATGTCCTGCAGCCTCATAGGACAGTCAGAGTAAAATGAAATCTCCTCCTACAAGCTTTAACCATTTCACAAGACTGCTATATAATGCTAATGAGAAAAGGTATTTAGCCATTTATAGTATCTAAAATTATAGCATTTGCATGTCCTGTGTACTATGGGAGACCAGATATAGTGAATGCAGGGTGCTGGGTCTAGTAACACTTTAAAGCTGAGCTCCAGACAAACATCTAAATACACAGACAAATAAAAGAACGGTTTTATCTGGCAAAATGTTGTATTTCTGTCCTTCCAGTTCTGAGATTTACACAATTCTGCCACACAAGGGAGGAGACATGACTTTTCACTGCTCAAATAAGTTATGCTGGGTATACACGTTACGTTTTTTTTTTTTTTTTTTCAATCAGGGGGGTGAACACACACAAAAAAAAAAAAAAAACTGATGCTCTGGGCTGTTTTCTGTAAGGGGCATGTTTTTTTTTCCAATGTGTTTAAGGACTACTCCTTTAGGGTATGAAGCTTTGTTTTGTTTTTTTCTTGTATTTTAGAAAATGTTCAATAAAACTATAATGTAAATGAAAAAACTGACAGATCCCTACATCAGTACAAGCGATCTGGATCTCTCCTGCTATTGTATTCTGACAGCTGGGTATTCTCCCCTTCAGATCTGCAGCTATTGGTTGCTAGTGCTGATTGAATGCCGGTTTTCCAGCAGAACCGTTTAGGACCTGCCCCCCTCTCACACCACGATTTTTTATTATTCTGGCACACTCATACTGTAGATGGCAAAGGGCTCTGCCAATCCTTTAGGTCCTGGTAGAACCCTACGGCACATGTGCATGGGAATTTCCGGGAACCCCATGTATGCGTAGATGTACTGCATGCCCCTGCTGGGATCCAAAGCCCCGTGGCACATTTGTGTATGTACAGGATCTAGGTAAATGTTAATTTTAACCTAGCTAAGAAAATAATCCAATTTTACAGTTCTGTAATGTGCTGCAACATTCATTTTTAGGCAGCACTAGCTTACATGGCCTGTATTGTTGTGAGCCGCAAGGAGTCTGCAACTGGGTTGGCAACTTAGAATTTTTTTTTAAATTCATTAACAGCTCATCTCTGATGTGTCATCTCAACCGTCTATCACCATAATATTATTGGACTACCCGAAATCATAGTATGATCTTTCATTTTTATCGCTAACCCTATATAATGTAAAACTTAATTGTGACATTTAAGACATTCCCCATGGTTTGGGAAGCTACCATCACATATCTTTTCCATTGTTTATAATGTTTATATGTAATACAAACATTGTGTAGCCCTCTTTTGGGGAGAATTGTGAGAAATGGCCCTCCCAAAAAAGGACATTGCGCTAAACCTGTAGGTAAATAGGAGAACCAGAACCTTAGCGGAAGAGTGGGATTGATAATAAAGTTGGTAGTGCCTCCACCCAGAACAGGGCCTCTGTGAACAGGAGGATTCTCTTCCTGGGAAATTAATCAGTAATCAAATCAAGGTAATGGAAGCAGAGGAACTACTGCAAGCAGCATATAACATTAAAGTGTTTGTTAACCCACTTTGACTACTTAATATAATCCTCTCTGTGTCCTAATGATAGGTGCTCCTGTCTCTGAGTTTTATAAATAAAATGTCTTCTTTACCGTATTTCCCAGCGTCTCCCAGCGATCACGTGACTGGCCGGCTCTTTCCTTTCCCTGTCTGACAGATACAGCCGGCGGGGCCGAGATTCCCCCGCTGACGTCAGTCGGGGCAAGAGGAGGAAAGGAAAGAGAGAGACGGCCGATCACGTATCGCCGGGAGACTCTGTGAAATACGGTAAAGAAGGCATTTTTTTATAAAACACAGAGACAGGAGCACCTGTCATTAAGACACAGAGAGGATTATATGAAACAATAAAAGTAATTTTAGCAGCAGAAGGTGAAGGGGCGTGCACTGACACAGGAGCAGGGAGGGAGAGGGGAGATGACATAGAAGGACAGAGCAGGGCTGCGTAAACTGACCACAGTGTCAGGGCTGATATACCATGTTCAGTTTACAGAGGAGAGGACAGAACCAGGCAGGGTCAGTCAGGTTTTTTAGGTGTTACAGGGGGCCAAATTACACAGCACAAGCACTGTGCTATATAACATCCAATATTCTAAAGTACGCTGCGCTTTCAAACTTAAAATCCAAATAGTAAACGAAAAATTTGCTATATAACAACAGCAATAAAGTGATAACGTGCTAAAATACATACAATATTCCAAATAAATTCCAAATGTGTGAGAAAAAAGTGCTACAATGTGCTGTACAATCAAAAAAAGTTCAAAAGTGCTCCAATGTAATCCATGCGATCCATGCAATTCAGTGGTTGCTGTGATGTTAATCCAATATTAAGGTGCTGCGTGTGCACTCAGGTGTTCCCCCCAGGTAATTGCTGCTCACCTTAGAGCGTGTGACCTTGCTGATTAGGCTTGGTCAATACACGCATTGGAACCTGTAAATGGTTCAGTGGTAAATCCGGATTCCTGTGGTGGCCTCACTCTGTGCTTCAATATGGTAATGGAGTCCCTTTTGTGCCTCAGTAATACCAAAAGAAAATGGAGGACTTCATAGTGTAGTATATTAAAACTTTTATTATCAACACAGTAAAAAATCCCTTGCAGGGTACTTACATTTGCAAGGTGCATCAGGGCGCCACTCTAAAATAGCATAAAAAACAAGCTGCAGCGGCTGATATCAGGGTGGTATGCTGATCGTCCTTAGTGGGTGCACTGACAAGCGTTCCGTCCTCTCCCCTTCCCATACGCGTGTCTATACAAGGGGTTAATTCGTATGATCCTCAGGGGGTATAATTTTGGCTCTGCTGGACACCTGGCTTCTGAGCCTATCCCACTCACAGGCATTCAACAGCTACAGGAGAAGGAAAATGAAGGGGACTGGTTCCTCTATATGTTGTCCCCGACTCCCCTTCTATCCAGGTCGCGCTCCCCCCTGTGTACTCTTCTGGCCTCATCCTCATCCCCCAGGATCTACCAGGGTTGCAAAGGTAGCACTTGAGATTGGGCCCTGGTGTTCAGCCAAGGTGGACCCACTGCAAAACACGTGAAAGAGTTTAGCTGTGGGACTGTAATTAAGGGCCCCACAACAGGGTTAGACAGACGAGTTAAGGGCCCTGGGATCAGCAGGAAGAACCCCGAGCCCGGAGTGAAGGGCCCCAGCCGGAGGTCAGGGTCTCTTGCACCAGACCCTAAAGGTTCTAGTTGTGCCTCTGCGGGTACATATAGTTATTTATAAAAACCTCCAGATGGATGTTGCAGCAAAGTCCCATTGCGTGGGCCCCTTAAGATGATGTGGCATCTGTATTTGTGTCAGAGACCTAAAGACAAGGTTTGCAGTGGTGAGGAGACCCTCCAGCTATCACCCAACCAGCCTTAAACGCAGTCCTAGATATCTGCCACTGTGCATGTGAGATGACAGTAGGACAGAGATACTGTTTATCACAGGGATTCACCAATACACTTGAGAAGCTATGGGAAGCTGCAGTTAAACTATTATGCCGCGTACACACGGTCGGAATTCTCGGAAAAAGCTCTGATGGTTTTCCCGTCGAATTCCGACGAAATTTCGCTCAAACTGTCTTGCCTACACACGGTCACACCAAATTCCGACGGTCAATAACACCACGCTTTAAAAAACGTTCGACTGCACTATAAAAGGGAAGTTTAATGTTTCTGAGCATGCGTCAAATTGTTTCCGAGCATGCGAGAACAGGTTCTCAATCCAAAGTCCGTCGGAAATTCCGACAGAAAAAGACCGATGGGCATACACACAGTCGGAAAATCCGATGAAAAGCTCTCATCGGACTGTTTCCATCGGAAATTCCGACCGTGTGTACGCGGCATTAGAGCATAGAAATACTTGCATAATCATCTCTTCTAATCTGGTATTGGTACTATGGACAGGCCATGTGTCTGAGACCTTCTCTCTCTCCATATCCTCCTTCCTTTTACGATAGATCGATTTCTGTTGAGTAAGAGTGGCCACATATGGATCAGAATTCGGTCATTCAATATTTATTAAAGTGGTTGTTAAGCCATGCAAACAACCTTGCAACAATCCCCTCTGCTATGTTAAATAATGTCCCCAGTGCATTTTTTTTTAATGCCGCTGTGTACCTGATTTCATAGCACCATTTAGCGCTCACATGTCTGACCGCCTCTCTGCTTTCTCGAGCTGACAGCTGAGAAACCCCTGGTGACGTCAGTCAGGAGGAGCAGAGGAGAGGAGGAGAGAGGCGGCCGGTCATGTGAGCGCCAATCAGTGCTATGAAATCAGGCACACAGCAGCATTTAAAAAACTGGGGACATTTATTAACTTAGCAGAGGGGATTGTTGCAAGCTTTTTGTATTATGAGAGCAGCAGGAGGGGAAGATCATGGAGTATACAGAGCTGACAGGCAGGGAGGGGAGGGGGAGAGCAGAGAGGAGGGGGAGAAGAGGGGGAAAGAAAGACAGAGGAGAGCTGTGGATGATAGAGGCACGTAAAGTGGTGTCAGGACTCAGCAGCCATGATAAACAATGGTCAGTTAACTGGTGGAGGGCAAAACCAGGCAGGATCGGCCAGGTATTTCAGGTGATAGAAAGGGCCAAATTAGACAGCACAAGCTCTGTGCTGTATAGCATGCTTTAAGGGAATAGGATCCAATTTTTTTTTTAGGGTAACAAACGCTTTAAGGACTTCTAATGCGCCAAAAATTGGACATGTCACAAAATTTTTGCCACAATGCACCAAAATGCACTGTGGTGTGTTTCTGCACACTGCAGAACATTGCAAAGGAGTGCTGTTAAAAATCATTGGCCCCGTAATGCGTGTACCTTGCATTGCCGTGTATTTTGGTAATGTCCATTGTTGCTGCAATAAATAGATTTAAATCGACTTATAATGCTGAAAAAAATTGCACGTTAGCTTAGCAGTATTTTAGGAAAAAATTATAAATTGTGCCTTTTTCTATTCCACCAAATAATAATCATGACTATTATTATTAGTGTGGAATGTTTTTTTTTTTTCCAAATTGAACTAACTGTCAGTATTTGGCTCCTTTCTGCCATGTAAATTTGTCTCACCTTCCAAGTGTAATGTTTTTTACACTCACATTGATAAATATAAGTGCAGCATGCTGTGAACCAATCTGTTCCCCCAGTTTGCTTCTGAATCTTGTCTCTCCATGGCATTAGGTTAGAAGTGGGAGGGGAAATTCACTGTAGGAAGTGAGAAAGGTCATTTTTTCACGCAGGCCTGTCTTTCTTCCTAATTTCAGGCTGGTGCTGTAATACTGAAATTAAAAGGGATTTACAGTCATTTTCAGCAACTGTGAGAATTACCAGCCCATCAACGATTTCCAGCGTCACATGCAGATAATATAGACTGACAGCTGCGTTCATTTTAGAGCTGATGATCATGTAAAAACAAATATCACACATGTAGCAGGAAGGTTGCTCAAAGGACTAGAAGAGATTTTATGCTTAGCAGTTAAATATGGATAAATTCCCATTATTTCCTCTAGGTAATCCTACAGTTTTATGCCTCGGTTTATCGGTACACCTGCATTTGCGGACTTGTTTGCCGTACTGTTTTACTTTACAGTCAGAGTGTGCTTTTAGCTGGAGGATTAATGCAACGGAAAACCAATTTACCCAACTGACACTCACAAAGGCTGGCAGGGACGTGAGCATTCACCCAGGAAAATTGCCTTTCCCATGCCAGTTTTTTTTGATAGCGCTGATTTAAAGCTTTATTTCATTGTGTACTTCCAAAGGGAGAATTGCAGCTGAAGTAAATAACATGGGCTGTATGTAAAAGTTGTATTCTGTTAATATATAGAGCACCTGTTCTCCAGTAATAAAAATAATGCTGTGAAGGAAATTAGAGAATGTATACCTTTCTTCTACTATGGTTTTATTTCAATTTAAAATAAGGTCATATATAAAGTGCAACAAAAACAGATGTTTTAGTTACACAACATTTGCAAATATTTATGGAAACCGCAATGCCTCATCATGGCCCCTCTGTATACTGCAGTCCTAACTCTAATCATTGAGAGTCTCTATATTGGAGCGTATTGTATGTAGCCAAGGGTTTGCTACTATAGTTATTACAGTGGTTATTATTTCAAATGCGTTTGGCTCCCTCTAGTGTCTCTTCTTAATGCTGTTAGGATTTTCTTCTAATTACTGAGAAGCAATGCAGAAAAGCATTGTGGGAGATGTAGTTTGAAGGAGGAAGTGACTCTGTTAGCTGGATTAGCCCTGAACTACGATACAGAAAATGCAAAGCGCACAGCACTGCATGCTGGGAGCAGTAATAAAAGGATGAGCGCGGCCATCTTTCAGCCTCTCTGGACGCCATTCATTGTCTGCCAGCAGGAGGTCTGTGTGTGTGACCAGGAGTGAGACTACGGCCTATACATTGCGTAGCCAGATCGCCTGCCTCTGAGGTACTTGGCTTGCCAGCTTAGCAAGCGGACCGGTTTGCAGCACCAGCACATCTGGAAGCTTCCTGCACTTCAGCCATCCGGAGTTGCGGTACAGCGTGGCGGCGCCATCTTTTCACCAGACGGAGACATCAGGAGGGGAGTCCGGACAGAGCCTCACAGCCTCTGAGTCTATTGTGGTGAGAGGGCACCTACCCATTTTTTCAGTAAAGTGTACAGTTTTGCTGAGTGAGTTATATTACAGACTGCTGGTGAGACTTGTAGTTCCACAGAGGTGAATCTACTTCTTCACAGGCAACCTACAGCTGGGGTTTGTTTGCTCCCTGCGCTGTAAGGTCAGTACTGTACTACACTCACATATATAAGGAGGAATCCACAAGTGCCTTATTTCTTCAGTTAAGCATTTATCAACATACCATTCATTATACAGTGATTTCTTCTCCCTTTCTTTGTGGATTACAAATACTGCAGTTTAAACTACAGGCTAGCTGAAGATATCTGGAGTCAAAGAACTTTTACCATCCTTTCTTTCCACCAGGCACTGTTACTCTATTTGTGGTTTGGACTTTGAATTACCATCTAGGGGGAGCCATTAAGTACATGTTAGGCATTGTATTGTGTTATTGAATGTAAGGAATATTGTACTGCAATTTGGTGTGTGCATTGAGGCCTCAGTGGGAAGGTGTTTAATACAGGTATTGGAGGATATTGAACACTTATCCCACTGTACACCTGTTTAAATATACTCCTAGCTGTGATTATACAGTCAACAGTTGAGTTGAATTTAGTTATACCCACTGTTATTTACTGTTTGTGTTTATTCACATTGTTCGTGGTGTTTTATTATTCACTCTAGTAAACTTTCTGAGTGGTTCAGTGACATTGTGTGAGTTTCTCATTGAAAACATACTATTGCAGAATGGAACCGAAGGTGTCAGAGGTAATAGAGGATCTGCAGAGTCGGGGTAGCCAGTGAGGTATAGTCAGCGAGTCAATCAGCAGTCCTCACTGGGGTACCGCTAGATGAATATATCAATGGATACATTAACCACTTCAGCCCCAGAAGGTTTTACCCCCTTAATAACCAGGCCCTTTTTTTTGCGATACGCCACTGTGTTGCTTTATTTGACAATTGCACGGTCGTGCGACACTGTACCCAAATAAAATTGATGTCCTTTTTTCCCCACAAATAGACCTTTCTTTTATTTGTATTTGATCACCCCTGTGGGTTTTTATTTTTTGCGCTATAAACAAAAAAGGCCGACAAAACATTCCCAATAAAAAAATTGAAAAAAATTGAATTTCTTCATCAAAGGACTATGAAAATAATTAGCTGTAGCAAGAGGCAGTATGTTTATGAAGGGCTGGAGAGTGGTACAATATTTAGTGTCTGCAGGTAACTGTGTACCAGGACCAATATTATGGCTGTGCTGGCTGTCTCTGCCTGGACAATTTCTATGGACAAATGCTTTGGCTGTGCTGACGATATCCTTGTGCTGACTATAGACAATATTCCTGCCTAGTGCCTGGATAATTACTATTGTTGCCTCTAAGCACATCCCTGCCTGCTGCCAGTTACCTGGACTAATTCTCTGTGGACACTGCTAAAACCACAGGTAATACTTTTTTTTTTACCCTTTCCTGAATAGAATTTATTTTGGAGTGTAATTTTTGGTATGTAAATGCTATGTGTTAGAAATATGAAGTGCCTTCAAAACTGCCTGTCAGGAAATTAGATGTGTAACTTATACTCTTAGAATGCCTGAAGGTGCTATTTGAATGTTGGGCCTCTGTATGTGGCCATGCTGTGTAAAAGACTCACACACGTGGTATCGCCATACTACACATTTTTGCTATGTACATGCTATGTGTTGGAAATATCTTAAAAATGTACAATTTTGTGTAAAAAAAATGCTTTTTAATTTTTTTCCCACATTTTCCAAAAACTTCTGGAAAAAAATGAACCGTTCAAAAGACTCAGATTATACATTGGGGTGTTTGCTTTCCAAAATGGGTTTATTTTGTGGGCGTTTCTATTGTCCTGATGCTCCAGGGCCTTCAAAAGTGTGATAGCTTGTCATGAAATTATATGTGTAATTTATGTCCCTAGAACACCTGACAGTGCTCCTTGCATGTTGGATCTCTGTATGTGGCCAGGCTGTGAAAAAGTCTCACATACATGGTATCACCATACTCAAGAGGAGCAGCAGAATGTGTTTTGGTGTGTAGTTGCAAGCATGCATATGCTGTGTGAGAGGAAGAACCTGTTAGTATGACAATTTTGTAAAAAATACATTGTGATGTCTACTTTCCAAAAAGGGTCATTTGGGGGGTATTTGTACTTTCCTGGCTTGTTAGTGTCTCAAGAAATGAGATAGGCCTTCAGTACATCAGGTGTGATCAATTTTCAATGATTGGCACCATAGCTTGTAGACTCTATAACTTTCACAAAGACCAAATAATATACACTAATTAGGGTTATTTTTACCGAAGATATTTAGCTTTATAAATTTTGGCCAAAATTTATGAAGCAATATTACTCATTTGCTAAACTTTATTACAGAAACAAAGAAAAGGGCATTTTTGTCACCAAATTTTCATTTTTTTTTTTTTTTTATAGCACAAAAAAAAAAAAAAACACTAGTGATTAAATACCACCAAAGGAAAGCTCTATTTGTGTGAAAAAAAGGACACACATTTCATTTGGGTACAGTGTTGCATGACTGAGTAACTGTCATTCAAAGTGTGAGAGCGCTGAAAGCTGAAAATTATTCTGTGCAGGAAGGGGGTGAAAGTGGTTAAAGCCCAACCAGGACTTAGTGAAAGCAAAACTGCTGTTTTTTTATTCCTTGCACATGATTGGGCATTCTTTTTTCTTATTTTTAGCAAAGAGAATACATAAGCATTCAAAATAAAGTATAAGTACATTGACATTTAACATGCCATAAGTAGACATGTGCAGAACGTAAAAAAATGTTTTGTTTAGTTTTAATTAGTAATTTAGATAAATTAGTTTAGATAAATTAGTTTAATCCGTTTATTTCGTTTTTGGAATTAGTTTAGTTTATTTGTATTCAAATCTATTTTAATTTTCCAAATACAAGTAGTCAGGATCCACCCAGATGCCTGGATCTGCAGCTGGCTCAACCTATGAGATGCGCTGCAGGGAGACTGAGCCAGCTACTCCCTCTCCTCCCCAGCCCAACACTCACAACATTGACAACTCTCTACTCAGAGTGGAGGGGAGAACTGAGCGATTAGCATCAGTTCTCAGTGCAGAGACGGTGGGGGACAGATACAGCATGGGATTAATGCTGCATCCACATAAGTAAGTATAAGGTTTATTTGTTTTTTGTTTTTTTATGACTCTATTCTTCTCTTTTAACCACTTCAGCCCCGAACCAATTGGCAGCCAAAGGACCAGGCCCCTTTTTGCGATTCGGCACTGCGCCGCTTTAACTGACAATTGTGCGGTCGTGCGAAGTGGCTCCCAAACAAAATTGGCGTCCTTTTTTCCCACAAATAGAGCTTTCTTTTGGTGGTATTTGATCGCCCCTGCGGTTTTTATTTTTTGCGCTATAAACAAAAATAGAGCGACAATTTTGAAAAAAATGCAATATTTTTTACTTTTTTGCTATAATAAATATCCCCAAAAAATATATAAAAAAAACATTTTTTTTCCTCAGTTTAGGCCGATACGTATTCTTCTACATATTTTTGGTAAAAAAATCGCAATTAGCGATTATTGATTTGTTTGCGCAAAAGTTATAGCGTTTACAAAATAGGGGATAGTTTTATAGCATTTTTATCAATATTTTTTTTTGACTAGTAATGGCGGCGATCAGCGATTTTTATTGTGACTGCGACATTATGGCGGACACATCGGACATTTTTGACACATTTTTGGGACCATTGTCATTTATACAGCAATCAATGCTATTTAAATGCATTGATTCCTGTATAAATGACAATCGCAGTGAAACAGTTAACCACTAGGGGGCGGGGAGGGGTTATGGTGTGTGACGTGTGTTTTTTTTTTACATTAGGGGGCAGGGCTGACGTCTGACGTCATTGATCGGCTTTCCCGATGACAGGGAACAGCCGATCAATGTCAGGCAGAGTAGGAAGCGCGGGGAGAGGTTTGTTTACACAGACCTCTCCCCGTTCATCAGCTCTGTGACCCGATCGCGGGACACCAGCGGCGATCGGGTCCGCTGGTCCCGCAGCCATGGTCACGGAGCTCCCGACCGGGTCGCGAGCACGCCACTGGCACGCGCGCGCTACCCACGGCTAGGCTTTTAATGGGCCACGTACCTGTACGTGGTTCTGCCTAGCCGTGCCATTCTGCCGACGTACATCGGCGTGAGGCGGTCAGAAAGCGGTTAATATTACTGTAGTGTGAACAATTATCCAATATGATATCAAAAAGAGGTTATTTTAACGTGATAACATTTGAGAAAAAAATCAAAGCATAATAGAAAAATGTAATACTACAAAATAAACATGTATAGCCAAATTTTTTTTTTCCTTTTTAGGAAAGAGTATTTGAGGTTTATAACCTCCATCGGGTTTTATTCCTTTCTTTCTCCATATTGAGTCGATTTATGCTCTCTTTTGTCTTGCTGACAATTGTCACTGAGACAGAAAATAAAGGGAAATCTAAAATTTTGCATTTGTCAAAAGAGGTGAGGTTAAATCTTCCAATGGGGACATCTGTTCCAACAATTGTCTACTCCCATTTTGGGGAGCTTTTCTATCACTTCCTGTTCTGGAGATTCAAGTGAAGAGAAATCCACTGACCCAGAGACAATACAGCAATTTAAGCAATTATATGAAACATTCTTGGTTTACTTTTAGAAAATACCACTTATCTCTGGCACATACTATTAGGAAAACAATTTATATTAGGTCTGCATTCATTCATTTAAATTTTCATTTTATTGGGTTGTCATATAAACAAATCAATATAATCAGAAAGTGCTAAAGTCATAAAACAAAACAAAAAAGAGCCAACAAAAGCCAATCCTTTATCTACAGCCAGAGACACGATGACCCGAATCTCAGTTTTTGGCCCCAGATTTGTAAAATATGGCTCTGTTCACATTTTTTTTGGTGCCATTAAATGCATATGAACTACGCAAAATATATAATGTACTATTATAATCACTGGCACTGTTCTCATTATTGCATTTTCTTGTTTTAGCTTAGGAGCCTTTGAATATAATAGCATGGATCTTACCAGGCAATTTCACATGATTTTAACAATACCGGTACTAAAAAAATCACAAATGTGAATAGGGTTAAGATCTATCTGATTACAGCTGTAGCACATTAGAGATGTAGACCAGACAGCAGATTTTGGATTTTGCGTAACTGGTTTTATTGTAAGGAAAAGTAAGAAAGTATTTGCTATTACAGGTATAATACAAACTTTTGGGTATATTGAACATAATTAACAAAATATGTAAAAAAAAAAAAGTAGGAATTATCATCTCAAGTTTTAGTGAGGTATATTTTTATGTATTTTTATATTTTTAATAAACTATGTTGGTCATTAAATCATAAGTACAAATATTTTGTATTTTTTTTATATTTACGTTTGTTAGTATCAAAATATCTATCCTTATACAAGATAAATAAGGTTCTGTATTGAAGATATATACAGTATCATGTTGCATTCAGACTATGCAGCTGTCAGTGGGTGCAATAGAACCAGGGCCGGACTGGCCTACCGGGATACCGGGATATTTCCCGGTAGGCTGCCTGCCCTGGGGCCACTACAGTGCTCCCCTGTCCCCACTCTCATGCGCCTGTAATCTCGGAGCTGGCCGGGTCAGTGTTGTGCGGCCGCGCACCGCGCTGTAACATGGTCCCGCCCCCCTAGAACGGCTCGTGTGATAGTATCTAGAAATCAGTGTTCCACCTATCACACAGCCGGTCTAGGGGGGCGGGACCATGTTACAGCGCGGTGCGCGGCCGCACAACACTGACCCGGCCAGCTCCGAGATCACAGGAGGAGAGATGGCTGTGAGTACAGCCCTATATGTGTGCCTGGATAGGGGGATCATCAGGGGGGCGGCATATAGAGGAGATTAGTTTTCTATATTCCTCCATGCAGCCGCTGAATGCTTGGAGGAGGGAGAGGAGGAGAATCAAGCATTCAGCGGCTGCATGGAGGATATAGAAAGCTAATTTCCTCTATATGCCGCCCCCTGCTGATACCCCTATCCAAATTCTTTTACTGCCCCCCCCCCCCCCCCAGTTCTCCTTGAGCTCCCCCCAGTGCTCTCCTCCCCAGTGCCGATCCTGACCTCCCTGGGGCCCTAAGCAAAATTCTGCTGAGGGGCCCTCTACCTGACCCGTGAGCTATGGAAACCATTTGCCATTGCCACACAGTCACACCTGACACTTCAGCGCTCCCAATACAATCCTCCCTCCTTTAAACAAAACAGTCAAAGAATAAGTACAACAAAATAGAACAGACATGTATACAATATATATATCTTTACATATCTGAGTGTGGATCCCCCACTTACATCAGGGTCCCCAGAGAGCCACCCCTTACATCAGGATCCCCAGAGAGCCCCCCCTTACACCAGGGTCCTCAGAGAGCCCCCCCCCTTACACCAGGGTCCCCCCCCCCTTACACCAGGGTCCCCAGAGAGCCTCCCCTTACACCAGGGTCCCCAGAGAGCCTCCCCCTTACACCAGGGTCCCCAGAGAGCCTCCCCCTTACATCAGGGTCCCCAGAGAGCACCCCCCTTACATCAGGGTCCCCTGAGAGCACCCCCCTTACACCAGGGTCCCCAGAGAGCCTCCCCCTTACACCAGGGTCCCCAGAGAGCACCCCCTTACATCAGGGTCCCCAGAGAGCACCCCCTTACAACAGGGTCCCCAGAGAGCACCCCCTTACATTAGGGTCCCCAGAGAGCACCCCCTTACATCAGGGTCCCCAGAGAGCACCCCCTTACATTAGGGTCCCCAGAGAGCACCCCCCTTACATCAGGGTCCCCAGAGAGCATCCCTATAAAGCCCCTCCTTACATCGGGGTCATTGCCCTTAACATCAGAGTTCCCCCTTGCACTGTAAGGTGGAATCCTGAATACTATGATGTAAAGGGGAACTCTGGGACTGTGGGGAGGACTCTGGTGACCAGAGAAAGAAAACACTAAGATAAGGGGGTTTACTGATAAGGGGGAAACCTTTATATCAGTGCCCCCTTACAATATTGTATTGACCCCCCCTAGACTGGCCTGGCGGTGCTGTCACTGACCTCCTATCAGGTGCATCATGCAGGGCTCAGTCAGTCGGCTCCAGCTTGGTGGCTCTGGTTTTATCCCATAGTTTCCTTTCCACAGTCCATACATGTCTGACTTCTCCCATGACCCCCATCCTGGGTGCGCTCCCTCTCTTGACTCAGGGGAGGTCAGAGGCTGCGGATGGGACAGGGGAGGTCAGGGGCTGTGGGGGGAGGGCAACAGGAGAGGTCAGAGGCTGCGGGGGAGGGCAACAGGAGAGGTCAGAGGCTGCGGGGGGGCAACAGGAGAGGTCAGAGGCTGTGGGAGGCTGTGGGGGGCAACAGGAGAGGTCAGAGGCTGCGAAGGGGGGGGGGGACAGGAGGTCAGAGGCTGCGAAGGGGGGGGACAGGAGGTCAGAGGCTGCGAAGGGGGGGGGGGGACAGGAGGTCAGAGGCTGCGAAGGGGGGGGACAGGAGGTCAGAGGCTGCAAGGGGGGGACTGGAGGTCAGACGCTGCAAGGGGGGGACTGGAGGTCAGACGCTGCAAGGGGGGGGACAGGAGGTCAGAGGCTGCAAGGGGGGGGGACAGGAGGTCAGAGGCTGCAGGGGGGGGACAGGAGGTCCGAGGCTGCGAGGGGGGGGACAGGAGGTCAGAGGCTGCGAAGGGGGGGGACAGGAGGTCAGAGGCTGCAGGGGGGGGGGACAGGAGGTCCGAGGCTGTGAAGGGGGGGGGACAGGAGGTCCGAGGCTGTGAAGGGGGGGGGACAGGAGGTCAGAGGCTGCAAAGGGGGGGGGGACAGGAGGTCAGAGGCTGCAGGGGGGGGACAGGAGGTCAGAGGCTGCGAGGGGGGGGCAGGAGGTCAGAGGCTGCGAGGGGGGCAGGAGGTCAGAGGCTGCGAAGGGGGGGCAGGAGGTCAGAGGCTGAGGAAGGGGGGGGCAGGAGGTCAGAGGCTTTGAGGGGGGAGGGGGGACAGGAGGTCAGACGCTGCGAGTTGGAGGGGGCCCAGGAGGTAAGAGGCTGCAAGGGGGAGGGGGCCCAGGAGGTAAGAGGCTTCGGAGGGGACGTTTTATTTTAAAAAATTGGCGCCACTTGGCGCCATCGTGTCACTGGTGCCGCTGCCGCCACTGTGAGGGCAGCGGCGCCTGAAAAAAAGATCGCCGCGGGGCCGACATGCAACTGCGCATGCGCCCGCCTTTCCGAAAATTGCCGAGCAGCGGCAACAGAGCTGGCGCATGCGCAGTTGCATGTCGGGCTACTGCGCATGCGCCAGCGCTGTTGCCGCTGCTCGGCAATTTTCGGAAAGGCGGGCGCATGCGCAGTTGCATGTCGACCCCGCGGCCATCTTTTTTCAGGGGCCCCCGAGCAGAGCCGATCCGCCGCGGGGCCCTACGCAGCTTGCGTAGTCAGCGTATAGGGCGGATCGGCTCTGCTCCTCCCCCACCACACTCTCCACTGTGTCCAGCCCCCCCCCCCACAGTTCTCTCAAGCCCTGTTATTTCTGCCTCCCCTGCTCTCCAGGTCCTTGTCTAGCCCCCACCCCAGTGGTCTCCAGCCCCCACCCCCCACAGTGCTGTCCAGCCCCCCCCCATGCTCCCCACCCCCCACAGTGGTCTCAAGCCCCCCACCCCCCACAGTGCTGTCCAGCCCCCCCCCCCCCCCAACGTGCTCCCCACCCCCACAGTGCTGTCCAGCCCCCCCATGCTCCCCACCCCCCACAGTGGTCTCAAGCCCCCCACCCCCCACAGTGCTGTCCAGCCCCCCCGTGCTCCCCACCCCCACAGTGCTGTCCAGCCCCCACCCCAGTGCTCCCCACCCCCCACAGTGCTGTCCAGCCCCCACCCCATTGCTCTCTACCCCCCACAGTGCTCTCCAGCCCCCCCCACCCCTGTTCTTTCTACCCCCAATGCTCTCCAGCTCTCCCCATCATTCTCCAGCCCCCACCCCAGTGCTCTCCACCCCCCACAGTGCTCTTCAGCCCCCCCATGCTCCCCAGCCCCCCGTGCTCCCCACCCCTGTTCTTTCTGCCCCCGGTGCTCTCCGACTCCAGCCCCCCCACAGTGCTGTCCAGCCCCCCCCCGTGCTCCCCACCCCTGGTCTTTCTGCCCCCCAGTGCTCTCCAGCTCTCCCCATCAGCCTCCAGCTCCCACCACAGTGCTCTCCACCCCCCACAGTGCTCTCCAACCCCCTGTGCTCCCCACCCCCACAGTGCTCTCTAGCCCCCCCGTGCTCCCCACCCCTCACAGTGCTGTCCAGCCCCCCGTGCTCCCCACCCCTGTTCTGTCTGCCCCCATCAGTCTCCAGCTCTCCCATCAGTCTCCAGCTCCCACCACAGTGCTCTCCACCCCCCACATTGCTCTCCAGCCCCCTGTGCTCGCCACCCCCACAGTGCTCTCTAGCCCCCCGTGCTGTCCAGCCCCCCGTGCTCCCCACCCCTGTTCTGTCTGCCCCCATCAGTCTCCAGCTCTCCCATCAGTCTCCAGCTCCCACCACAGTGCTCTCCACCCCCCATGCTCCCCACCCCCACAGTGCTCTCCAGCCCCCACCCCAGTGCTCTCCACCCCCCACAGTGCTCTCCAGCCCCCACCCCCACAGTGCTGTCCAGCCCCCACCCCAGTGCTCTCCACCTCCCACAGTGCTCTCCAGCCCCCCCCCCCCCCCTCACCCCTGTTCTTTCTACCGCCGGTGCTCTCCAGCTCTCCCCATCATTCTCCAGCCCCCACCCCAGTGCTCTCCACCCCCCACAGTGCTCTTCAGCCCCCCCATGCTCCCCAGCCCCCCCGTGCTCCCCACCCCTGTTCTTTCTGCCCCCGGTGCTCTCCGACTCCAGCCCCCCCCACAGTGCTGTCCAGCCCCCCCCCCACAGTGCTGTCCAGCCCCCCGTGCTCCCCACCCCTGTTCTTTCTGCCCCCAGTGCTCTCCAGCTCTCCCCATCAGTCTCTAGCTCCCACCACAGTGCTCTCCACCCCCCACATTGCTCTCCAGCCCCCTGTGCTCCCCACCCCCACAGTGCTCTCTAGCCCCCCTGTGCACCCCACACCTCACAGTGCTGTCCAGCCCCCCTGTGCTCCCCACCCCTGTTCTGTCTGCCCCCAGTGCTCTCCAGCTCTCCCCATCAGTCTCCAGATCCCCCCACAGTGCTCTCCACCCCCCACAGTGCTCTCCAGCCCCCACCCCAGTGCTCTCCACCCCCCACAGTGTATATATGTGTATATATATATATATATATATATATATATATATATATATATATATATAAATAAAGCCCTATGTGATTTCAGATCTGTCTTTTCTGTATATAATACAGTCTTCAAATGTGCTTTAAAATGTCTGGTTTTCCCTTTCATGAACCAGAAAATAATGACTTTATGCTGTTGCGCTGGTATAATAATGCTGTGGGGCTGGTATGAAATTTTTTCCAGGGCTGAATTTTATTCCCAGTCCGGCCCTGAATAGAACTTACAGCTGGAGAAATTTTCCAACCTAGTTTAATCAATGCCAACATTTCATTGTGGCACAACCCACCTTTCTCATCCTGAACGTTGACATTAATTAAGCAATGTTGGACAATTCCTCCTCTTGTAAGCCCCATTGAGTTCACCCACTGCCTGCTGTGTATTCAACCTACTTTTTTCATGGATTGCACCCAGGCCAATACCCCTACAAGTGTGTGCGGTGGCAATTTATTAAAAAAATCACTTCTAAAATAATGCATGCAATAAATGTATTTATTTTGTGGTATTTAGCACATTTTTTCCACCTCATTTTACTGCAGCAAAACATTTATTCCTTCTACTGCTAAATGTGACAATTCCAGCGCAGAGTAGCTGCTTGTCAAGGGATTCCCAGCTGACAGGTGAATGCAAACAAAGAAGCAGTAATGTGGGGGGGGGGGAGGTGTGGGGGAATCTCCCACTGTCCATAGTCCAGAGTCTGGTATGAATTTTAAGGGTTATCCGAAGGCAAAAAAACTGTGGTCCTTGGGGTCTGCGGGAAGGGGGCTTATCGAAGCCTGGAAGCCCCCTTTAACAATAAGGGGTCCCCAGATATCGCCTTCCCCCATGTGAATGAGCAAGGGGTAATAAAAACACCCAAACATTTTTCAAGTCCTTCATTCAAAAAAATAAATAAATAGTCCCACATTGTACATCCATCGGCAATTACATTATCCAACAATGCAGATCCACAAGAATCACTATGAACGATGGCCACCAACTTGTCCGATAGAAAAAAAAGATGCCCATGAGACACAACTGATCTCATCACTTCCCTTGCATTGAATGATATAAATGGCGTTTACTGTGTTTTTGTTTTTGTAATCTATTCATTAATAAAAACTATGCTGCCTTTTTTATAATAATATTTGATGAGCAGTCATTCAATGTGTATATGTTATTAATGAATTTACCATTTAGAGTCTGTTTTATGTTAGAAAATCATTCTAATTTTACACAAAGGTCAAATAATATCACATATGCAAATCCAAGATGACAGTATTTTACAGTCCTAAATCAAATGTGACATTATGTATGATACCTTGAAATTCTGTACAACTTCGCTCCTCTAGCTCATTAATAAAGAAATATTCAAGGACATTCTGAAAGAGAACATGATTCCCTAAGTTTAATGATGTACTTATTAAGTGATTTTAAAGTTCATTACTTATTCATTGTAAATTTAATACTTCCATTGATACAGGACTCCAAGAACTGCCTAATAAATACATTTTCTTCATATTTTAAGACAATTTCAAGTTCTCTTTTCAAAGGTAGAAAAAAAAAAAACTCCGGCTGAAACCTTCAAGGCCAAAAAAATCCACAACAGTAACCTTAAAGTGGTTGTAAAGTTCAGAAGGTTTTTTATCTTAGTGCATTCTATGCATTAAGATAAAAACTTCTGTGTTTATACCCTCTTATCAGCTAAAACCGAAAAGGCTCTAAGATGGTCCAAAGCCAAATTCCTTCTCCATAGCAGCACGGCTTCGGCCATGTTTGCCCGAAAGCTAAACCACACACTACGCCCCCCCCATGTATATAAGCTTCGCAACTCATCAGGGAGAATTGTTTCCCATCCCAAAGAGGTCCTGCATGTCTTCGAAGACTTCTACTCCAATCTCCTCTCGAACCCCCCACCGTACCCCGCCCAACCCTCTCGGGAATGGCTGGACTCCTTACCCCTACCCTCTCTGTCTGCTTCACAGATTGAAAGCTTGAACGCTCCCTTTACTGAAGAAGAGCTGCTAGGAGTTATTAAATCCCTGAAACGCTCTGTGGCCCCCGGCCCGGATGGTTTCACGGCCAGTTACTATAAAAATTATGCCCCTATATTACTTCCACGCCTCACCAATATGTTCAACAAGATCCTCAAAGGCGAACATTTCCCCCCTGAAATGACCTTAGCCAACATGTCGCTACTCCCCAAACCACTGAAAGACCATTCCCTCCCCCAGAACTATAGACCTATCTCGGTCATCAACAACGACCTTAAAATCTTTAGCCGAGCCCTAGCTGACAGATTAGCCTCCATCATTGAAACCCTAACCTCACCCGACCAATCTGGCTTCATACCCAATAGACTCATCACAGACAATATTCGCCTGACTTTAAATGTCCTCCAAGATGCTAATTTACGCAAGCAACAAGTTCTTCTCCTGAGCTTAGACATTAACAAAGCGTTCGACAGCGTACTATGGCCTTACTTACTTGCAGTGTTACAAAGACTTGGTTTCAAGGATGAATTCTTGCTAGGGGTACAAGCCCTATACCACAACTCGCAAACGAGAATCAAAATCCCGGGCTGCAGCTCTGGATTTTTCACACTGGGCAGGGGCACTCGCCAGGGATGCCCCTTATCTCCCCTCTTATTTGCCCTAGCCCTGGAACCCCTTGCCGCAGCTATTAAAAGACACCCTGATATCTCAGGTTACCAGATGGCTTCCTCCACATCACATCTATGTATGTATGCTGATGATGTTATGCTTTTTCTTTCCCAACCCCTCATCTCCCTGCCCAACCTATTTGACTTACTATCCCGGTTCGCCTCCATTTCTGGGCTTACAGTGAATATGTCAAAATCCACGGCTCTCCCAATCAATATCCCCCCTGCTCAGTGTGAGACCCTCCAGAGCTCCTTCCCCCTGCAATGGTCTACCAACAAAATACCTTATTTAGGTGTCTATATCACACCACATTGGTCCTCTGTCTTTGCAGCGAATTACCCAGCATGCGTGTCCCAACTCCGTAATATGCTCAGATTGTGGAGCACGTATCATATCTCGTTCTTTGGGAGAGTCACGGCAATCAAAATGACCCTCTTACCCAAGCTTCTTTTTCTTTTTAGAGCCCTACCAGTTCTCATCCCTAAAACGTTCATAGACAAATTACAGCAAGATATTCACAAATTCATCTGGCAGAACAAGAGGCCGAGATTCTCCAAACAGGTCCTTTTCAACCCGCAAACAAAAGGTGGACTAGGTCTACCAAATCTCTGGCTCTATTACCTGGCTGCCCGCTTCTCCCAAATTGCACAATGGAATATCCCTAACTCTAAAGTACCCTGGGTAGATTTTGAAGCGCATTCCATTGCTCCCTACAGGCTCTCCACTATTCTGTGGTCCCCCTCCAAACTAGTCCACAAACTTATCTCCCTTAACTCTCTTGTTACCCATTCCCTAATCCTATGGTATCGCTACAAGCACAAACTAGGCCTAGTGACCCCCGCACCCCGAGGTTCCTCCTTTTTAGGGGAACCCCTATTCAACTTAGCTTTTCATAACCCTGAGGGTTTCTCCTGGTGGATAGCCAACTCTATGGTCACGCTAGCGGACCTACAATTCGGGAACACCTTTGCCTCATTTGACCTTCTACGCACACAGAAACAGATTCCTCTAAGGGAACATCTCCGATATATGCAAATTAGGCACTTCTACATCTCTCACTTCGCTCTTACCCCTTCATCTCCCCCTTCTATGTTCGAACAAATTTGCCGTGACTCTCCCAGAGGAAAGGGTCTTATCTCCTCCCTTTACAAATCAGCATTAACTACAATCTTTCCTGGGGTTATTCCCTATAAACAAAAGTGGGAGGCAGATTGTAACGAAATTTTTGACGCAGAAGATTGGGACACCATGCTAACCAATTTACGCAAAGCCTCTAAATCCTTGGCTGTTAGGGAAACAGCATACAAAGTACTGACCAGATGGTATTATACCCCATCCAGACTTCATTCCATCTTTCCCGGGGCCTCTAATCTTTGCTTCAGAGGATGTCAGCTTCCAGGCACATTTATGCACATTTTTTGGGACTGCTCCCAACTCACCCACACTTGGAACTCAGTGAATGCTATGGCGTCTGCTATAGCAGGTACCCCGATACGACTCACCCCAGCCATGGGCCTCCTTGGAGCATCTGTTCCTGGGGTGACTCGTGTAGAGGAATGCCTCATCCACACTGCCTGCATAGCCACCCTATGGGCTATTGCCCTACATTGGAAAGCCCCTACTGTACCTACCGCCTCCATCCTCTATAGGATGGACGCCATTATGTTAATGGAGAGAATTCTTTGCACATTGTATGATAGGATGCATCTATTTGACCAAAGATGGTCGCCCTGGAATTCTTACAGACAAAACCTGTTACCACAACTATAAGTACTGTATCTGTTTTATCCTACTCTAGACCATGGTGCGCTGTCATACTACTTCACCCCTTAATCGTACGTTAGGTTACTATTTTTTCTACAGTAATCTTGTTGTGCACGACTATGTTTCTCGAATGCTTCACGATCTACTTTTGTGTTCTTGTTTTCCTTATTTTCTTTTTTTATTTTTGTATGTCACTTGCATTGACATTGACATTTTGACTCTCAGACATGTACTATGCATAATACGATTTGTCGATTGTTTGTATTATTTTTTTGTGTTCTCAATAAAAAAACGTTTGTATTAAAAAAAAAAAAAAACTTCTGTGTTTAGCAGCCACCCTCCAGCACCCCTGATTACTTACCTGAGCCCAATCTTCCTCCAGCGATGTCCACGAGTTCCTTTGCCGTCCGGAACTCTCCTCCTGATTTGCTGAGACACAGAAGTTGCGATCATTGCCTCCTGCTGTTGTCAATCAAAGTCAGTTAGCCAATCAGGAAAGAGAGTGGGCGGGGCAGAAACCGGACTCTGTGTCTAAATGGACACACGGAGCTGTGACTCAGCTCGGGTGCCCCCATAGCAAGCTAGATAAGCTGCTTGCTGTGGGGGCACTCGACAGAAGGTGGGGGCACTCGACAGGAGGGAGGGGCCAGGAGAGCTGAAGAGGGACCTGAGAAGAGGATAATCTGAGCTGCCATGTGCAAAACCAACTGCACAGAGCAGGTAAGTATAACATGTTTGTTATTTTAAGAAAAATGAAACAAACTTTACAATCACTTTAAGGGGAAAAAAGTGTTAGTTCATATAAACCGGCTGACCATACACTAGTTTTCTGTTTTAGCAACAATTTTCTAACCATAAGTGGGGTCAAGACGATGTTCAATTTTGACCAAGGTCACCAACGAATTTCTAACAATGAATGTGATTTTCTTTTAGGAAAGTCCATTTGTTCCAAAACTAATTTCAAACGACATTCGTCAAGTCATCAAATGTATTGAGAATTTTCATAAAAATGTTTATGTGAACATTAGTTTTGAAAATCTACTAGTGTATGGTCAGCTTTAGTGGTCTGGAGTTATTACAGATTTATCAATCAACAAAAGATCTTTTTTCGACCCCAAGACTAACACAGGTCTTCCATATACCGGAAAGTCTTGTAGGTAAAAAAGTATGCCCTTCCCCCAGTGATTGTCAAATGCTTGCTACTTGTCTCTGAAAGTAATTTGTCAAACATAAACTACGGTACATCAAGTTCATAAACTGGTTCATGTAAGAAAATGATTACACATAGGTATTTGTTTAAACTTTCATATTATCAGATCAGAATATATTTAAAAGGAAGGTAGTATAGTGGTAAATGTTTTAAGCATAGAGACTTTTAGAAAATCACACACTACCAATGTTACAAATAGTTATTCTACATAACGCAACATTTTAGACTTATCAAAGACTTATAAAAAGAAATAATGAAAGATTGGATAAAGGTACCTTTTCAGAACATGAGCTTCATGTTCAACATGGTGGATGTCTCAACAGGTGTAACAAGTGAGGATCAAGTCCTAAAAACAAGGACTTTTTATTTTGCGTCCTTAACCACTTGCCGACCACTGCATGTACATCTACATCGGCAGAATGGCACGGCTGGGCAAATGGCCGTACAGGTACATCCCTTTGAATTTGCTGCCGTGTGGTCACGTGCGCGCTGGGAGCTCCGTGAGTAGGATCGCGGGTTTCGCGGACTCGAACGCCACGGGGATACCCGGGATCGTCACGGAGCTGAAGAATGGGGAGATGATAATGTAAACAAGCATCTCCCCATTCTCCCTAGTGACACTGTCACTGATCATAGCTCCTTGTGATCGGGAGCTATGATCAGTGATGTGTCACATGTAGCACTGATCGCTGTAAAAATGACAATGGTCCCAAAAATGTGTCAAAATTGTCCGATGTGTCCGCCATAATGTCACAGTCATGATAAAAATCGCAGATCGCCGCCATTACTAGTAAAAAAAATATTATAAAAATGCCATAAAACAAACCCCTATTTTGTAGACGCTATAACTTTTGCGAAAACCAATCAATAAACGCTTATTGCGATTTTTTTTACCAAAAATATGTAGAAGTATACGTATCGGCCTAAACATAGATTTTTTTGGGGATATTTATTATAGCAAAAAGTAAAAAATAATGTGTTTTTTTCAAAACTGTCGCTCTATTTTTGTTTATAGCCCAAAAAATAAAAACCGCAGAGGTGATTAAATACCACCAAAGAAAGCTCTATTTGTGGGAAAAAAAGGTTGTAAATTTTGTTTGGGAGCCACTTCGCACGACCGCGCAATTGTCAGTTAAAGCGACGCAGTGCCGAATTGCAATAAGTGCTCTGGTCTTTGGCCAGCAAAATGGTCCGGGGCTTGAGTGGTTAATCCTCCTCTCAGCTTATGCATTCAATTGAGGGTACTCAGAAATAGAGTCGAATGGTCACAGTGACAATATAATGCAAATCTCTAATTCTATCTCTACAGGGAAAATCTAAATTGCGTAGCCCTCTCTTCTTTGGAATTCCATGCTTAAAAATGTATACTTGAGCTTGCAATGATGATGTGAGTGGTTTTACCTGATATTTAGGGATATCCAAATTTTGTGTTCCATAAAGTCAAAGACACAGGGAGTCTTGTGTCATAATAATTCAGCATATGTCTTATTGATTTTGGTTGGCTGTTCTGCTTCTGTTTTTTTTTTTTTTTCCTTGACTGATTTTGCTGTTTTCCTCCACTTTGACAAAATTCTGGGGCACCACAGTCCAACACATTGAGGTACTGAATAAAAAGTGTCTTAGACAAGTTCTATCTCAACTTGCCCATAGCAAGCAATCGGCTTGTATCCTTCATTTTTTTCAACACAGAACACAGCATACAAAAGGAAAATTTACTCCAGTTTAGACAAAGTTGTGAAAAAAATTGTTTATTAATTTTAATAATACCTCATTATCTTTCCTTTAAGATTACTATATATCTTCTTAACTGGTGTCAAAATGATACCCATTTGTGTGTGGTTTTGTTTAATGCCCTGTACACACGGTCGGAAATTCCGACGGAAAAAGTCTGATCGGATTATGTTGTCGGAAAATCCGATCGTGTGTGGGCTCCATCAGACTTTTTCCATCAGAATTTCAGATGGAAAAAGTTTGAGAGCTGGATCTAAAATTTTCCGACAACAAAATCCGATCTGACTTTTTCCGATCGTGTGTAGAGAATTCCGACGCACGAAGTGCCACGCATGCTTAGAAAAAATTTGGAGAGGAAAGCTATTGGCTAATGGCCTCTACGTAGTCCCGTCGTACGTGTTGTACGTCACCTCGTTCCGAACGATCGGATTTTCCGACAACTTTGTGCGACCGTGTGTATGCAAGACATGTTTCGGCCAAAATCCGGCAGAAAAAATCAGACGGATTTTGTGGTCGGAATGTCCGACCGTGTGTATGGGAAGGAAAGACAAAAGTGCAACCCTTATGCTATAAATAATAATTAAATAATCACACAAATTGAAGTGCAAAAAAATATGTGCAAAACTGGTGTCAATAAATAAGCAAAATATAGTGACATATAAATATACAGTTGGTTGAAATTTGTGGTGAAAAAATGAAAAAATTTATAAACAAATGAAAGTTCATAAATTATAAATAAATGTCCATAAATGTAACAAAAGACCATCAGATAAATAATGTGATTTGATCAGATTTATTGTGCTTGACCACGTGGAACCCGTCACCTCTAATCACCACTAATAAGATGGAGGCTTACCGGATCGCCGGCGACCCCCCCTAAACAGCGCAGATTGGATCACAGATCTCAACTACAGACGTCCAGATATCAGAGGTTTCCCCGATCTCCCGGGTATCTCCTATCAGCAGACTCTGCAGCTCAGGTGGTCAGTCACAGCAAACTTCCCAAACATTGTCAGTGGAAAAGTTCATGCAAAAACATGCTCCGAATCGTGTAGTATATTATTGCAAAAAAAGTATTTTAGCATAGTATTCAGATGCTGTAAAAGGACTCTACCGAGTCTACATGGACAAATAGCAATTAAAACGGGCAAACAGCGTTTAAAACAAAAAGGACTGCTAGCAGATAAAAAAACCTCTGTATGTAGGTTTAAATTGCGATCGCGCATGCGCAGGACGTGTGGGCGTGGCTACCCAAGTGTGTATGGGGCATTAGGGTGTGTAACTGTGAAGACTTTTCGGTTCTTTTTTAGACTGTATTCAGTAAATGAACTTTGGCCCTAGTATATCAAAGTTAGGCAATTTTTTAGGAATTTTGAACATTTTGAGTTATAGCTGTGTGTGTGTGAGTAGCAAAGCATGAGTATCATTGGAGAACAAATGATGTCACTCTCAGGTGACCAGTCTTTTAAACAGGCCATACACTGTGGCAATTTTCAGTCAATTTGAACCACTTTATTAAATTGCAAATACAATCATAGTCATTTCATTCCCATACCCTTGCAATCGATCAAAACCACCATTTTTATGTCTTAAAGGATCACTATTTTAAGGTAAAAAAAATGTGCATTTCATATTTTTTTCTTAGGAGCTGTAAAACATCTGCTGATTGTGGGTGCAATGTCAGGCTCCTTCAGACTGTCAGTACAGCTGTTTGCTTGTACCTCCTGTACAGAAAGGCAGTTACTGAAGTCAAAGAAAATCAGTGAACTACAAGCATGTTTTCCAGTGCCCTCGCAGTTCATTGAAAACTACAAACTGTCTGCTGCTGTGGCAGAAGGTACCTGAAGTTCATTCACAGAACTCTGTGAATGAATGAAGCTCCGCTTGGCTCAGACTATTTGTCACCAATTCAGCCCCTTCTGGACATTCCTCTCAAGGTATTGGCTGGAACCTGATAAAAGTTCAGGCTTGTTATTTTGAATCTCCCACCCTAAGCTCTGGAATCTTCTTCCAGAGGCAGGGGTAAGCAATCAAACTCCGAACCTATAAAACCTTGAACAGACCAGGGCAAACAATAATTTGCTCCAGATTGCAGAAGAAGTTGAAACAAAATGTACCTAGCATCCTACACCAGGAGGGTGCTACATGTTTTATAAAGTGAACATGCTCTAATCAACCCCAATGTCTACCGTATATACTCGAGTATAAGCCAAGTTTTTCAGCACATTTTTTTGTGCTGAAAGTGCCCCCCTCGGCTTATACTCGGGTCAAGCATTTTTCTGCAGCAAAAAATTATATTTTCCGACCCGACTTTGCAGCCCTGTATCTCGGGGCCACTTGGTGCTAGGAACCCAAAATTTGGATATGTTGTTGGGTTGGTTCCACTGGGTTTGCCTTTTACATTTGGTTCCTAGCACCAGGTGGCCCCAAGATACGGGGTCGCAAAGTCGGGTTGGAAAATGTAATTTTTTGCTGCAGAAAAGTGCTTGATATTTTTCGACCTGACTTTGGGGCCTCGTATCTCGGGGCCACTTGGTGCTAGGAACCCCAAATTGGTGTGCAAACCTAGTCAAACCAACATTACAACATATCCAAATTTGAGGTTCCTAGCACCAAGTGGCCCTGAGATACAGGGCCCCAAAGTCGGTCAACTGTGTCCATCTGCAGCAATGTCATTTCGGGACCCTTTGGGTCCAAAGACCCCACATTTTGGCTGCAGCTAGGGGGCATCTAGGAACCCTTAACTACCAAGTTTGAAGTTCAGGGGACCTATGGCTGCAAATAGGCACAGTGAGGCATGCAAATGGGCACAGTGAGGCTGCAAATGGGCATTGTTGACCCTCTTTTCCACTTACAGTAGCTGTGCATTTCTCACCCTAGGCTTATACTCAAGTCAATAAGTTTTCTCAGTTTTTTGTGGTAAAATTAGGTGCCTCGGCTTATATTCGGGTCGGCTTATACTCGAGTATATATGGTAATTCCATTTGTCTTTTCTTTATTAATTTGTACCACAGTAAACCTGGACCTATAACTATGGGCACTGTCATAGTTTGTACATTTGTCCATACAACCTGCAGTTATTGACATGTGTACATTAGTCTATCTTTTACAGAGTAGTTATAAACCTAGAAGCCATTGTTTTTCTGCAAATAGATTTTGTAGTTTGTTCACAATCTCATACCTTTTATTGATTCCCCGATGCACCTGACACCTATATTTGTAACTTGTGATTTAATATTTTTTAGCTATGTAGAATGAGATCACTTTGTCCAATATTAGATAAGGAGTCTCATTCATCTTAGCGATTTTCTTTTTAATGCATGTATTGCTACAGTTCTGCTTAGGAACCAGAGACAAAAACACATGGAAACTGATATCTGGATTTTTTTAAAGTGCTGTTTGTAAAAGTTCTGATAAAAGGAATACAACTGTACAGGAAAGTATAATAGTGTTTTTTTTTTTTTTATCCCATACACCCACACACTTACATAGAACCAATAACAAAATACCTTGTTTGACAGCCCAAGGGCTCATGTCGAAGGGTGTTGTATTCTTATACTTGACGTGCATTTGAAATGCAATGTGGAGCTGTGTTTCTTTGGACACAACATGTCCTATTGAGGTGTATTTGAACTGAAGGCAAAGCAGTTCAAAAGCAGCTGTTTTAGTCAAAAGCTGCATTTGCGTTACAAATGCATGTATTTGTGTTTAACCACTTGCTTACTGGGCACTTAAACCCCCCTCCTGTGCAGACCAATTTTCAGCGCTGATGCATTTTGAATGACAATTGCGCGGTCATGGTACACTGTACCCAAATGATCATTTTTTTCCCACAAATAGAGCTTTCTTTTGGTTCTATTTGATCACCTCTGCGGGTTTTATTTTTTGTTAAGAAAATGTAAAAAGACCAATTTTTTTTTTTAGAAAATGTTATATTTTGTTGTAAAATTTTGCAAACAGGTCATTTTTCTCCTTCATTGATGTACGCTGATGAGGCGGCACTGATGGGCACCAATAGGTGGCAGTGATGGGCACTGATGGGTGGCAGTGATGGGCACTGATGGGTGGCAATAATGGGCACTGATCGGCACTGGTTGTTTACACTGATAGGCAGCACTGCTAGGTGGCACTGATTTGCACCACTGGTGGGCATTGATAGGTGGCACGTGTGGGCATTGTTAGGCGGCACTCATGGGCACTGATAGGTGGCACTAATGGGCACTGTGGGCACTGGCAGGTGGCATTGGCAGGTGGCACTGGCAGGGGGTACTGGTGTGCACAGATGAGGCAGAATTGCCTCTTCCTCTTCCGGACCGATGTCCCTTGAACATAAGTCGGTGAAAAAAATTAAAACGATTACCGAGCTTTTGTTTACATCATGTGATCAGCTGTCATTGGCTGACATCTGATCACGTGGTAAGGGGCCGGGATCGGCCCCTTACTCGGATCTGTGATCACCCGAGTCTCAGTGACTCGGAGATCACAGCGCTCGCCCTGCAGGGCGCTTGCTGGGAGGGTGCAAAGGGGAAGTCCTGGAAATTCAGGTCCGCGCTGTGGCCGTCATTCGGCTATACTGCGGACGGCAAGTGGTTAAATAATGAACACAGTGTTTGAACAGAAAACCTATCATCATGAGCCCTAATAAGGCAAAAAATTCATCAACTCGCTCAGTGGAAGCCTACATAGCTTATTGAGACACTTTGTGAGCATAAAGTATTATGACCAACACAAGGTTCCAGGTGGTCATTACTTCCAGCATGAAGCACTTCTTGCTCCAGTGGTGGAAGTATAGGGGTCGCTGAGGGCGCCATGGCGGCCGGGCCCCATGGTGCAGGGAGCGGCAAGGGCCGCTGAGACCGAGCTCCCCGGTACTGTGCAGGGAGATGGCCACACTGATTACATCTAAAGTGAAAGCACAGTGTGTGCTGTGTTTTTTTGTCTCCCCCTACAGTGCAGTACCCATCAGGAAGAGGTAAGGTAAAGCACTGCCGATTTTTAAAAGGCTATCTGTATGTATGTATGTATGTGTGTTTATATGTGTGTGTGTGTGTGTGTGTGTATGTGCATGTATGTGTGGGCATGTATGTGTGTATGTGTATGTATGTGCATGTATTTGCATATATGTGTTTATGTGTATGTATGTGCATGCATGTGTGTATGTGCATGTATGTGTGTATGTATGTATGTGTGTGTGTATGTGTGCGTGCATGTGCATGTGTGTGCGTGTGTGCATGTGCGTGTGTGCATATGTGCATTTATATATATGTGTGTGTTTATATACGTGTGTGTGCGTATGTGTTTATATATATATATATATATATATATATATATATATATATATATATATATATATATATATATATATATATGTGTGTGTGTGTTTACATGTATGCGCATTTAATCCTGACCCCCTATATGTGTACAATCAGAACTGATTTTCTTTTCTTGCTTCATAGTACCAGCAAAAAAATGCTGTTCTTCTGAAAAGCGATCCATGCTCAGATAGCTTTTCCGAGGCATTTGTCAACTGGTAAAGTGGCAATATGTTACCTCCTGACCGCCTGTTTTAACCCCTTAAATGCATCATCACTATGCTGCAACTGGTTGCAATGCATACAGATGCAGGGTGCTTGCAGTGCAGCCCCATTCACCTAGATATACTTCAAGGGTGCCCTGACTGGAAAAAGATTGAAAAACACTGGAATAGAGGAACCGATCTCTCTAAAAGTGTAGTGATCTAATATAATCGTCGTTCCTCGTAGATGGAATATAGTTATTAAAAGTATTGTCTCCGCAGCAAAACCCGATTCTCCCAGAGAGAGATTTTTATTGACTTCCAAAACAGAACAGTCTTACAGATGACAAAAATCCAACAGAGTTCATATCACGACAGTGCTAGTAAATATTTAGAGCCCCATGGAAACATGTGACTCTTGGGTGCCTTCGTAAGAACACACACTTCTAAACAGATTGAACGTCCTGTTATATCCCCCACACACACACTGAATGTCTGAGCAATTTGATTGGGCGTTTCCATTAAATGCTTTGATCTGCCCCGGTCTTTCAGAGTGACCGGAGACAACCCCACGCTGTGAATAGTTGTAATTATAAAGCTGCCCCAATTTACATTCTTGCATATTCCCCCTTTGACATGTGTGAATACTGATTAGATTAAGATAATCATTATCTGTTCCCTTTCATATGTGGAGTAAGTCTGGTCTGGCCATTTGTCCTTTGACCAACAAACCCTCTTTTAATATGCGCAATTAGATAACGGCTACCAAAGCGGCCTGCCTAGAATAAACTTGTCTTTAGAATGCCTAAATAAAAACACTACATATAATAAATATATATATATATATATATATATATATATATATATATATATATATATATATATATATATATATATATATATATATACACATATATATATATATATATATATATTACACACAATATACTACATATACCCCCACTTGGATCGGTTCGAATCAGAATCGATTCACAATCAAACCGCTCAGACATCCCTGGCTCTTAAGATTGAAGCCATCTCTATGCTTTCCTTATTTTTCTGGATTGTTCTTAGTTGTCTTCTACCACAACAATATAAACCAAACAAAAAACATATTAATATAAATTGAACGAACACAAAAATCATGGAAAGAGTTCTCAATAGCGGGTGAGAAAGAGTGTTATTGGGTATGCTCCACCAAGGCTCCTGAAATTCTTTAGCAATTTTATTAGAACTGATGAGGTTTTCCTTCACCAGTTCTTGTAATTCTATAATTTTCCTACTATCCCTCTTAAATAATGTATCCAATTCAACTGTAAGTGGTGGAATTTTCTTAAATAAAGGAGAAATCATAGAGTCCCAATTGCCAAGATCTGTTTGCTCAATGTTTACAGATACTTGATTCATGTGGATATTGGCTTGAATGTCTTCCTGTCCGATTGTTAACAGTCCATATGTGAGGTTCACACACCAGCCTGTGATAGGTGTCCGGCACTGAACTTGCTTCTGCCAAGTGAATGAGGGAACCCCCAATGCACAGACCCTCGAGTCTTCTCCATGAATTATTCTCTTCCAGGCCGGTTCAAATTTTTGTAATCGAACCAGGCAGTTTCCAGAGTGTGTAGCAGCACAACCCTCTACGTACTCCAGCCGCTCAAAAGAACAGGAACAAAGCCAGGCCTGGGCACGTTTGGTACAGCAGTTGGGGTCCATGGTTTTCCATACTTGGTTATCCTTGATGACGAGTCTGCTTTGTGGTAGCAGTTGTTTCAGTATATTAGTGCCATTTCTCACCTCCACCTCACCAAGAACGATCATCTTGTATACGGGTAAGGGTTTTGTTGACCATGTAGGGATGTCGATGGTCAGAGGTACTTCCTGCTTTCCGATGCGATCTTTATTACAAAGAGTATCCAGGCTCCTTACATTAGCAAGGGCAAAGTTCCTACAAGTAACACCACTGTCTTTGATAAGATTGAATAATAAAGTTGAGTTCATTATCCTTGGCCATTCTCCTCGTTTGATTTCTTGAAGCCCTAGGCTCAGATGCTCACTCAGCAAGTTTCCTATAATACCACAAACTATAGACTTGGATACATTATTCGTTTGAATGGTTTTATTCAATGCATTCACCGACATTTGAACGTTCTGCAAATCTGCAGCAATGGTGTGAATGTTCTGAATATCTATTTTCATTTCAGCTAGAGCGTTTAAATCCACTCTTCCCCCTTTAAGCAGTATCTGCTGTAATCCACCCACAAAATTTTGTTCTCTCATATTTAGACTCTCTATATCAACCCTATTCCAAATCGAACTACCCAAACTGAGGCCTGATATGATATCAGTACCCAGATCCCTCTTTGAAACTTTCTTAAAATTAAGCCCTTGTGTAGCATCCCAAAATAAGTTTATATGTGTTTGAAAGACTGTTTTAAACCATAACCCCATTGATTTTGGGCAACTTTCTGGAATGTTAAATGATGTAAAATTCAACAATAATGGTAATGATAAGTATGAAACATCGCTATACACTAAATTTTGAGTCCGCTCAAGGAAAAGTCCATGTTCTGGCCACTGTAAAATTGTAGGACAGTCTCTAGAATTTGTGACCATTATCTTTAGGATTTTTGCATAGACTCCATCCTTCACATCATGAGGGCTACAGGATATAATACCCTCCTTAAATATTGTAAAGTTCCTTTCTAAAGTCATTTGCATTTGTGGTCCATTCTTTGTCTCCACTAATATTATATCTGTACTCCTGTGACGATCGCTTCCTTCTGGGTAAGTCCAAACAGCAGATTCCATCAAGTAATCAGATTTCGGCATCATGATCTCACATCTAACGACTATCCACCCCCCGACTATGCCCTTTACAGTATCCCCATGTATCTGGATGCCTTCCGAGTCCTCTAAAACTGTAAGTTCTGTAGTATGATCCATTACACTTCTTTTATTTCGATCAGATTTCCCCACTGGGAAGCATTTTGATTCCTCAACTTGGCACTCTTTCACTCTGATGTTTGTGATGCAAAGAAGTAAAGTGATTGACGCTGTTATCAACACATATGTTAATAGAGAAGGCTTGTATTTGTCCAGGGGGGATGTCTTCATTATGGTGTAGTCTTCTGGTATTCGCCTCACTCCTGGGACCTGAAAGACAATCTCAGCAAGAAAGTTAGACAATGCTTACATCCATCAAATCCATTTTTCCTTTAAATGCTTTGATCTGACATGCATGACTCCATCTTAACCTGTCCTCTCCCAAGTCTAGTAAGTAAACAGAGGGTCCAATTTTATCTATGACTGCATAAGGGCCCTTCCACTTTGCTCTAGGAAATGGGTGAAACCCAGAAAAATCCTGTAACATTACTCTAGACCCAATTTGGTATTCACTAGTGTCACCCATTGCATTAAACCACTGTTGTGAGCTTTTATGGGTACATTCATCAGTGGCACATACAGCCTTATGTACTGTAATCACATGATCCTTTAAGATCTCTACCCATGATTCGGATAATGACACGGTTTCTAATGCTGCTGGGACTGGATTTATCAGATGTTCCCACGTTCTCATTGTTCTGCCGAGCAGAGCTTCATAAGGGGCAAAGCCTATGGACCTGCAAACTCTGGAACGAATAGTTGCCAGAACAAAGGGTAATTTTTCATCCCAATCAGTACCTTGTTCATTTACAACCTTTCTAAGGGCATTTTTAATTGTCCTGTTCATTCGTTCAACCTGTCCCGCAGACTCAGGATGATAGAAGATGTGGAATTTTTGAATAACACCAAGGAGCTTACATGTCTCTTGTATCACATTACCTACAAATCCTGGACCATTGTCACTGTCTAAAACTTTTGGTATCCCCCACCGACTAAATATTTCTTTGACCAGGATCCTTGCAGTAGTAGTGGCAGTACAGTTTTTGGTAGGGAATGCTTCAACCCAGTGACTGAAGGAATCCACCACAACGAGTAAATATCTGTTCTGGTGTGCAGTGTTAGGAAATTCACCTGTGTAATCAATTTGTATTCTCTCCCATGGTCCCATGGGAGCTTGCCTCATCAGTGCCCCTCTCCTTTTTCTATTTGCGGGATCATGCCTGGCACACATCAAACATGATAAGATATGGTCCTGCATGTGCTGTTTATTTTGAGGCCACCATGCTACATGATCTAATCTCTCTAAAGCTAAAGGAAGCTTGGGGTGTCCACCAACAGGGGACCCATGAATCCATGTAAGAATGTCTTTCCTCACACCTTTTGGGGCAACCCATAAAGATAAATCATTTTTGTAAGTTATTAAAAGGCCATCCTTCACCTGCATCTCTTGACCTTCAAATTGTATGGGCCCAGTCCCACACATTGCTTTTAGTTGAGCTAATTCCTCATCCTGATCTTGTAATTTACCCAACTCACATGTCCTTTCTTCAACTCCTTTTGCTTGAGCACGTGTAAGGGCAGACACTGGAAATGATAAAGTATGCTCTATATGAGGCCATTCGGGGGATGTTACTGCAGCCTCCTTCGCTAATCTATCTACCGTATTGTTCCAGTAGTGCTCGGTTGTTTGCTTTTTGTGGGCCTGTACCTTTCGGATATTGATTTTTGAAAAGAATTGTGTTTCCTCCTCTATCATTTTCCATAAGGGTGCATATCTTATCTCACTTCCATCTGTTCCTTTAAAACCCATCACATTCCACCATGAAAGATAGACAACTGCACCCTTGCATACCTGGTCTGAGTCAGAAGCAATGTTAACAACTCCACCATCGTCTCTTAACTCACTGAGAACTTGCAGAAGTGCTGCTATTTCCACATATTGTGCAGAACGAGCTCTACATGAATATGAAAATTGTCTCTGAACCTCGCCATCTTTTACACAAACACCAGCAAATCCTGAGATTCTACTTCCATCTTTATAATAAGAAGAACCATCAATGTACCAGCAGTCACTTTCAAGGTCAAAGGGTTTGGATACGGCATTAAAAACTCTGTGTTGCAAACTACTTCCTTGTACTTGACATTCATGAGCTTCACCTTCAATCACCAATCCACCAATCAGGACACTAGGTTCCTTTAACATCAAACCCTCAATATTCTCTGACAATAAAGCTGTAGTCCATCTGGCCAGCCTTTTACAATTCACATCCGCTTCTTTCCATTTCCCATTGGCTAACATGACTATAGGAGTGTGATGACTAGCAATGATGACCCTTTGTGTACCTGTCAAGTATCTGAATTTGTTGATTGCCCAATAACAACACAGCACCATACGAGTACATAAAGGATACTTTTGTTCTACAGATGATAGTAAACGTGATGCATAGGCTAAAGGTCTTTGTTTTCCAAAATAATCTTGGGTAAGTGCAACGGACAAAGTGCTAAGGCCTACATGTGGATAGAGTCTGAATTCTTTGTTGGGGTCTGGTGATGCTAATGAAGGGGCATTGCCTAAAGTTTCCTTTAACGCTTCAATAGCTTGTGTGTGCTCTGATTTCCATATCCATTCATCTTGCTTCAGCAGATCATACAAACACTCTGTTAATGATGCATAATGAGGCACAAACTCCCTACAGAAACCTGTCATGCCTAAGATCTGTCTCAGACTTTTTTCATCAGTGGGCAAAGGTAGTTTAGCTATTAGCTCAACCCTTTGTTCATTGATACTCCGCCCTGACTGTGCTACAGTAACACCCAGAAATTGGACTTCCTGCTTCCCCAATTGTATTTTCTTTGGATTAACTTTCAAACCTGCTTCTCTCAAAAGCAATAACATTTCACTCACATCGTTCACGTGCTCCTCCATAGAGGCTGACCCAATCAAAATGTCATCAACATATGAAATTACTCTTTCAGGTTTTGAAAACTTATCAATCACTTCTTTCATATGTGAGTGAAATATTGCTGCACTGTCTTTGTAGCCTTGTGGAAGAACTGTCCAATAATATTGAAGGCCCGCCCAGCTGAAGGCTGTTTTGTATTGACATGTTGGGTCAAGGGGTAAATTCCAATAACTGTTACTGATATCAATGACCGTAAACCATTTCATTTCTGGTGTCAACTTGGCAATCATTTCAGGGTAAGCTGCCACCACAGGTGCCATACTTTTAGCATATTTGTTTAAGGCACGGTAATCTATCGTCAGCCTGAACGACCCATCGGGCTTGATGACTGGCCAGGCTGGCGAATTGCAAACTGATGCACCCCTTTTTAATGTACCTTGCGCCTCCAATTGTTTTATAGCTTCTGTTATAGGTTTAATGGCCTCTTTCGGAACTGGGTATTGCTTAACAGGTGCAGGATCAAATCCTTCCAATAAAATCATTGTATTCATCCTACCACAATCTTGTTTATGTTTAGCCATTATGTCTTCAAATTCACCCATCAGACTATCCCAACAGGGATCCCAATCTCCATGTAACACACCAACGGGCTTCACTGCTGCTGTTACTAATTCCATGGGAGGATGTCACACATGACCCAATCCGTCATTTTCCGACATTATCCACAACTTCATGTTTGCAAGATCAACCACCAAACCCTGCTGTACACAGACATCAGCACCAATTATGTCCTGATTTTCACAAACAACGTCACACTCCCACTTCTCTCCCCCTATTTGCATCTCAACACCACGCACAAAAGGAGCTTCAATGGAATGTCCAGTGACACCTGTTATTTTAATTTTCTCATTTCCAGGGACAACTGATTTACTAAAACTAATAGCTGCCCCACTATCTAACAGCGCATTTACACGAGTTCCCCCTAATGTTACATCAACAGTGGGCCGCCCCCAGGAATCTAATGTTAAATCGGTTAATAATCGGCAAGAAGGGGCGTGGGGGGCTCGGAACCCCTAACAATGACTGGTAGAGGGGGACACAGCACTTTCCTTTCCTACTGCTGCTACTTTGACCCCTCCTGCTTTTATTCTTTTCATTTCTTCCTGTATTTTATATAGCTCCTCCTGCAAACGATCTCTTTCACTTCTCATTTCACTAAACGGCACCCAAGGCTGTTTACTAGGTTTTTCTCTGGATTCTGGCCTCCTGTAACTACCTGAATTGTTATAAGATCTTCCTCTCCATGGTCCTAAATCATCTCTATTTTGCTGCCCCTCGACTCTAAAAATTCTAGCTGCATCAACCGCAAGACTGTCTTCTCTACACTTTCTCCTCCACAAATTATCCAATCTTACCAAGATATCACTATAATCACTAGGATCAGGTGTAACAGATAAAATGCCTTCCCTGACATCACCATCCAATGCTTCTAATAACATTGACCTATGAACCAAACCACCACGTTCAAAACCGGGATTTCCAGTCATGACATTTTCCATCACACTGCTAATTCTATCTGCAAGTTCATATGGGCATTCATTCTTCATTTGCTTAATTTTTCCTGACAAGCACACATATGTCGTCGCACCATACAATGCTTTCAATAATTCCTTTAAAACATCCTTAGTTTTATGACGCTGGCCACAATTTTGCAAAACCCGTGCCCATAATCCATTGCCTATACTTTTCTGCAAAATTCTAGCTAGGTCCTCAATATTCAAGTTGTATGTGTCTCTGACTCTCTGCAAATCACAAAACCATTTCATGAACCTATTTACATCATAGCGGGGTACCTGACCTATCTCTCTTATAATAGCTTCCATCTCCTGTGGCTTTAGTTGTTTTGTGATCAATTTAATTTCACTTGAATCGTCAGTGTTCAATACAGTTGTTGTAGTGGTAGGAGCTGCTGGTATGCATGGGGCTGCATGTAAATCACCCCAGGGATATATTGGCTTATAATCTTTGGTATCAAGCTTTATAGAGGTATCATTTTGATCTGGGTAACTTGATTTTTCTGCCAATTTATCAAAAGCAATGTTAGCAGCATGTTTACACTCCTCCAACTGTTTCTCAACAATTTGTATTTTTACTGACAATTCCTCATTGACCTGCCTTAAATCATCACATAATTTAGCCTTTTCAATCAGTGCCTCCCCAGTAGTGATAGCATGTAACCTGAGATCTGATATCCTCTCATTCAACCCTTTCTCCTTCTCCTCATATCTCTGAGTCTGTTCCAGAATTTTCTGCTTTTTTTCTTTAACCTCCCCTATTAATTCTGTACAACAAGACAGTAGTCCCTGAATAATGATACCCTTACGTTTCTTTTGTTTTGTTTTCTTATCAAAGACACTATCAGATAAAAAGCATTTCATTAAATCCCATGACTGTCTATATTCTTGGGGAATCTCGTAAGGCCCCCCATGACTTTTTATATAATTTAACAGCCATATATTCACATCCTCTCCCTTAGTACTATTGTCCCCACTAGACGCAGCCAAAGCCATTGTAAAAAATACAATGAGAAAAAAAAATATATTTAGAAAATAATGAACAAGGCACACTTACCAATTGTTAGGTTTCCTAGAACTTCCTTCCTGGGTCCTCACGGCCTTCTGTCACCACACAGATTGTAAGATCCAGTCTCCAGAGAACAATTCTGGTCTTTAAAACTTGTTAAATTTTGTAGATCAGATTTTCTTATGTCACCACCAGACCGGATTGTTGTCACCAAC
The DNA here is from genome assembly GCA_028564925.1 of Lithobates sylvaticus. Taxonomy (NCBI): domain Eukaryota; kingdom Metazoa; phylum Chordata; class Amphibia; order Anura; family Ranidae; genus Lithobates; species Lithobates sylvaticus. The sequence goes on along the minus strand of CM053026.1, from coordinate 98,255,968 downwards.
GACTCCTGTTACTAAGTCCTGAAAATGCTCTTCTGGTCTCTTGAACGGCACCAATGTAGTGATCTAATCTTATCGTCGTTCCTCGTAGATGGAATATAGTTATTAAAAGTATTGTCTCCGCAGCAAAACCCGATTCTCCCAGAGAGAGATTTTTATTGACTTCCAAAACAGAACAGTCTTACAGATGACAAAAATCCAACAGAGTTCATATCACGACAGTGCTAGTAAATATTTAGAGCCCCATGGAAACATGTGACTCTTGGGTGCCTTCGTAAGAACACACACTTCTAAACAGATTGAACGTCCTGTTATATCCCCCCCACACACACTGAATGTCTGAGCAATTTGATTGGGCGTTTCCATTAAATGCTTTGATCTGCCCCGGTCTTTCAGAGTGACCGGAGACAACCCCACGCTGTGAATAGTTGTAATTATAAAGCTGCCCCAATTTACATTCTTGCATATTCCCCCTTTGACATGTGTGAATACTGATTAGATTAAGATAATCATTATCTGTTCCCTTTCATATGTGGAGTAAGTCTGGTCTGGCCATTTGTCCTTTGACCAACAAACCCTCTTTTAATATGCGCAATTAGATAACGGCTACCAAAGCGGCCTGCCTAGAATAAACTTGTCTTTAGAATGCCTAAATAAAAACACTACATATAATAAATATATATATATATATATATATATATATATCTATAAGTATATATATATTTTATTATATCTTTTATATATATACATATATATATATATATAGACACAAAAATATATACACAAATATATATATATAGACATGGAGTTCACCAGAGCTTCACAATGCCACTGGAGTCCTCTTCCACTCCTCCATGATGACTTCACGGAGCTGGTGGATGTTAGAGACCTAGGGCTCCTCCCTCTTCCATTTGAGGATTCCCCACAGATGCTCAATAGGGTTATGATCTGGAGACATGCTTGTCTAGTCCATCACCTTTACCCTCAGCTTGGTCATCTTAGAGGTGTGTTTGGTGTCGTTATCATGTTGGAATACTGCCCTGCGGCCCAGTCTCAGAATGGAGGGGATCATGCTCTGCTTTAGTATGTCACAGTACATGTTGGCATTCATGGTTCCCTCAATGAGCTGTAGCTCCCCAGTGCCGACAGCACTCATGCAGCCCCAGACCATGACATTCCCACCACTATGCTTGACTGTAGGCAAGACACACTTGTCTTTGTACTCCTCACCTGGTTGCCACCACACACGATTGACACCATCTGAACCAAATAAAATTATCTTGGTCTAAACAGACCACAGGACAAGGTTCCAGTAATCCATGTCCTTAGTCTGTCTTCAACAAACTGTTTGCAGGCTTTCTTGTGCATCATTTTTAGACAGCCATGCAGACCAATTTAATGCAGTGTGCGGCGTATGGTCTGAACACTGACAGGCTGAACCCCCACCCCTTCAACCTCTGCAGCAATGCTGGCAGCACTCATACATCTATTTCCCAAAGACAACCTCTGGATATGACGCTAAGCATGTGCACTCAACTTCTTTGGTCCACCATGGCGAGGCCTGTTCTGAGTTGAACCTGTCCTGTTAAACCCCTGTATGGTCTTGGCCACCGTGCTACAGCTCAGTTTCAGGGTCTTGGTAATCTTCTTATAGCCTAGGCCATTTTTATGTAGAGCAACAATTCTTTGCCATGCAGTGCCATGTTGAACTTCCAGTGACCAGTATAATGCCCCGTACACACGGTCAGACATTCCGACCATAAAATCCGTCTGATTTTTTCCAACGGATTTTGGCCAAAACTTGTGTTGCATACACACGGTCGGACAAAGTTGTTGGAAAATCCGATCGAGGTGACGTACAACACGTACGACGGAACTACGTAGAGGCCAGTAGCCAATAGCTTTCGGAAATTTCCGACGAAAAAAGTCCGCTAGAGCCCACACACGATCGGATTTTCCGACAACATAATCCAATCTGACTTTTCCCGTCTGAATTTCCGACCGTGTGTATGGGGCATTAGAGAGAGCGATAACACCAAGTTTAACAGATCTGCTCCCCATTCACACCTGAGACCTTGTAACACTAACGAGTCACATGACATCGGGGAGGGAAAATGGCTAATTGGGCCCAATTTGGAAATTTTCACTTAGGGGTGTACTCACTTTTGTTGCCAGCGGTTTAGACATTAATGGCTGTGTGTTACGTAATTTTGAGGGTACAGCAAATTTACACTGTTATACAAGCTGTACACTCTACACTATTACACTCTACACTACTTTACATTGTAGCAAAGTGTAATTGCTTCAGTTTTGTCACATGAAAAGATATAATAAAATATTTACAAAAATGGGAGGGGTGTACTCACTTTTGTGAGATACTGTATACATTAAATGATCAACTCTTATTTCCAGGATCACTGGGTTGAGGACTGGAATAGCAACCAACCAATAATCATCCTTAGGTTATGCATGTTTGTAGTTCAGTACTTTTTGAATAGTACAGATATGTTTCTTGTGTTCTTTTCTATTGATATCCTGCAATGTGGTCTCCTTTCCTGTATATATACCCTTTCTATTATATAATCTTAAAACAATAAAACTCTCTGTTTGTAAATGTCTATCTATCTATCTTTCTATCTTCCTCTGTGTGTATGTGTGCATCATGTCAATAAGCCATATCTCCCTATCTATCATTTTAAACGTGACAGTTGATAGAAAGGAGAATTGAGGATTCCCCTTCAGGGACATGAGTGACAACAGAAAAAAAAATTTCTGTCATACATTTATAATTCAAACAGACTTAAAGACTCTGCAATTCCAGCCTCATTTTGAAGTTCTTTTCATGTCTCAATCTCCTGGAAATGTCATTGCACATAAATTGTGCCCTGAGGCACCCAGCACCAGCCTGTCATTGCAAATATTCCCTTGTATACAAAGGCTAATATTGGATATAAATGTAAAATTTGAATCTTAACAAACCAAATCAGCTTGGGCAATATGAGATGACACCCAGCAAGATTTTCTAGCAATAACCAAGAAGCTTATTTTTCTTGCTGTCACTGAGATTTAGTAAGTTGGAGAGATAAACAAGGCTAGCACTTTCATTGTGTTCTTCTTTTTGTTTTACTTTAATTACGGAGTTACCCATCCCAACAAATTGTGTTTTGAGGCTTTGCACAAAGGAAATAGCAAGTTAGTCCAGGCACATCTAGCTCTGAAGAAGAACTAGGAGTAACACACCAAAAGACTGGAGTCCAAAATGTATTTCTTACATCATAAAAGCCTAAATAAAATCCACATACTGTTTATAGCACATACAAAAATCCCCACATAACAACTATCTGCTAGTGAGCATGCCTTTTTAATAAAATACAATAATTACTAGATCTTAAATTGGATGTAAACCCCCCAAAAAAAATGTTGCCACACAGATTTACTCCAGCCCTGAGAAATCCTCTTTTATTGTTCAGTTAGAAAGATCTTGACAAAGTGCTGAAAACTTTGTCAAAAACGCCCCCTTGCTGTGAGTGACAGGTGATTTACATATCTCATGCACTAGCCTGAGACAGGCACAGACCACAGATCCACAGACCAGAGTGAAAATAAATGTATTCTCGAGTGAACAGCAAGAAGAATATAGGGGAGATGTATGTAGTCAGAGCTGGGCAGAGTAGAACATGCAGTGATCTGATGATTGTTAAGCCCCATACACACGGTCGGATTTTTGCATGGATTCTGTCCGATCGGACAATGTTGTTGAAAAATCAGACCGTGTGTATGCACTATCGGACAGTGTACGTCGGCTTGTCCGACGGACAAAGTCTTATCTCCTGCTGGATAGATTTTCCAACAACACGGTCCGATCACACCAAATCCGATCGTGTGTACGGTTGTCCGACGGACAAAGTGCTACGCATGCTCAGATCACATTACAAGACCAAAGCTATTGGCTACTAGCCTCTACGTAGTCCCGTCGTAGGCAACAAACGTCACCACGTTCAGAATGATCGGATTTTCCGACAACTTTGTCCGACCGTGTGTACGCAAAACCAACATCGGACAAAGTATGACGGACATGATCCGACGGACCTGGTCCTCGGATAATCTGAGCGTGTGTATGGGGCTTTATAGTGCAGTGTGTGTGTCTGAGGATACATTTATCAAAAGATTTGTTATGTGGGGGTGGGGTGGATTTCTCACTTTTTATAATTACACAGGATGTGCCTCTTTTAGGCTAGTACATGAAATATGTAAATCACCTGTCACTCACAGCAAGGGGGCATTTTTGACAAAGTTTTCAGCACTTTGTCAAGATCTTTCTAACTGAACAATAAAATAGGATTTCTCAGGGCTGGAGTAAATCTGTGTGGCAAGACTGGGCTCAAATGAAACAAAATCGTATTCTCTACAGTATGACATTAAAAATGACATCGACTTTAAGCCCCTCTGTTTTAACCAACATGTCAAGCCCTGATGGAGGTGGCACTATAAAGCCCCAAAATACATTGGCTATATATATGGAATTTGTTTGGACTTTTATGATGGAACACATACATTTTGGACTACAGTCCTCCCAGCTGTGCCATTTTATTCTGACAGCAGGTACTCCTCTTCTGTCAGAATACACGGATCAGCCCTGCAGCGGATTGGCTCCATGCGTTAATTGCCTCAAAATTTGCCAACGTTTGAGAGAAGTAAATCATTAGATCAACTTCTCTTTAATGAGAACAGGCATAGATAGATTGAAAATTGCTTGGTTCAGCAAAAATTGGTTAATTTTCAATCCATATAGAGCTAGCCTCCTCCTTCATCTTTCAGTTATCTGGAGAGCCCTTGAATGCCCTTCTTCACATGTGAGCCATTTACCTGGTGTCAACACACTCCATACCACAAGCTACATGCTATTTTTTTTGGAATGATCATATTCTGGATATCCAGCTACCCTCCCAACTACATTAATTCTGAGGGCTGCTCTTACTTGGAATAAAATACTACAGCCCCCTTTAGAATATGTATGTTGTGTGTATTGTCTCTATTACACCATTACAAAGTTTACCATAGTAATTTCTTTCTCAGTGCCCTACCACAGGGCCATGATGAAGGTCACAATGAAGGTTCCATTCTTTCACAGCTAGACTTCATAAACATGTATCTGTTCTACATTATGGAGAGATCATCAGGGTTCATGACACCATAGTCTAGCTTCTTAATTGCTGAGGCTTTTAGAGATATTTGAGAGATATATATAAAGCAAGCATATCATTGAGCTTGTCAAGAACCACACAAAATTGACATGGGCTTTAATTAGTTACAATGAAAAATACTGTAAGTATGAATGGCCCCAATGATCTATAGAACAGTTTGCTACCTCATTAAATTGTAATTCTTGAACTGGCTAATAAGAGCATGACATGTGACCCAAACAAATCTGTCTATCATGCCTGAATTCTAGGAGTCTTACAATTCAGTAACAGTATTATAGATCACACTTTAACATAAGCCAAATAGAATTCCAAGGTTTCTAAATAATTAAACAGCTTTGTTTTCTATAGCAGCCATTCCTTTTATTTTACTAGTGCAGCGCATAGGTGAACAAAAGCGTGAATCTGATTGTTATTTATAAGCAGATTCCTCCAGGCAAAAATGACAGTCTCATTGTAACATTTTATAAAACGTGCAATTTGTAATTATAAATTGGAGAACAAAGTAGCATATTTACAGTAAATGTAATTACAAGCACTCTTTCTATTTATTGGCAGACATGAAGGTGTGGTTTGAAAATAGCTTTTGTAGCTCTTGGAAATCTTTATGAGGAACACAATTAGCAGCATTAACCCAAATGGAGATCTATCTACTCCAGAATCAACAGAACTAGTGCAACTACAGTTGCCTAAAATGTAAAGGGTGTGTCAAGCCCAAATGTTTCTTTTTTGGTTTTGATTAGGGTATGGAAGCATTTTTAAAATAACAAACATATCATACTTACCTCCACTGTGCAGCTCGTTTTGCACAGTGTGGCCCCGATCCTCGATTTTTGGGGTCCCCCGGCGGCTCTCGCGGATCCTCCCCGCATCAGATAACCTTAGGTGAGATTAACTTTTGTACAAGGTGCGCCTCCATACTCGCCTCCATACACATCTAAGAATTTACTGATCCAGAACTCAAATACACTTAACAATACATTTGCTGAGATAAATTTGGTACCTTCCTTGAGGTAAATTTTGAGTCTGGCATTTTTGATTTTTCATTCTGAAAATATGAGTTTCCTAAAGGACATTTTGACCTCTGGCTTTATTACTTTATGTCTCTGACTTTCTGGATCCGCATAATTGTTCTGAATCAGTAACTCTATGTAATATTAAAGCCAGTGGGCCAGCACAATAGCCAGGCAAGTAATGTTTTTGGTGGTAAGCCCTTGCAATTTCCTTGTTTCCATCAGGAAAGATCTAGATTAAAGGGTTGCTATCACTAAAACTGCCAATGGCAATGTTTAGACACTGTCAATTTTGCTTGGTAGGTTGGTGAAGACTGAGATGCTTAATGGATGATAGGTTGCTCTATGCACCTTTTTATGGCTTCTACAGTATGTATGTTAAACCATGTGTGTGTACTATTGGTGCCCATACACTACTAGACGAAAAAACATTCGAAAATCTGTCCTTTGGACAGTTTGTTTGTTTTCTGTCCAGTTAATGGGCACTAATTGAAAATCAAGTGTAACGTTTTTAGCCCAAAAAAATCTAAGAAAAAGTTTAGAAATCTTCTGCCAAATGGACGATAATTAGAAAGGTTAATGTGTTTTTCGCCCATTAACAATAGAACTCTTGGCACTGTGCATATGTGACCCAGAAGAAAAAAACAAACGAGAAACTGATTCATGTCCATTAAATGATTTATCATTCAAAATTCAGTCATTACATGAGAGCAATATTATTTGCTGTCACGACCATGTGTTTTTCGAGAACACGTTCAAATGATTTTTCACCTGGTGTATGACTAGCATAAGGTTCGTATGTGTTTATAATAGCTGCAGTTTTGTGTCCAAAGCCCTACTTGCAAAGTCCATAGGATGAAATGCGTCGCTAGGAGCTTAGGCACACCCTGGCTTTCCATTCTGATTGCATGGAAACACTGGTGAGAGACGTTGGAGTCAGCTGTCAGAAGGGCCTGAGATGCCAATTGGTTGATAGTATAAATTAGTGTTGTGAGTAGCACAGATATATGTGGGTGCAATGTTTTCTAGCTTTAATAAAGAGTTTTTTTAAATAATATCACACTGTCTGGAGTTTTTACCGCACTGGTATTCAGATTATCAGATTGTAGAGAAGTTGGAAAAGGATTACTTGGGAGAAAAGCTCTTCAGACCTTTCTTAACAATAAGGTCATCCCCTTCTGGTGATTCACCCATGAAAGCACTGGTGTGGGGCAACACAAGTATTTTGTTTTGGAGTGATCCTCACTGTATGACTTTATGAAAAAAACAAAGACAGGATTTAGTATGAGAAATTGATAGATATATGTTTTTTTCTGCTTTATATACATTTATTTATTTCTTATTAGGATCCTTCACACTTGAGCAACGCTACCACTTTGCGTTTTCTGTGCTTCTTTTTCACTTTGTTTACTGCATTTTTGGAGAGGCACCATTAATTTGAATGGATCTCCCTCCACTTCAAAAAAGTGCTAAAGAAGCTCATGTACAACATTGTGGCACTTAGGCAAAACACTGTGCGTTTTTAGAGCGTTTTTCACACTTTTGCAGAAATGCCAGCAGAAACTCTAATTTCTGCCCATGTTTCTGCCATGGACAGGTGTGAGGAGGCCTTACACAGTATGTAATTGTTTCAGTAATTGGTTTGAAACATAGCATATAAGTATATTCAAGCATTTCATATAATTCTGTGTTGATATGTACAGGTTGCTCTTAATTGTTTTTAGTCATTGCAGTTTAAAACATAATATGAATGTGCCTAAAACTGATGTATAAAAAAAACACTTGAGAATTATAAAGCTTTCTGAATTCTCCGTACACTTCTTTCAGTTGTGAATTCTGATACAAGGTGTATTTCAGTCATTCTAAATTAAACCTTGAGATACTGTATATAAAGAAAGCATAGCTTACTTGCTGAGTTGTTTGGTCTTTCATTAAGACATTTCTGTACTGCACCAGTTGAACCCACTTCCATTAGTCTGCAGCCTGGTGACCATGGAACACATCTGTTGGTGACCATGGAACACTCTGCTTCCGAGCTTTCCAACACCGAAAGCATGATGTAAAAATGCCAGGATTAAACATTTATCACATTATTTAATCAATTTACAGTCATTGGAAGTTTGAATATGATCAGTCATTCATAAGAGAGGAAGTCACATCACATTGTACAGGAAGCACATTCTTACTTACTGACTTACTGACTTTTTACAAATCTCTGTGTGATTATCTGCCAGTGGATTGTACAGAGCTCAGATTAAATTAGATTAGATTAACTTTCTGATATTATACTGGTTGGTTTGTTTCTTGGATAGCATTTTTAGCTCACTGAATGATTCCATGTACTGCCTGAAATGTAACATATACTCTATGGGGGGAATTTAATAATGCTTCTGTGCAACTCTTCTGACATTAATCCCTCCTGTTAATGTGTTGCACTAAATTCATGAAGTGTTTGCAACACTTTTAGTTCTAAAAGACACTTGCGCACCAAATTCAGGTAGTTCTAAAATCTGCCACTTTTAAAAGGTGGCGCAATGAATATGCCACACTCAAATTAAAATACAAACAGTTTGTATCTTACAAATGTGGAGCTAATTAAGACCAACTCCATTTTGGCATATAGAGAGAGATTCTGGCACAAATAGATTTTTGAGTAAATGTATCATGTGCATTCTAAAAGTGGTGCAGCCTGCGCCACATTCCAGTACATGTTCTAGACAGGTACATGAATTTGAAATGCACTGCACCACTTTTAGAATGCAACCAAGACATTTTTGCAAAATCTGTGTCCATCAGTCATGAATTCCAGGGGATATTTGTTTTTCCTGCTGTGTGGATCATCAGCAGGATAATATTTTGGTATTTGCCAACTGTTAGCAACCAGGTATAACTCTAGTTTTTGTATCCATGTGTATCAGTTTACACTGAGGTTCCTTGAAATCATCAGATGAATGAATCAATTTACACTCGCAGTTGGGTGACAGTAAAAACATGCAATTGAGCTGCATTTTTAACCACTTCCCACCTGGGCTATTGTAAAATGACAGTTGGACAGGAGCGGTACTATCTTGGGTGGATGTCATATAACGTCCTCCAGGTGCGTGCCTCATGCATGCTCTAGGGGCCGGTGCGCTCTATCAACCACTGTGTCCACCAGACAGATCATTGTACCGGACTGGCCCTGGTAACACGTGATCACTGTGATCAAATATCAGTAGTACACATTAGCTTTATGTCATAGCCTTTATTGTGTACTATTGGGATGTGATTGTAATTTTGTTACAGTGATCACATGGTACAGGGGCCAATCACAGCAGTCCTGTACCATGTGATAGTGTGGTCCATCATAGCTTAAACAATAGGATCCCAATAATAATGTTAAGATCCACCGAGATGCCAGATTGACACTTTGATACAGCTATCAGCATGTCCCTGAGAGTCTGAGACATCCACTCCCATCCCATCACCAGCCTGAACTTCCAGTGAGTACTGGAGGGGCAGAGCAGAGCGCAGTGAATGATAGTCACCACCCTCTGCTCAGAGCACACCAAGAACGGAGTGATCGCTCAGTTCTTGGTCTTAGAGCAGGTAGGGGACAGCTGCAGCATCAAACTGATGCTGCAACATGGAGGTGAGTATCTATGTTTGTTTTTTTAAACCCCAAACTTCTCCTTTAACCAATCCAAGATTTTATTTTGCTGAAACTTCCTTTTTTACACTGATCACCGCACAGTTTTATATTTATGTGCATTCCCATGGAAGTATCTATGGCTACTTATATTTCCCATTTGTTGTGAAATTATGGAATCCCATGCATCTTTCAGGGAAAATGTAGCTTTGAACCCAGCAAGCTCCTGAACATGCCATTTGTTTAACGAGTCACTTCATATCTGTATAATAGGTATGCCAGTACAAAGTTATATCCAGCTGCTGCAACCAGGGCCACCGCCAAGGCAGAAAAGTCAGTACTCAAGTAGAGGGCATGCCCATAATGTACATCACCATCACCTACATCAAGTGCAAATTAGATGAGTGACACACAGCCATTGTTAAACCTGGCTATTCACTAGTAGAATTTAGTTTGATATTTTTTGCTTTAAGAACGTTCAATATATTTTCTAATCATTAGTGATGTCAAATCAATATTCATTTTCAACCACAGTGACAAGGAAATTTGAAGGCGCAGTATAAAAAAAATTCTCCACGAACACATTTTCAACAGTATATGTGGTTTTCGTTATTGAAATGACATTCATTCCAAATTTCTAATGTTAAAGGCAAACAAAATTTTGAGTTACTTTTGAAACGCCATTCATTCATACATTTATCAAATGTACCAATAATTTATGTACGAATATTCATACAAAATATCCATATGAATATTCATTGGAAAATCTAATAGTATATAGCCAGCTTAAGGCAGAGAAAACATTTGAGAGAGAAAAAGATGTACATCTTGGGTTGATTAATTAGTAATCTGGCTCTTAAGTAGAAAGCGATTCTAGTAACTCTTTAATGTAGTTGAGAACTAACAATGCAGGCACCATAACTGCTTTTGCTTTGTTTCAGAGATTATTTTACTTATCTTTTTTGCAAGGTTACAAAGTTCTGTCATGTGAGAATGCATCTCTTCTACTTGATAGTGGGGGGGGGAGGGGGGTGGGATTACAGGACACTGTGCAGACACCCAGTGTGCCTGTATTCCACAGTCTGTTCAGCCTGAGGCAAAATGCAGGCTATGTTTGAGCAAGGGTGTTCCAGGGACAGGATTTGAATGGTTGGGGGGTGTGGTGGCTAAACATACTATTTAAAGCGGATCTGCACACAATTTTTCAAGTTAAGCTCACTTGTTTAGAAATGTAGCCCAGAGTGCTTAATGGACTGTGTTATCTCCCTGCGGCTGTGGGCAGGGATTTTGCGGGTATCCGCATCATTTCCTGTCCTTGCCGTACTGTATCCTGGGATCTCGTGTCATTCATCCCAGGAGTCAGTGCGGAGAGCCGCCGCAAAATCTCGTGGGATTTCGTGGGATTTCAACGGACGTGACGTCATTACATAGTTACATAGTTAATTAGGATGAAAAAACACACAAGTCCATCCAGTTCAACCACAAATAAAAAAAAAAAAATAATAATAATATCATACAATCCCATATACCCCATTCTATACCCACAGTTGAAAAAAACCCAGCAGTGCATGCTCCAATTTTCTAAAGCAGGGGAAAAAATTCCTTCCTGATCCCCCAAGAGGCAATCGGATTTTCCCCGGATCAACTTTACCTATAAATGTTATTTTATATTATGTACATTTAGGAAAGTATCCAGGCCTTTCTTAAAGCAATCTACTGAGCTGGCCAGAACCACCTCTGCATGGAGTCGATTCCACATTTTCACAGCTCTTACTGTGAAGAAACCTTTCCGTATTTGGAGATGAAATCTCTTTTCCTCTAGACGTAAAGAGTGCCCCTTGTCCTCTTTGTTGACTGTAAAGTGAATAACTCAACACCAAGTTCACTATATGGACCCCTTATATATTTGTACATGTTGATCATATCCCCCCTTAATCTCCTCTTATCAAGGGTGAATAAATTCATTTCCTCTAATCTTTCCTCATAGCTGAGCTCCTCCATGCCTCTTATCAGTTTGGTTGCCCTTCTCTGCACTTTCTCCAGTTCCCCCGATATCCTTTTTGAGAACTGGTGCCCAAAACTGAACTGCATATTCCAGATGAGATCTTACTAATGATTTGAACAGGGGAAAAATAATATCTCTCTCTCTGGAGTCCATACCTCTCTTAATACAAGAAAGGACTTTGCTTTGTGTGAAGCTCTCTCCCCGTTCTGAGAGAGCTTCACATCACAACGGGGGCGGAAACTTCCTAAGACACCACTCGTTGTGATGGCAACAAGGATGTTTACGCCACTGAGCATGCGCGGGAACCAGCAAGGAATGCTGGTACATCCACATTACTGGAACAAGGAAGTGATTGCTTGTGGGCTTCAAATGCCCACAAGCAAGATGAAAACTGCTGTACATTATTACTATAACTTACGATTTTATAGAAAAATGTACATGGAGACGGGAAAAGGACCCCTAAAAGTGAGTGTGACATTAGAAAGATAGAAATTTTTAACTGTTAAAAAAAAAAAAAAAAAATCGTGTGTGCAGATCCGCTTTAATACAGGCGTGCTGTGTGTCTGCACAGTGACCTATACATTTGAAAAAGCTTAAAAAAAAAGGAAATATTACCAAGCTAACACAGATTTTTTCCAGTTTAAAGCAAAGAAGAAAGGTGACTGACAAGATCAACCAGGTACTTTAGATGGAAGAAGTACATGAAAATGATAGAGACTATGATTTATAAAATATACATATGTGAACACACACATTTAGGAAAAAAAAAAAATTATTTAGGGTAACACTTTTTTTTCTTTCAATAGGTTTTTATTCAAAAGTTTAACAAAGTACAGACAGACCAATGTAGTTAGACAAATATCAAGGAGGGGTGTTCCCTCCAATACAATCAAGAGTACACATTTTATGGACAGGACCCAATTAAATGAGCCTAAAAGGCTGATCCTGCTTAATAAAGTGTCTGTTTAACAAAAGAAAAGCATAAACTCTGAGAGTAGTCGTCCTATTACAGACATAGAGTGAAGATTTATCTATAGAAGAATGTCACCTTAGTCACTTCTGCCGGCCAGCCTGTTCCTGCCTTTACTTTTCAGCTGTCAACTTAAATTAGGAACTCACCTGACTAAGGCAAAGAGTGCTCATGTTTATTGATTTCCAAGAAGATGAAATTATGGATGTATTTATCATGTCAAACCCCAACAAAAAGGGGGGGGGGGATAAAACTTGTACAGCCGCTCGGTCAGTTTGACTTGATAAATACATCCATAATTTCATCTGCTTGGAAATCAATAGTCATGAGCACTCTTTTGCCTTATTCAGGTGAGTTCCCAATTTAAGTGGACTTTGACAGCTGAAAAGTAGAGGCAGGAACAGGCTGGCCGGCAGAAGTGACGGTGATGCCTAGCACTGTTCGTGGACAATGCGGATGAAACTTATATTACAGCTACCCATGCTGGAAAATATCGCTCTTTTGTGAGTGTTTTTAATCTTACCTTTTATGAATTAAAAAGTTATAAACTTGCTGCATTTAGAGGGCGCCGTTCTTTGTCTTTTATTTTGTGTTTAACCAGCGTGATATTGATCACGGGTGAATTCCATGCCCGTGCTATCGTGATTTTAGCAGTTGTAAGTATGAAAAAGATAAGAGTTTGAAGGTGCCTGGGGATCTCATCCAAGAGGTCAGCGAATAGAGCGGTTTTGGTATTTTTGGGTATGTTCTGCCCCGTCACTGAATAAATTAGATTGAATACTCAAATCCAAAATCTTTGGACATAACCACCAAACATGGAACATATCTCCCACCTGGCCACAGTCACGGAAACATTTGGATGAGGATCCAGGATAGATTTTCCATCTGATACCATCTGGATAGCACTTTATAGTTCGCTTGTACTAAAGAGGTATTGAGTATTTCTTTATGTACTGGGGGTGACCACCACGTCCACACCTCCTCCTCTATCTGCTCACCCAGATCTGATTCCAATGCCAACTGATGTGAAGGTTTACTACTTTGGCTACTGAAGAGGAGATATAGCTCCAAATGACTCCACGTGATTCAGGACTAGACATGTGCATTCATTTTCGTCCGAATGCATTTTCGTCCGAATTTCGGGTATTTTCGTTATCGTTTTAACAAACGATAACGAACGTGCAGAATCCGAAAACTCAAAGATCCGACATAAACAAATGCTTTGTTTTCGTTTTCGTTGTAACAACAGTTCGATATAGATAGGAGATTCAACGCTGACAATAGTTATCTGTGTCCATCGAACCTGTGGTCGAATGTGCCTAACCTTAACTCTATTAGTCCAAAATTATTCTACATAGAGAGAAACGATTCGACATAGAGAGAAAAGATTCGACATAGAGAGAAAAGATTCGACATAGAGGGAAAAGATTCGACATAGAGAGAAAAGATTCGACATTATAGAGACAATAGCAGGGCTCAAGTCCTGTGGGAACGCATGGGAACGGAGTTCCTGTACTTTTTCCACAACAGGAACTCAGTTCCAATTAGCAGCCGTGTCCTGCAAGACTTTGAAGTATGCAAGCTGTGTGGCAGGTGCTACACCAGCAGCTGCCGACACAGCTCGCAATAGTAAGTGCCGCACACCTGACCATTCAGGCATTGCCAGTAGGGGGCCCCATGACAGCTTCCGCTTTGATCTACCTTTCAATCACAGCTAGCTGACAGGTAGATCAGGTCCCTGCTGCTAAGAGATTGTATTTAGTCAGACCTCTCGTGATGCGCTCCTCCCCTCCAGCCCCTCCTGATTTTCTGTCTCCTCATCTTCCCCCCCAGTCTCCTGCATACTTGCTCTGTGTGTCCCGCTGAATCCCCCCTCCTCTATCTTCAGTGCCATATGATGAGAGAACCCAGAGGAGGAGCACAGCTATTCTGCTCACAGGACATGCAGGGAGTGAGGTGAGCTGAGGGAGGAACATCAGTTTGGGGTGGTAAGCTGAGCACAATACCTGGCAAAGTTTAATGCCAGGAGGGAAGTTTATGTGGAAATATGTGAAGGGTTGGAAGAGTGTTGGAGCCCTGCATAGTATGCAGCCCCCCAAGCTAACACACATCTCCTAAGCAGGAACACATCACTATCTCCCCAAGCATTCTGTCCAGATAATGTGCAGTTAATTTATGACCTTTCCGTTTAACCCTGTGTTATCCAAACTCTGTTCAATGAAAAGTGTAAACTAACCACATAAACATTCTATATACAAAATAAAATTCCCCAATAAAGATCAGAACATGATGTTCACATTTGCATGGAAGCACAATTGAATGAATGCTGATTATTCACAGAATTACCGTATTTAATGTTTATTCAGGATTGTTTTTTTTTTTTATGTACCAACAGTTAAGCTTCATACACACAATATGAAAAATACCACTTTTGAAGCGTTCGTGAATATGAGCGTATCATTTTTTATTTTTTTGGTGGGCGAGTGGATCTTGGGTGGGAGTTCCCCAGGACTTGACCCCTGGACAATAGCAAAAAAGGTTGAATGTGCCTAATCTAACTCTATTAGTCCAAGATTATTCGACATAGAGAGAAAAAATTTGACATGAAGATTCGATGAAGCAGTCACCGCGAGCTGACATTTATGGTCAAATGCTCTGCCCATAGGCTATATAAGAATAGTTCTAATGTTGGTTGACTAGTAATAATAATTAATAAATACTAGTGTCATACAACATTAGAATTCTAATATAGCTTGTAGGCGGAACATTCGACCGGAAATGTACGATTGCGTCGTCGTACAGTTTAGCTGCTCCGTCAAATCTTAGAACATTCGACAGACACCATAAGCCTTCAATGACAGATTTGACCTTAATTATTTCGGATTTTCGGACGAATGCTTTTTTTTAACGAAACAAAATAAATAAAAACGAATTTCGGGAGTAACTAAATTAATTAATTTTTATGACGAAAATGAAATTCCGAAACAAAATATTTCAGTGTGCACATGTCTATTCAGGACTACGCATACATCTATTTTCAAATATGGTTCCAGTCTCTATTTTTACCTGGTCCTTATTGAAAGACTGAATATATTTAGGGTAACACTTTAACCTAAGACTTAACTTTGAACTATAGGCAGGTTAGAAAAAACACCCAAATGAATGTCTTTAATATTTACATACATTTTTAATACAGGAATTGTAGGTACCTGTATTTGACCGGGTGTCAAATTGAGGGCATACATTGTAACAAAAAAGTTGGGGAAATCATTGGAATGAAGTTGCGCAGTTGCAGAAAGAAACTAGTGCTGCTATTTTATTTTTTAGCAGGCAGTTAATTTATGAAGTTCTGCTTCAACTCTTTATTTTTAGGAATCGTTTAGTTTAATCTAAGTATATACAGTTTTATATGACGTAAGACAGAGACATACACTATTTTACCAAAAGTATTGCCTTTACACGCACATGAACTTTAATGGCATCCCAGTCTTAGTCCATAGGGTTCAATATTGCGTTGGCCCACCCTTTGTAGCTATAACACCTTCAGCTCTTCTGGGGAGGCTGTCCACAAGTTTTAGGATTGTGTCTATGGGAATGTTTGACCATTCTTCCTTACATTTGTGAAGTCTGGAACTGATGTTGGATGAGAAGGCCTGGCTCGCAGTCTCCACTCTAATTCATCCCAAAGGTGTTCTATAAGGTTGAGGTCAGGACTCTGTGCAGGCCAGTCAAGTTCCTTCACCCCAAACTCGCTTTGTGCACTGGTCCAAATCATTTGGTGGAGGGGGGATTATGGTGTGAGGTTGTTTTTAAGGGATTGCACTTGGGCCCCTTAGTTCCAGTGAAGGGAACTCTTAAGGCATCAGCACACCAAGACATTTTGGACAATTTCATGCTCCCAACTGTGTGCAAACAGTTTGGGGATGGCCCCTTCCTGTTCCAACATGACTGCACACCAGTGCACAAAGCAAGGTCCATAAAGACATGATGAGCGAGTTTGGGGTGTAGGAACTTGACTGGCCTGCACTGAGTCCTTACCTCAACCCGATGAATTTGAGGGGAGACTGCGAGCCAGGTCTTCTCATCCAACATCAGTGCCTGACCTCACAAATGCGCTTCTGGAAGAATGGTCAAACATTCCCATAGATACTCCTAAACCTTGTGGACAGCCTTCCAAGAAGACTTGAAGCTGTTATAGCTGCAAAGGGTGGGCCAACTCAGTATTAAACCCTACAGGCTAAGACTGGGATGCCATTAAAGTTCATGCGCACATAAAGGCAGGCGTTCCAATAATTTTGGTAATATAGTGTATATTCAAGATAAAAGAACACTGATAAATAACATTATTCTTATTATGAGAAGCAAGAAAATATTATTAAAATATTATTGGCAGGGGTATCCTTAAGTGAAAATAAAAAGGGAAAGAAAATAAAACGAATGCAGCCACCACATCTAAGGACTGGTAAACTGCAATAAAATGAATTTGTGTTATTGGGTTCAGATGCACATTAAGTTCAGTCTTACTAGCTTTTATCTGAGAAACTGCACACTATAAAGTGAAAGAATACAATTGTCAAGTGAATCTTAATGTATGGCTTGAATACCAATTTTTCTTGCTTATAATCCTGAATTTCTTGACATTTTTTTCTTAGCTTAAAGCTGATCTCTACGTTTAATTGGCTTAGGTAGAGATCATGATGTCATCAACCCACTTATCCAGCTCAGTCCATCAGAGGAAGCTTTGTATTCATTCACATTTTTTTCCGGTTGCAAGATGGGAAGCCATGTTTCACTGCCAGAAAACAGTGCTGTATACGGTAAGGCAGTTGATCAGTGGCAGCTGGTGGTATATTTTTTGGGGGGTAGGGGTGCAAACAATGCACCCACAGCCACCTCCTCGGTCGGTCGGGTCACCCGCACCTAACCCCCTCCCCCCGTGGGTCGGTCGGTCAGTCCGTCAGTCGCACGGCTGTTAACACCCCACATTGTATGCGTGCCTACTTCAGCGCCATATCTAGAGAGGTCATGCAGTGCCTGCAGATGCACAATGCGGTCTCTGGGACTTGTAGTCCCCCTGGGATCATATATAATCTTTGCAAATTTATGTACACAAGTATTCACAACCTTTGCTTAATACTTTGTTGAAGCACCTTTGGCACCAATTACATCCTCAAGTCTTTTTGAGTATGATGCTACAAGCTTGGCACACCTATTTTTGGGCAGTTTCTCACATTCTTCCTTGCAGGACCTCTCAAGCTCCATCAGGTTGGACGGGGAGCATCGGTGCACAGCCCTTTTCAGATCTCTCCAGAGATGTTCAATCAGGCTGGGCTGTGGCTGGGTCACTCAAGGACATTTACAGAGTTGTCCCATAGCAACTCCTTTGTTTTCTTGGCTGTGTGCTTAGGGTCATTGTCCTGTTGGAAGATGAACCCTTGCCCCAGTCTGAGGTCCAGAGCGCTCTGGAGCAGGTTTTCATCAAAAAGAGCACCGAATCACAGTTCGTGGACTTTTATATTGGCAGTGGAGCTGGGGTAACAATTTGTTTCTCTCTGTACATTGCTGCATTCATCTTTCCTTCGATTCTGACTAGTCATCCAGTTCCTGCCACTGAAAAATATCCCTACAGCATGATTCTATCACCACCATGCTTCACTGAAGGGATGGTATTGGCCAGGTGATGAGCAGTGCCTGCTTTCCTCCAGACATGACGCTTGCCATTCAGGCCAAAGAGTTCAATCTTTGTTTCATCAGACCAAAGAATTTTGAGAGTGCTTCAGGATGCCTTTTGGCAAACTCCAGGTGGGCTGTCATGTGCCTTTTACGGAGGAGTGGCTTAGGCCTGGCCACTCTACCATACAGGCCTAATTGGTGGAGTGCTGCAGAGATGGTTGTTCATCTGGAAGTTTCTCCTTTCTTCAAAGAGAAATGCTGAAGCTCTATCAGAGTGACCATCGAGTTCTTGGTCACCTCCCTGACTAAGGCCCTGACTAAGGCCCTTCTCCCCTAATCGCTCAGTTTGGCCAGGCGGCCCACTATAGAAAGAGTCCTGATGGTTCCAAACTTCTTCCATTTAGCTGATGAAGGCCACTGTGCTCATTGGGACCTTCAGTGCTGCAGAAATTTTTCTTTACCCTTCCCCAGTTCTATGCCTTGATACAATCCTGTCTCGGAGGTCTACAGACAATTCCTTGACCTTCATGCCTTAATTTGTGCTCTGACATGCACTGTTAACTGTTGGATCTTATATAGACAGGTGTGTGCCTTTCCAAATCATGTCCAATCAGCTGAGTTTATCACAGGGGGACTCCAATCAAGTTGTAGAAACATCTCGAGGATGATCAGTGGAAACAGGATGCACCTGAGCTAAATTTTGGGTGTCATGGAAAGGCTGTGAATACTTATGTACATTTGTTTGTTTTTTAATACATTTGCAAAGATTTCAAACAGACTTCTTTCAAGTTGTCATTATGGGGTATTATTTGTAGAAATTTTGAGGGAAAAAAAATGAATTGAATCGATTTTGGAATAAGGCAGTAAATGAAAGTACACTTGGAAGTGCAGTCGCGGTAGATCTGAGACAAAGATCTGAAATGAGGGGAAGCTCTGCTGATATTATCATCCAATCATATGCAAGCTAAAATTAGGTTTTTTTTTTCCTTAAATGTCCCCCTCAGATCTACAGTGACTGCACTTCCAAGTGCAATTTCAGTGCACATTCAAGTGCACTTGCAGTGCACTTGTCGTGCAAAGTGGATTTGCCTTTTGTAAATAACCCCCAATGTGTCTATTTCCTATGATACTTGGCACTTGCTAGTGGCCAAACACAGTGTTTTACATTTTAAAATAATGAAAAACATTCACCCAGCACAGGAAGTAGCTTGATAACATTGTTTTGTTTTCTTTTGCTCCATTCACACAGAACAAATGTACATGCGATTCCTCAAGGCAAATTGCTATACAAATTATTTTTAAATAAATACACCCTATAGTCTATGTTTCAATAAAAGCCTACCTCCCAGCAACATATTTTTTTAGTTTGTTTTTAAAGCATTTTTTTTTAACGTTTTTTTTTTATCTTAAGGGCTCTTTCACACGGATGACCGTATGTCCGTTTTTCATCCTTCCATTTTCGGATGCAAAACGGACATACATGTATCCCTATGGGATAGCGGGTGTCAGCGGATGAACATCCGCTGACACCCGATCTCGTCCCTGCCTGCTATGGTCCGTTTCTGCAGACAGAGGAAAACCCTATACATAAATATGAGAATTTATGTATTAATGATGAATTCATGTTTAAATCCAGTATGAAAGGCAATATTTAGGGATGTACAATATAATCAGTTATTATTTGGTTATTTAGTACAGTCAGGTAATTACATAAATAATAAATGTATTTTTTAAACACATTGTTAGTAAATGTTTTAAATCACCCATGCCCTGGATTCTTTAAAAAATGCACAAAATATAACTGGATACTAACATTTATAAGTAAAGTTGATCCAGGGAATATCCTCTTGGGGGGTCAGGAATTTTTTTTTTTCCTTACTGGAGTAAATTGGATCATGCTTTATCTGAGTTTTTTGCCTTCCTATGGATCATCTGTGGGTATAAGATAGTGTATATGGAGGTTTTTGATTTGTGTGTGTTGTTTTTTTTTTTAACTAGATGGACTTGTCTTTTATTAACCATATTAAGATTTAACTAAGTAAATTAAAGGGCCTTTACATCTGCCGATAAGGCTCCCTCCTGTGCCACATTGCACCTTTAGTACTCCTGTTTGCTGCTCTGATCTGCTCCAACCCCTAGAGATGTTATGCAAATACTGACTTTTCTGGAGGTCAGTAAATGTCTAGACATGTCCCTCCCCCCCACAGTGACAGTGCTCAGACATGGCGATGGGTTCCTCAGACACTGAGCATTGCATTGTGGGATTGCAGAACGTTTGCATATTTGTCCCATAGTGGAAAATTGTTTTTACAGGTGGCAAGCAGTACATTGTGTGACATTGTGAGAGCATTACAGCATTACTTTAAAATGAATGTGTAGTGTTTGTATCTTTTAGGCAATTTAAATTAACATTTAAAGTATATTTTCTTTCTTTACATCAGATAAATATGAATCATTGCACATTTGTATAAGTCTTTTTAGCTAGCAAGCAACATTTGGAATGTGATCTTCTTGCAGTTTCTTACAAACAAGCCTGATGGTTTACATAGCTTATTATCTAAATCTGTATTTTACACACAGAACTAAATGACTGATCACAGTGATTCATTATTCTGTCTGAAGTTTTAATCAGGCAAAGGAAGCCTCATGGCAGGCAGCTACTGCTGTGCAGTTTCCTTAGGGAACCTATAGTGCTCTGACAATCCTTTGTCTTGTATGAAATGTTCATTGACAACACAAAAATTCTATAAAATACAGTAAAACCTTGGTTTGAGAGTAACTTGGTTCGAGAGTGTTTTGCAAGACAAACTAAATTTTTTCATAATTTTTGACTTGATATACAAGTGATGTCTTGATATACAAGTAGCCTTAAGTCACAACTGTGTATAAAAGAGAAGAGAGGCGCCTCTAAGTTTAGCAATATGGTTACATTTAATGAAGGTACAACATTTAGCAACTCACAACCTCCCAACTCATCATCCTTCGCACCACCATCGGCATCATACCTTCCACACTGCGATCCACAAGCTCTTCAAGCCTTGCTTTCCTATCGCTCTACTGCAGGGTAGTCTTCCCGGTCACGATTGCAGACTGACAGCGGTGAGAGTCGGCAGTGCGGAGGATGGTCTATGTGGACAGCTTTACCCCGGATGCCTGCATACTTAGATGTGCCTGTTTTAATCATCAACCATGTGAGTTGCTATATGTTGTACCTTCATTAAATGTAACCATATTGCTACACTTAGAGGTGCCTCTCTTCTCTTTTATACTCTGTAGCTCCTGCTGGATTTTGCTTCTAATCCCCTTGTGGAGGCTGCCATTTGTGGATGGACATTTTATGGTTACACACATAGCATCACATTGCTATAATATTTTTATATGGACTATGAACTGAAAGACCTATGAATAAATGGTTGTGGAATGAATCATCTGAGTTTCCATATTTCTTATGGGGAAATTTGCTTTGATATACAAGTGCTTTGGATTACAAGCATGTTTACGAAACAAATTATGCTCGCAATCCAAGATTTTACTGTATGTATATAGGATACAATACCAACAAAACATACATATAATACATACAATGTGACACCCTATTTAATAGATCAAATACAGCAGATCTATTTTCCTAGGCTTGCTTTAAATGACTGCTTTGTACATTTTTGCTAAAATTAGCTAATTATTACCTACTTAAGATAAATTTGAAAACAGTGCTTTTATAAATTCACTCATTAATCAAATTAAGCCACCTTTAACCCTCTTTAGGCTTTTTGTTCCGAGCTGTCGGTTTCCTTTCGTTCATGTTCTTCTGCAGAAATATAATTGACCCTGTCAGCTTCAATTACATTCTAGCTGCTGTTAAAAATTAGTTACATCTGTCCAATGCTAATTTAATCTTTGCCACACTTCTCTGGTGGATCAAGCATAAATTCTCTTAGAGGCATCAATTTCTATGTAGCTGAATAAACTGTGTAAACTGCTGTGCATGTACTGGAGTCTTAAGCATCTTTTGTTTATTCACTTTGATTTTTGTCAAGCTCTATTATTTCTGAAATACTAAATCTAAGCAAAAGCTGGTAAGGAAAAATTACGAAGAAAATGAACTTATCACTTGATGAACAGTTGCTCTTACTTTCTATATTTGTACTTTACAACACTTTGGGAACTCATGTTTTTGGGTCCAAAGAGGAGATAGTGACAAATGAATAGTCATGTACACTACCGAAATATTTGTTTTGTTTCGTTTTAGTTTCATCTTTTTTTTTCCATTTATTGGATCATTCGCTATGATCGGCATTCCTTACTTCGGATCATTCGTAACTTCAGATGCATTCATATTTGTTCCTTTCAATTCGTTTAGATGCGGCATTCGTAACTTTGGGATAATTTCGGAACTTCAGATGCATTCGTATTCATTTAGTTCCATTCGTTTAGATGCGGCATTCGTTACTTCAGATAATTTGTAACTTTGAATGCATTTGAATTCGTTAAGTTTCATTCGTTTAGATACGGCATTCGTTAGTTCGTGCTCAGACCCTTCGTTCATTCGGACATTGGTGGTTGTATTCATAATCAGCCCACCCTGTCTGGAGTCTGGACTCTGGATGGGATGCAGTCTGACACAGAAAAACACACAAGGGCATAAGGGACAAGCTCATTGGCCAGAGATAACACACTAACACTGCCCATGCGAAAATCTAATGAATCTGAATATATCCAAAAGAAATACGAATGCATTCATCAATTATTTATTTATATTCAGCGATAATGAATAGTTGTAAAGAAGAAAAATACGAAAAATAAAATTATTTGAATGTAATTGATTCGATAAACTCCTAGGCTGAATTGTTTTTCGTTCTTTCAAATTTTTGTATTTTTGTATTTTCGTTCTTTCTTTCAGGTTTTTGTTCTTTTGGATTTTCGTTTTTTTTGACAATTCGTTTTTGTACGCATTCATCAAAAGAGTCTTTCGTTCATTCGGATGCTCCCGATTGAACGAATATGCTGAATTTCGTCCGAAAACAAATTCATAACGAAACAAATTGCACATGTCTATAAATGAATGCTAAAAAACACATTTTAATTATCTGTGGGTAGAAGGAATATGCTGGCCTGGCCATGGTAAAACAATATGTCAATAAATGCTGCAGAACAAACATAGGTTAGATCCAGCCACTACCACTACCGTAGACACAACAAAAGCCAAAACACCCACATAGCAGTCCATACGTAGCTTGTCAACATATAACTTATTAATAGCACACGTTACCTATCAGTAGTCAAGCTATGGATTGTCAGCATGTCTTCTGTCAATATTCTGTATGTAAACTGCCAGTATGGCACCTTCCCCTGTCTGCTTGTCATATGTTAAAATTAAACCCTGCTCATTTGTTCTAGGGGCATAGAGCCGAGAGGAATACTTGCCTTATTCCTGGTTCCCCTGGCAGTGGGCACTCTCTGCTTTCATCCACTCCCACAATTTGGGTGGGCCCTCAACATCCTCACCTGTTCTGCAGGGCCCCTAGTTCTGCTTTGTGCGTGAAGATATCAGGGGTGACTTCTTGTCTGGTATAGATGAGCTGCTTTATGAGAGTTAAAATATAGTGGATGAAGAAACTTGCAGGAGTGAGGAATAAAGTAAGTCATTTTACCTACTCCATGGCCCCTAGACAAGCTTTAGAGACTTATTATGGTGGAGGTGTTGGGACTACCAAAACTGGATTTTATTTAGCTGACTGAAGTTCACACCTACGGTATTTAACGGTTTGCGTTAAATAATGACGTTATATGCCGCTGTCTCCTGAGCTGAGCAGCGGCTGACATGTTCAGTGCCAGATTATCAGATAAGAAGAGTAGCTACCGGCATATGAGCCTCATGTTGTTTCAGGCACCCGTGACAGCGGATCAAAATAATATTGATTTGATCTTAAAAGAAAATTACAATGAAGGTTTCTTAAATTGTTTAAAAAGATAGAAAAAAAGGAATCAACTCAAAGAAACGAAAACTTTACAGTAAAGACTCTATAGGGAACATACTATATTAACCGGTTCAGGACCACCCGATAGCAATTCTACGTGCACCGAATCACACACACACATATATATATATATATATATATATATAATATATATATATATAAAACATGAAGTCAGTTTAAAGCACCCTGTCAAGTAGAAAAAAAAATTGCAGAGGGGAAGTTCACCCCTTTGATCTGTAAAAGAATAAACAGAAAGATAGATACAAAAAGAAACAATGGGGTTGATTTACTAAAGGCAAAGCCACTCTGTACTGCAAGTGCACTTGGAAGTGCAGTCGCTGTGAATCTGAGGGGAAGATCTGAAATTAGGGGAAGCTCTGTTGATTTTATCATCCTATCATGTACAAGCAAAAATGCTGTTTTTTATTTTCCTTGCATGTTTCCCTCGGATCTACAGCGACTGCACCTCCAAGTGCAATTCTAGTGCAAAGTGGATTTTCCTTTAGTAAATAAACCCCAATGCTCCTTTTTATCCCTGTTTCAGCATCTGAGCAATGTCATTGATAAATGAGATGGAGCAGCGCTATATAAATACACCAATGTAAATATATTGCGAATATAGATGAATATGGCACTGACTCAAATAATCAAAATGCAATCTGTGCAATATCACAATAAAGTGTTCCTAAAGTCCATGAATAATAATCAATAGATGTGCAATACAAATAAAATAAACATTCCTATCAATTTAAAATAAATCCATGCATAACAGGTGCAGTTTTCCCAATAAAAAGTTGTTTCCAAAAGTGTATAAAAATTGTCAATGTGCAATTATAAATCTACATTTCAATCAATATAGGTATTAAATCCAGTGCATAAAAGTGTATATAAATAGTCTCTTTGAAAATGCAAAAAGTGTGCAAAAAGATGCATAAAGTGTCCAAGTGCAAAGAAAATTCAGGGTGATGTGATCACACTTGTTGCCCTTTTCACACTTTGCAAAGGGGGCAACAATTGTGATCACATCACCCTGAATTTTCTTTGCACTTGGACAATTTATGCATCTTTTTGCACATTCGAAGAGACACTGGATTTCATACCTATATTGATTGAAATATTGATTTATAATTGCACTTTGACAATTCTTATACACTTTTTGAAACAACTTTTTATTGAGAAAACTGCACCAGTTAGGCACTCGATTTATTTTAATATTGATAGGAATGTTTATTATATTTGTATTGCACATCTATTAATTATTATTCATGCACTTTAGGAACGATCTATTGTGATATTGCGTAGATTGTATTTTGATTATTTGAGTCAGTGCCATATTCATCTATATTCCCAACATATTTACATTGGTGTATATATTTAACGCTGCTCCATCTCATTTATTTAACTTTATCATTGGTATTGGTGACACTACAGGAGTTTAGCAGCTTTATATTCACTATTGCACTTTATTTTTGGTATCTTTGGTAATCCACACACTGAGTAGCACACAAGTACTTTTTCTATTTTCAATGTTATTGATAAACATTGCCCGGCTGCTTTTTTTTTCTTTGACAGCTCCAATTGCCGGGACTTCATTTACACTTCAGCTGACAACAGGTGGACCCCACTGACAGCTGAATGAGTCATCGGTTGTTAAAGGGGTTGTAAAGTCTCAAGGTTTTTCCCTCTAATGCATTAATGGGAAAAACCTTCTGTGCTGCAGCTGCCCCCCCCCCCCCAAGCAGCCCCCCCCCCTTTTTATTACCTGAACCCGTTTGTTCCAGCGATGAGCAGGAACCCAGCAGCTCCAACCGCTGTCTCTGTCCTCATTGGATAGATTGATAGTAACAGGAGCCATTGGTTCCCACTGCTGTCAATCAAATCCTGTGACGCGAGAGCGGGGGGGTGGGGCAGAGTCCTGCTGTCTGTTTCAATGGACGCAGAAGCAGGACTCGTGAGCGCATCCACACGGGTGCCCCCATGGAAAGCGGCCCCCGATGAAGAGGAGGGGCCAGGAGCGCCGCCCGAGCAACCCAGAAGAGGAGGGTTAATTTTTCTTTTCCTTCCTCATTGACTCCAATGACTTTCACTGAAATAACTAATTTTGCTGAAATATCCTGATTTTCACTAAATAAAAAGCTCTCACCCTGCATGCTTTGCAATATAAGTGTAAAGGGGGGAATCCACTAACAAATGTGCATTTGTAAATTTGTTTGGCTATTAGGTAAGCTGTGGATCTAGGAATCAAGACATTTTCCTACCCAAAACTCCCAAAACTTTCCTACGCTTCAGACCCCAGGACCCAGAGCAGGACTCTTTAAATTCTGAGAAAATAAGTTTGTTTCCTCCATATCAGTCATCAACCCTCGAGCCCCTAACCATGCGTAGGTGAGAATCCTAGGTGACAAATATACAATGTCCACAATCCTGCCAGCACATGCTTTACAATATATAAAGAATATATATGGCACATAAAATTGTATTGTATATGAAAAGAAAATGACCTTGACCGAATGAAAAAAATGTGCATTTATCAAAGGTATTGCTTAATGCTTATCCTCCTGTCTGCTTGAGTGTGATGGAGGCTTCATTAACTATAGATTAGGAAAAGTTGGAGGAAGCTATTTAAACAGCAGGAAGCCTGTTATGAAAAATATATATGACTGACAGCTCCTATTCTCAGTAGTGATAGGAAGAGTGAAATCTAAAGCAGAGCTATAAGGTGAAGAAATAACAAGGGAACGTCAGGCAGACCTGGATAGAACCACTCAGACTGAATGTGATTCCTTGACAGTTTGCTTCCTTTTATTTCCTGTATGATAATCAAAGCACTACAGAGTAAGAGTGCATTTTCCTGGCATTTGCAACGTGCTGGTGACAAAACAGAAGTGTCACACTGTAGGCTACTTTCAAGGGCTTTCACACTGGAGCAGTGCACTTGCAGGATGGTAAAAAAAAGTCCTGCAAGCAGCATCTTTGCAGCGCTGTAGGAGCTGTGAATACACCACTCCTAAAGTGCCTTTGCCTATTGAAATCAATGGGGCAGCACCGCCAAACCGCCAGTAAAGCGCCGCCAAACCGCCGCTGCGGCAACGCTTTGCGGGCAGTTTTAACCCTTTTTCGTCCGCTAGCGGAGGTTAAAAGCGCACCACTAGTGGCCGGATAGCGCCGCTATAAAACGAAAGTATTTCGCCGCTAAATATAGCACTGCTTTACCACTAACACCTGCCCCAGTGTGAAAGTAGCCGAAATGCTAGTTTTACTACATTAATCCTGCTCATATTTTAAGGTGATATCATGCCTTTTCACTGTTTTATCAACACAAATATAGCTGAGAATATTTTAAAGGACTGCCTGACCCAAACATGGTATATAAAATATATGGAAATAAATACTGTTATATGGAAAGGGTCTGGTGGGCTTTCTAATAGGGTAACATAACTTATAACAGACGATGAAAAAAAAGCAAGAAAGGCATAACTAAATCTTCTGTGAGTCTCCGAAGTAAGTTTCAGAATATGTAAATATGCGCAGCATACTTTCAAATTATGAAGTACTTTCCTCCTGGTGTCCTTGCCACTTCTTCCAGTTTCAATTTAATATATACTATCTATATGACATAATATCTATACTTATTATGTTGTATGTTATCCATTCAACAGAAAAACAGACATGTTTAAAGTGGTTTAAAGCCTTAAAGCTGATTTCCATGTTTCCTGTCATTTTGAATAGTTCTTTTTGACCAAGCTGGTCCAAACAAATGGATTTCCTTCACTGTATGTACTACATGTAGCTACAGCTACATATAGTTCACAGCTCTGGGTTCTGACTGTAATGCCGCATACACACGAGCGGAATTTCCGGCAGGAAAAATCTTGGATGGTTTTTCCAATGGAATTACGCTCAAGCTTGGCTTGCATACACACAGTCACATAAAAGTTTGCTGAACTTTCGACCGTCAAGAACGCAGTGATGTACAACACTACAACGAGCCGAGAAAATTAAAATTAAGTTCAATGCTTCATCCCTTGTAAAAGAAAAAAGCATGGCAGGTCCTCTTAAATATGAGATCTGGGGTCAAAAAGTCCTCGGATCTCATTTTGGACTTAAATGCAATAAAAGAAAATAAAATGTGCCCTGCTATGCTATAGAAACGGGTGGGGGCCATCTTCCCCTCACTCATCTCCATTTCCAGCCACGGACAGGTCCCGATCACCTCCGCCGCTGCCGACGGCTCCGGTAATCGGCAGAAGGCACGGCAGAGCGGAAGGAAGGGGGGCCCCTCTCTAGCCGCCGATAACGGTGATCTTTCGGTGAATCCACTGCAGAGACCACCATTATCGTTAACAGGGCCGCCAAACCGCCGCTGCAGCAACGCTTTGCGGGCAGTTTTAACCCTTTTTTGGCAGCTAGCGGGGGTTAAAAGTGCACTGCTAGTGGCCGGATAGCGCCGCTGAAATGAAAGTAAATCGCCACTAAATATAGCGCTGCTTTACCGCCAACGCCTGCCCCAGTGTGAAAGTAGCCGAAATGCTAGTTTTACTACATTGATCCTGCTCATATTTTCACTGTTTTATCAACACAAATATAGCTGAGAATATTTTAAAGGACTGCCTGGCCCAAACATGGTATATAAAAAATATGGAAATAAATACTGTATATATGGAAAGGGAATGGTGGGCTTTCTAATAGGGTAACATAACTTATAACAGGACCGCTCACTGAAAAGATGGATATCTCGGTTATGGCAGCAGCTGCTGCCGCTGTCGAGATATCTATCTTTAAAGTGCCGATGTAGATGTACAGGAGCCGGTCGGCAAGTGTAACAGTTGGCATTACATAGGCAGGCTAATTTCTTATCAGGACTCGAAAGAATTAAAATACATATTCAAAACATTATTAGTGCCATGTGCACAATGAGTGCAGTGTTCAATATATAGGCAAAGCATTCCAAATTACAGCTATATAGAGAATTCACAATGTCTTTCACAATCCTCTTTTTACAAAATATGTATAACTCTCTTGCAATGCCATGATTAAAACAGACCTTCATGGAAATAGAAGGTCTGCTTTATTGCCAACCCTTTCACATTTATTGCAATTATGCAATGTCTTTTAAAAAGCCATTGAAAAAAGAATTGTTTTCCGCAAAAAAAAAAAAAAAAAAAACTCTAATACCTCGGTCCAGATTCTGTCGCTTCCACGAGCCATATATGGAATCACTGCTGCCTCCTGGGAGAACTGGGCATCTTCGAAATCCGATGATAATGCACACCAGCCATAAAAGGTAACCTCAGCATAATGAAAATTCCACATTTATTAAAGCGATCTTCCAGGAGGTTTTCATCTAACCCATCAGCTGTTGCTAGTGGGCAGTCTCCTGAGCTCAAGACAAAAATACTTATCATATAGAGTATTCATATTTACCTGGTTTAACCCATCTTCTCTGCTTACAGTACTGCCCACAGAGGGAATTCACAGCACGTTGCTTATTCTAGACATATAGTAACAAGCAATTAGTGATGTAACCTCCACAATCTGGCAGTCAATGCACAATGTGAAGAGTCTGTGTAATCCTTCAGTTTAAGCAGAAATCAAAGCAGAATGTGTGGAGATCGATGCCAGAAAAACACCTACAAGTCTGACAAGTGACAGGCATGCAATATGTTCATTAAAGATAAATACCTGCATTAAGCCATGTACAAGGAAGATAAATGTATGGACACAGCATGGGGATTACAACATAAATACAATACGGTACCAAAATATAAAACTGCTGCAGGTAAAAAAAAAAAAATGGTCATCTGGATGGGCAAAAGTAGGCAAAGCCTGGAAAAACTTAAACACGTCCGGATAATGCTGGACCTTGCCACTTCCCTTCACATTCCCATTGGCCCATTCCCATTGGCCCCAGCAGAATGTCAGAGTCTGGGTACACGTTACATAAAACTTCTAGAGATCACTGCAATTACAGCCCTTTACAAATCAGTGCTTCCTACTGCCCTACCACTCCATGCTATTATAATTTGATATTCTTCTCAGCAAAATCCTTTAAATACCAGAGGAGATAAATACATAAAAAGAGAAAAGACACATAAAAGGTAAGAAAATGTGACAGAAATAAACCAGACCTTTTCGTATTAAAAATATGTTCCTTGACTGGCCTGAGTTCTGGGTCTGGCAGCGCATGGTATAGAGAAGCAGAGGGGGTACTGTAGGTATTTTTGTTACAGGTCACGTGATTTAGCGCCTTAGGGGATGTCCAGGAATAATTCTCCTCATACTGGTTCAGGTTACTTGCTGATCAGATCAAAATAGATGCTGGGACCTAGGGGCTGCACAATACGTAACATGGGGTGAAATCAGACCTTTAGCCTGCAGGGTGGGCACTAGGAAAGAGTTTGGGTTCAGGAATCTGTCATTTAGCGATGGTAACATGGCAGGAAGACATTGTTGGGCAGCATCACAACATCATTGGGTGGTAGGTTGTCATGGCAGTGATCCATCATGATTGACAATGAATGTACATCGCTGCACAAGATGACATGATTTATGTAATGGGGGAATATTTTTACACAGTTTTCAAGGTGTAGGTGTCTGTTTACTTCTTTAAGAATGAGTATTAAGGGGTGCTAATGTAAGCTGTATTCATTCAACTGGGAGAGCAGATGTCTAGAAGTTCCTTATTATAAAAGTGGCTTCCAGATTATGCCCCCCCCCCCCCCCATCAATCCCCACATCCTCTTGGGGCCAGGATACCTCCATAATGTTGAAAGGCCTGTGGTCTGATATGGTACAGGAAAAGGAAACTACATGGTCACTCCCCTCTTATTCCTGGCCGTACATGCATGGAAATGGGTCTGGTTGAACAAGAACCCACTTGTCTTTTTTTTGTACAGTACAGACAGTAGTATGGTTCATGAAGTAGAGGTGCACGCTCGCTGACCTCTTAACTAGATACCCACTTGCATACCTGGATAAGGGCCTTGTATGAATTTTAAAAAAGTTAGATCACACTGTTCCACAATTTCATGTGCAGCTTTAGGACATTCCCCAAGCATGTTGTTTAACGGATCTGTGCATTTTCAGTGTTGCCCTTTAAGGCGCAGGAAAATACTCGCTCCTTGCTAAATGGTACGTTTTAAGAATATATTAAACTGTTATATATGTCCCCCATGGCAGTGCCCAGCTAGCCTTGACCTTTTCTTAACAACAGCTTGCAAATTGAAAGATGCCAAAGATCTGGGAAAAGTCCACTGCATTAGTAGAAACACCAGAAGTGCTCCAGGAGGAACCTGTTAGGGTTAATGATACAAGTATGTTACAACAGCATCAATAAAACACACTGCAGTCTGTATTCATGGTAATGTGAGGCAGTGCAAGCAAGGCAAAAGTTTTGCTGAGTAATCGTATCTATTAGGCCAGTTAGCTTTTTTTTTTCCGACACTGAGCTCAAGAAAACTGAATCAAGTATTTCCCATGGGCATTTGCTATGTATATTTTAAGACAGTGGTGTCAGTTTGTTTCTGTGCTTTCTACTATTCCTAGCATTTGCCCACTTTGGAAGTATATACGGTCCCCTTTCTAAAACCCCACCATGTCTATAGTCATATGCATCTCCTGTAATGTCAGGGGGTTAAACTCTAAATTTAAAAGGGCTTCCCTATTTGATTTCCTTAAAGCACATAGGCCACATATATTGTGCTTGCAGGAAAGGCACCTTATGGGATCCAAGATACTTGCCTTAAAAAAACACTGGGTGCTACACGGATACCACTCCACATATTCTAATTATGCCAGAGGGGTCTCTATTCTCATAAAAAAGGGTCTTCCTTTCTCTTGTGACCGAGTGACCCTAGATCCCAAGGGACGTTATATTTTTTTACAATGTAAAATCCATGCCACGCGACTGCTGCTAGTAGTCGTATATGCTCCCCCTCCTGTCACGGCTGCAATCTTCACAGACTTGAGATTATAATTCTCCACTTTGCCAACGCTACCTACCCTTGTGCTGGGGGACTTTAATTCAGTTCTGAACCCAAGCTTGGATAGACTGAAGCCTCTCCAGTATGAATACAAACTGTTTGGTCAGTGGTGTGCCTCCTTTGGATACGTTGACCTTTGGCGAAGTAGCCATCCGATGGCATAGGAATACTTCTGCCAATCCCGGATATATACTGTACTCTTTCCAGGCTGGACTACGCTTGGGGACCCCCGACCTGGTCCCTTATGTCCAGACAGTCGCATACCTTTCGCAGACGATCTCAGACCACTCGGCCCTTAAGGTAGAACTATTATTAGGCCACCGACCCTCCTTTCGGCAGTGGAGACTCAGCCCCCTCTGGATCTCCACTACCCAAATTCCAGGAACCGGTCCGGCAGGATATGTCCCACTATTGGGAGGAAAATGCCGGCTCCGCTTCCCCTGGCCCCACATGGGATGCCTTTAAGGCGACTGTGAGGGGTTCTTACATCTCCAATATCGCCAAACATAGGAAAACTTCTCTCGCTGCCCTTCTGGCCTTGGAGTCCTCCCTGGAGACTGCCAGACTCCCATGGAGTCTTGGTGGGAGCGCACAGGGCCCTGGATCTCCACAGGGTGGACGCAACGTGGAAGCAGCAGCTATATCTGTCGGCCAGGCTGCACGAATATAGTGGTAAAAATAGCAAAATGTTGGCATATCTCTCCCGTACTGATTACATCGTCAGGACCATACCGCAAATCCAGGTACCTGACGGTTCTATTACATCTGACCCCATGACCATTAATCAAACATTTAAGTCCTTTTATGAAAACCTTTATTCACCCCAGCCCCCTCCACCCAAGCGGGAAACATTGGGATTTCTTGAATCCCTCCAGTTCCCTGTACTAGAAAACTCGCACAACACTATTTTAGATGAACCCCTGACAATTGAAGAAATTACTAACGCTATTTACTCACTCCCCTCGAATAAAACCCCTGGACTGGACGGTCTGCCCGCTGAATGGTATAAACACTATGCAGAAGAAATGGCACATAAATTACACTCTCAGTTTGGACAGGCCCTGGAGGAGGGCAAACTCCCCTCCTCCAAGTGCGAAGCCCTGATTGTAGTAATTCCCAAACCCAATAATCACATACTGCAATGTGGGTCCTACCGTCCAATCTCTCTACTAAGCAGCGATGTTAAGGTATTGGCCAAAATTTTAGCACTAAGACTACAAAAGGTTATTCTACATCTCATCCATAGGGACCAGACTGGGTTTATGCCTGGAAAGAGTACGTATGACAACATTCGCCGTCTGTTCCTGCACATTCACAGGGCTGACACTGAACATAAGAGTGGTCTAGTGTTATCTTTGGATGTGTTAAAAGCCTTTGACACGGTAATTGGGCCTTCCTTTGGGAAACTATGCATTGTATGGGTTTCAGTCCTCACTTTATCAAGTGGATTTGTCTACTGTATACCAACCCCAGGGCGAGGATATGTACAAATAAGGATGTATCGGATGTGTTTCACTTGCATAGGGGCACAAGGCAGGGCTGCCCGCTCTCGCCACTTCTGTTCGCACTAGCCATAGAGCCTTTGGCTCTGACGGTGCGACAGACGGCGACGGTGGGTGGCATCTGCTACGGTTAGCAGTCTGAAAAGATCTCTCTATACGCAGATAATGCCCTAATTTATCTAGATGGCTCAGAACAATCCTTTATCTCTCTGATGGAAGTGGTGAAGGAGTTTGGGAAGGTCTCCGGACTAAAAGTAGGATGGGAAAAGTCAGTTGCATTTCCCATAGGCCCCAAACGAGAATATAGTTACCTAACCCAATCCAAATTGACCATTAAACCTACATTTAAATACCTGGGAATATTTATTAATGCAGACTTGTCCCTTTTACAATCCCTCAATATTGCCCCAGTCATGGCACACATGGAGACCGGGCTGCACACCTGGGCCTCACTACCACTAAATTTGATAGGGCGGGTGAACATATTTAAAATGATATACCTACCCAAATTTTATATGTCTTTAGGGCATCTCCTGTCTTTTTGTATAAAAAACTTTTCAAAAAAATTGACTCCCTTCTATCCACCTTCCTCTGGCAGGGGCAAACCCTAGAATAGCGAAGGATTCCCTGACATTACTTTATATCAGCTCAGCTGGCATATGTCCATGACTGGTTTCTAGAGGCCTCCTCGTCCTGCTCCACCACTTTACTGAATGCCCTTGCTGGATCTGGAACCTCGCTTGTAGACATTTTGCACAGATCTATACCAAAGCGTTGCTCCCGTGGTTCCCCGATAGAAGTAAGCTGGCTAGCCTGGCATGAAGGGAATAAGGTAATCACAAACATGGGAGGGGTATCGCAAAAAAAAAAACCCTATGGCACAACCCCAACTTTCTGGAGCTCCTGGGTCACCCTGATTCACTGTGGTGGACGCGGCTCGGTGTCACCCACGCTGCTCACATATTCGCCAATGACGAATTTATCTCCTTTGGGGACCTGAAAGCAAGGTGTGGTGTGACTAATAAATTTTTTTTTAAGTACCTCCTACTTCCCCACGCCGTCCGTGCGCAGTTTAATGGTTTGGCCCAGGGGCTCACTGAATCACCCATGGAGGTGCTGTTGTCGTACCCTGATATTGCAAAACTAGTCACAACCATCAACTCCCGACTGCAGACGGCGGGGGCTAACCCCTTTCGTGTTGCACAACGGAAGTGGATGGTAGACATCCCTGAGCTATCCGATGAGGGATGGGAGGAGGCCTTGTTGGTCTGTTTTTTGGACCTTATCGGGTCTAATGACCAATATGTGCAGTTTAAATTTATACATCAGCTCCATTACACCCCAGCCCATCTTGCCCATATGGGATATAACTCCGGGGCCTCCTGTCCCAGATGTGATTGTACTGATGCTGGCTACATACACATGTTCGGGTCTTGTCCAGTCCTGTCTACGTTCTGGACGGATGTATTCTCCTTTCTTGAGAACACCCTACATCTAGTGGTCCCCCACACTCCTGAGGTTGGGCTTTTGGGTGTCCTTAATGACTTCATACACAGAACTCATAAACAAACCCTGGTTTGAATAATACTTTTTATGCTAGAAAATTAATACTGTTGCAATGAATGACTGTATCCGCCCCGAGTGTTCAAATGTTGTTCCGTATGATCAATAAGGTTATACCAATCTTTAAACTCATTTACAAGGGCAGGGCCTGCTCTAAAAAGTTCAACAAGATCTGGCAGCCTTGGCTTGATATTGAAGACTCCTTTTGGAAAGATACACTGCTTTCTCAACAATAGGTGGTTTCAGCCCCCCCCCATGTGGGACATGGGGAGCCTGTGGTACATAACTACCCTAGAGGTGAATAGAAAGATCATGATACTTGCTTGGGGATTATTGGAGGGGGTGAGGGTGGAGCGCAACCCAGCTGAACTTTCGGCTGGCAAGTATGTATGGGTGTGTTTGTGTGAATGGGTATGACTGCTGCGTACGATGAGTGCAAAACGAAGATATACAGCACTGTGATTTACCAATTGAACCCTGTGTGGTTCACAAACAGTAATCTGACAAAACTCTGAGATAAAAGTTTAATCCTCCGTTGAGGAATATGGAAATAAAGACCTATGGTCATGTTTAGTAAGAAAAAAGGGCGAACCAAATATCTGCGCTAATTATAAACGGCCGCTATCAGCGGCCGTTTACCGTGATCCGTGATGCGCCGGGTCCTCGGGATCACATGTACACAAACCCGCGTCACGTCATGACGCCGGTTCCTCCCTCTCCTCTCTGTACCGATTGGTACAGAGAGGAGAGAAGCGGAGAGGGGGAGAGACGGGACCAGCGCTGTGGGCTGGATGTGTAGTGCCCACAGCGCTGGTCAATACACTGCCACCACTGTGCAATGCTCTGCCACCACTGTGCAATGCTCTGCCACCAACCACTGTGCAATACTCTGCCACCACTGTGCAATGCTCTGCAACCACTGTGCAATACTCTGCCCCCACTGTGCAATACTCTGCCACCACTGTGCAATGCTCTGCAACCACTGTGCAATACTCTGCAACCACTGTGCAATGCTCTGCAACCACTGTGCAATACTCTGCCCCCACTGTGCAATACTCTGCCACCACTGTGAAATGCTCTGCAACCACTGTGCAATACTCTGCCCCCACTGTGCAACGCTCTGCAACCACTGTGCAACGCTCTGCAACCACTGTGCAACGCTCTGCAACCACTGTGCAACGCTCTGCCCCCACTGTGCAATGCTCTGCAACCACTGTGCAACGCTCTGCAACCACTGTGCAACGCTCTGCCACCACTGCAATGCTCTGCAACCACTGTGCAACACTGCAACACTGCAATACTCTGCCAATACTCTGCCAATACTCGCCAATACTCGCCAATACTCTGCCAATACTCGCCAATACTCTGCCAATACTCTGCCAATACTCGCCAATACTCTGCCAATACTCTGCCAATACTCGCCAATACTCGCCAATACTCTGCCAATACTCTGCAATAAATTTTAATAGAAACAAAGAATTTTTATTTCTTTTTTTTACCGAATTTTCAGTATTTTTTGATTTATAGCGCAAAAATTAAAAAACCCAGCGGTGATTAAATACCACCAAAAGAAAGCTCTAATTGTGTGAAAAAAAGGACACAAAATTCATTTGGGTTCAGTGTTGCATGACTGAGTAATTGTCATTCAAAGTGTGAGAGCACCGAAAGCTGAAAATTGGTCTGGTTAGGAAGGGGGTTTAAGTGCCCAGTGGGTAAGTGGTTAAAATAGTAATCAAAAGTCCATCAGTCAAAACGAAACAAAACTAATTATTGTATATTCATAAAGTGAATCTTCTGCCAAAGTTCAGTGCATCAAAAGAAAAAGTACGAACAACTTCCAACCCATGTGATCTCAAATCTGCTTACCAGAATGATGAATTTAGTGAGCGGTGTTATCATATGGTGCCAGAGGTTTGGTGATGAGATGAAATGAACAATGATGGCGGAAGCCCAGATCCAGAAGACTTCAGTGGATGGATAGTGCCAGGATATTTAGAGCCAAAACACTGCAAAGCTGGAAAAATTCTCCCAAGGGAATGGAGGAAAAAAAAACAGCCACAATAGTGAAGCCCGTAAAAAATTCCAACATTTTTATTGCTTATAGTCTACTTACAGCAGTGTGCAGACACCAGGGCATAACAAAACAACAGATCCGCGTACTTGCATCAGCCCGCCTGACATGTTTCATCCAATGGTGGATATCATCAGAGGCGTGGCCGATGCTGCAAGTACGCTGGTATATATGGTGGATCACATAGGTCAAGCTGTCTTGTGATAGGACAGCCAGACATAATTACAAAACTACAACAGCTGTTCCCCTTTAATGCAATAACATATCAAGCCCCCATCTAAAAAGATTATAGGACCACTATTTGTTTTTAATAGATAGGCGCTATAAGCGCCATTCACAGAGGATCCAAAAGTGAAACAAAGGGGAAAAAACCTGTAGACAAACAAATCAGCACAAGACGTTCGTCCGCGCATGCGCCGTGCGGCCTGCAGCCGCCCGCGCATGCGTACTGCGGACTACATCAATCCGCGCATGCGCAAAGCGGCATGCGTTCCACCGCCCTGCGCGTCAAAAACACGGCGCACACAGTCTGAGTTCCGGCGCACACCATGACGCCAGCGCATGCGCAATGGGGCCTCGCCACACAACGGCACCGCTGGGTAACAGAGGACGCGGAAACGTCACATCCGGCAACTGCGGCCGGAAATGACATATGCGTTTAGTGATGTGTGCGTTCCAGTGCCCGGAAGTAGCCACAAAGGTGTTTATAACCAGCGGGACACATAACACGGACCTTGGAATATGTACACGGTGGGGACACAAGGCATAATCTAAATGGAAAAATTAAAAAATTGAAAAATACAAATGACAAATAAGAAAAGAAATTTAAAATATGTATACATTAAAAAACAAGCCCTCAATGATAGAGCCAGGTTTACACCTTTGTTCAATAACATATGCATTATCTATAGGTGGCTAAATAGCAAACCCTAAGAAAAAAATATGCCAAATATAAACCTTAACCCAAGGCTGTACATAATATAATGCAAAAACATAAGTACAGTAAATACCATACAGATGTACAATGCCACTTCAAAAAATATAACAATAATGTTACAATATTACAATAAAATTATGCACGTAATAAAGTTTTACCAAAACAGAAAGGAAAATGAAAAAGAGGAGGCTCTCTGTTTAATAGGAAAAATACGTTGCATGTACATTATACCGGTATTTTGAATATAAGGGAATACCCAGCGGACACTGCCCACAATGGCCACTGGAAATAATAATAAAATATTGTGGTATTTTTAAAAATATGAAAAATCTGTATAATTAACTATTATTTATAAAACAATTTACGTCCCAATCGACGTTCATGCCAAAAGGAGTATAACACTTTAGGTCATAGATCCACCGAGTCTCAAGTTTGGATATCTCTCGTTTAGACATGCTACCCCGCCAATGCGGGTTGAATCTGTCAATGGCTATAAAAGTGGTCCCATTGGGATTTTTATCGTGAAACTCGAGGTAGTGTCTCTACACAGTATGCTTCGGAAATCCTTTCCTAATGTTTGCAATGTGTTCGCTCACCCTGACATGCATTGCTCCTGTCGTGCGGCCTACATACTGTAGGCCACAAGGGCAAATTAGAAGATATACCACATTCAATGAAGTGCAAGTAATAAAGGTGTTAATATCGAACAACTTGCCTGTGGCATGTGATTTAAATTGGCAGATCTTTCTACTTTTGTTCTTATTAACATTACAAACATTACAGTATCGACAGGGATGATACCCTTTAGATTTTTGAAAAAATGACACTCTATTAGGGGCATCCAAAATATTGGGTGCAACCTGAAGTTTCAATGGAGGGACCCCCCTAAAAATGACCTGAGGTTTGTCCGGAAGTGCAGGCCCCAGGACCTTATCATTCTTAAGGACCCCCCAATGTTTCGTGATAATTTTCTTAATGTCACGATGTTGGTGAGAATAGGTGGTGACCATTGAGAAGTTATAATCAATTTTGTTAATAACCGGGTCCTTTTTCTGTAGAATGGTGGTTCGACCTACATTGGCCACCTGATCGATGACTGTGTTTAAATCACTAGGAGAGTATCCCTTTTCAACAAACTTTTGTTTTAAAAGATCTGCTTGTGTGAGAAAATCCTCCCTGAGGGTACAATTTCGTCGTAGGCGAAGAAATTGGCTCTTGGGCACAGACTTCAGCCAAGAGGGATGATGACAACTCCCAAGCCCAATGTAGCCATTCCTATCTGTTTATTTAAAGAAGGTGGTAATATTGAAGGCACCATCTTTGACTTGTATATTCAAATACAAGAAATGGATTTTGTTGGTGCTGCTCTCAAACTGTAAAACAATACCCAAAGTGTTATTATTGAGATGCTGCATAAAATCATTGAGTGATGTTTGATCACCATCCCATAGGAGGAGGATGTCGTCTATGTATCGACCCCAAAAGACGAATTCTGGTCTTCGGTCGGCATAGACGACATCCTCCTCCCACTTGGCCATGAACAAATTAGCCATGCTCGGCGCGAACTTCGCGCCCATGGCAACTCCCCTGTTTTGGAGATAATGAGTACCTCCGAACCAGAAGTAGTTGTGGGTCATGGCGTATCTCAGCAGATCTAAAATTAATTCTCTCTGAGAGGGAATTAAGCTAGTATCTCTAGTCAAAAACACGTCAACCGCCTCCAAACCGTCATGATGGGAAATGACGGTGTAGAGGGAGGCCACGTCAGCGGTGGCCATGATATAACTGCCCCTCCACTGCATGTTCTCCAAACTGCAAATAACCTGGGCAGAGTCTTTGATAAAAGACGGGGTACCCATTACTAGAGGCTGTAGAAAACCATCAATATATTACCAACCCTTGAGGTTATAGAATCAAGCCCACTAATAATTGGTCTCCCAGGTGGGTTAACAAGGTTCTTATGTATTTTTGGTAGAAAATATATAATGGGTTTCCTGGGGGCTGCAGGAATTAAAAAATCTCTCTCGTCTCTCTCCTTCTCGTTGAGGAGGCCACTTTGAAAGCCCCCCTCAATGAGGTTAGAAAGTGCTTTTTTGTATTTGAAAATGGGGTCATGATTTAACGGTATATAGGTATCCGTATCAGATAAAATTCTCTCCATTTCATCAACATATGCACTTTTATCCATCACCACTATCCCACCCCCCTTATCGGCAGGGCGGATGATGATGTCATCCCTCTTTTTAAGAGACTCAAGCCCATCACGAAAACGTGAGTCCTTATAGCTCCGTTTGATTTTTAAAGTGTCGATGTCTTTTAAGACCAATTCTTTAAAGACGGAGACAGATGGTGGTACAAAGCCCGGAGGGTTAAAGAGAGAAGCGTTGGAAAGACCTGAATGCCTTACTCCAACATTTTCTCTAACGGAAGAGGCGGTGGCTTGGGACAAAAAATATCTTTTAATATTAACCTTTCTAATGTACTTCTGTACATCTATAAAGGCTCCAAACTTACTTAGGGGTTTATCCGGAGCAAATTTCAATCCATGATCCAAGACGAATTTCTCGTTCTCAGTTAGGGTACTATGGCTTAAATTAAAAATCCCTGCATCTCTTATACTCTTCGCCTTTTTCGATCTATTTCTCCTCCCCCCTCTGGTCCCTCTTTTAATTCTCCCCCTCCCCTTTGTTTCAGTGGGGCCTGAGGAAAAAAAGAAGATGTGGAAATGGGTGGGCCAGAGGGATAGGAGGGGCCTTGATTGTATTGTTGGGGTCTCCTAGGTGGATAACCAGGACTATCCCAACCCGATCGTATATAGTCTGGTCTCATATTACCAGAGCCAGAAGTAGACGGATGATCAATAATGTATCGATCATCATAGGTGTGGTTACTGTGGGCATTGTAACATGTTTAGTAAGCCCTGTTTGGCTAATGTTTTGGAGGATATAAGTGTCTATTATGACGTTAATGTCAACACATATATGTATGAAGACAACAATTGCAAGATGTAAATGTTAATACATGTATGTAATATCCTTTATTTTTGATAAAATTTATAAATAAATCTTGAAAAAAAATTATATGTTCAATCTTAGCAGCTGCTTGTAGCCATATGGGTTTCAAATTTTTGCAGTTCCAGAATGGTACCTTGATCTGGGCATCCTCTAAAACATGTGGGAGATACCGATGGATAAAATGAGTTTATTTTGTACAGGGTTAGGTATCTGGTGTGTAATTTGATTGCTGCTTCTCTCACTGAAATTGAGTGAGTACATTTCAGTAGGTTTTGGATCATAGTGGTCCATTCTGGTAGTGTAAAAGATTGATCCATGTCAATTTCCCATTGAAGCATTGGTTTTGACTTTTCTGAAAGAGAGAATTAATTTAAACAGTGATAAATACGAGAGATCAATCCCCTATCTCTCGGTGAGGAGATGCAGATTTGTTCAAATTGATAATAAGGATGATGTAATGTTGGAGAGAAGTATTTTTGGTAGAATTTTTCAATTTGAGTATAATGGGGTAATTTTGAAATTGGGATATTGTATAGTTCACATAAATCTGAAAAAGGGTGAAATTTATTATATAGGGATTTCAAGGTAGTGAGGTTATGTAGTTTCCATATATAGCAAGAGCTGCTATTTCTAAAGGCCGGGGAGAAGCGGGGGTCTCCTATAAAGGATGCTGAGAGGGGGTGAAAGAAATTAAGTCAAATTTATCTTTATATCGGTGCCACAATTGGTATGATTAAGCCACCACCATATTTAAGGGAAAGATCTCTCTGGGTTGAATCTACTTGGACCATAAGATACCTTGAAGATGGAATGATATAATTGACTGTTCTTCAAAATTTAACCAAGACACTTGATTTGAAGGTGTAAACCATTGAGCTAACTGTGTAAATCTTGCAGCTAGATAATAACACCATAAGTTAGGAAGGCTTAAACCACCATTTAAATGAGATCTGTGCATAAGAGAGTAACCAGACCTCGTTTTTTGGTTGAGCCATATAAATTTGTTAATTTCTCTTTGAAGGGAGTCTAAAGTGCTTTTAGGGATCAGTATGGGTAAAGCTCTAAAATAAAATTGTAGTTCAGGTAAAATCACCATTTTGGTAGCTGGTATTCTCCCCAAAAAGATGATGTGATAATTAGACTATAATTTTAGTAGTGTTTTGATATTTGTGAATAGTGGTGGGTAATTGGTTTGAAAAAGAGGTTTTATAAGATGGGGTAAGGAGGATGCCCAAATATTTAAAAGATTGTGAGGTCCAGGAGAAAGAAAATCTCTCTTGCAAAGATGCCGCTAACAATGGTGGAATATTTATAGGCATTGCAGTACATTTGGATAAATTAACCCCTAGGCCGGTGAGATCTTGGAATGTTTCTAACTCTTTAAGGGGTCTGA
Organism: Lithobates sylvaticus; assembly: GCA_028564925.1. NCBI lineage: Eukaryota > Metazoa > Chordata > Amphibia > Anura > Ranidae > Lithobates > Lithobates sylvaticus. The sequence goes on along the minus strand of CM053026.1, from coordinate 98,213,041 downwards.
AAGGAACACCAAAACGTCATCAGCGTATAGGCTCAGTTTGAAGTCTTTAAGGCCTTTAGAATAGCCTTCAATATTAACATTATTTTGAATGGCACATGCAAGGGGTTCTATGGCCAGGGCAAAAAGGAGAGGGGGAAGGGGCAACCCTGTCTAGTTCCTCTACCCAATGCAAAGAACTCTGAGTTTTCTCCTGGAAGTCTAATTCTAGTTTGAGGATTTTGATATAAAGCTCTAAAACCATGCATGAATACATTGCAAAGACCGTATTTGGGGAGCAGTAGTTCTAGGTATGACCAACTGACACTATCAAAAGCCTTGTGAATATTAAGGTTAAGGATAACTGCTGGGTTCTCATGTAAGTTAGCGTCTTGTATTATATTTGTGACAAGCCTTACATTTTCAGTAATCTGTCTGCCTGGAATAAAAACCCGTTTGGTCTGGGTAGATTAATAACGTGATGACCGCCACCATTCTGTCCGCCAGCAAATGGGCAAAAATTTTGAGGTAATTATTTATGACTGATATTGGGCGATAGTTCTGTGGTGAGGTGTGATCTTTATGGGGCTAATGGAGTAATAAACACATTTTGGCTAGAAGCATTTTTTCTGGGAATTTATTTCCTTGTAAAATGTAATTGTAGAATTTGCATATTCTGAGGGGCCAGAATACGGGAATATTTTTTAGAGTATAAGGTAAATGTTTTTGGGGGATCTGGTCCCCAACCAGAGCCACCACAAGGGAGAGCCGGCGGACTATTATGGTACGTGATATATGTGTAACAATAAATTATAAACAAATGTATATAAAAAATATACAACATTTTTATTAATACAGAGAGACAAATTTCAATCTTAAGAGCAAATACATAAAGTGGGGTATTTCAACTAGTTTCGCTATTTCAGATAGCTTTTTCAGGAAATACAACATCTAAATCTGAAAAGAGGATTCAGAGTTTAAGCACATGTAGATAATTTATTCAGTTGCATCAACATTCAGCAACTGAAGATTTCAAACATTGTATAAGGGGAGGATACATAAAGATATAAAGCCTCTTACCCCACTCGGATGCCTCCCAGGCTCACAAAAAGTCCCAGCGTAGCCTCCCGTGGTGGCTGGGGAGGGCCTATATGTAGGTAATGGGTCAGTCTGAGCAAGAAATGGTGTACATATTATAATCAATACCGGTGGAAATAATAACCCACACCACCTTCCCCTATTTTAACAACCCATCACTAAAGGTCCTATCCCCCTTTCCCTGTTGCTTTGCCTCCCCCCTTCCTTGTCTTTCCCTTCCCTTCCCTCCCCCCCTTCCTTCCTTTTTCCCTTCCCTTCCCCCCCATCCCCTTTCCCCCCTCCCTTCCTTCCCCAATCCTCTTGCCTTCCCCCCCCCTCCCCTTCTCTTCCCCCCCTCCCCCTTTCCTGGGGTTCCTTCCTCCTTTTCCCCCTTTTTTGTCCCCCTTCTTCTCATTTCTGTTGTCCTCTTTTTCTTTTTTCTTTTCTTCCTATTCCTTTCTCTTTTTTCCCCTTGTCCTGTCTCTTTTTTCTTTCCTTTTTCATCACCTTTTTTCTTCTTCCTTTTTTTCTCCCCCTTTTTTTTCCCTCCTCATCCCCCCCTTCATACCCCCCTATAGATCCCCTTTCTCCTCCTCCCTTCCTCTTTCTTCCCCCCCTTTTTTTTCTTTCCCTCCCCTTTTCCGCACTTGTTTTCTGCTCACACTGCACTTACCGTGTGTTGGTTCGGGTTTAGGTTCACTCCTCACTTATTTCTTACTTCTTGGTTTGGTGATTCTTTTGAGTTTACACCACTATTTGGTTCCTGCGCTCAACCTTTTTTCATTTTCACTTCAAGGAAGTTAAACACTAGATGGTGGTGAGATGTCTGACACTGGTGACTTTGAAGTCAGTTTGGGCATACTTGCCCTGTTCAATGTAGATTTCCACCGGTATTGATTATAATATGTACACCATTTCTTGCTCAGACTGACCCATTACCTACATATAGGCCCTCCCCAACCGCCACAGGAGGCTCCGCTGGGACTTTTTGTGAGCCTGGGAGGCATCCGAGTGGGGTAAGAGGCTTTATATCTTTATGTATCCTCCCCTTATACAATGTTTGAAATCTTCAGTTGCTGAATGTTGATGCAACTGAATAAATTATCTACATGTGCTTAAACTCTGAATTCTCTTTTCAGATTAAGATGTTGTATTTCCTGAAGAAGCTATCTGAAATAGCGAAACTAGTTGAAATACCCCACTTTATGTATTTACTCTTAAGATTGAAATTTGTCTCTCTGTATTAATAGAAATGTTGTATATTTTTTATATACATTTGTTTATAATTTATTGTTACACATATATAATGTACCGTAATAGTCCGCCGGCTCTCCCTTTTGGTGGCTCTGGTTGGGGACCAGATCCCCCAAAAACACTTCATACAATTACGGATGATGGTACTTGGTTTTATTAGTGTTAAGCATTATAATTTAGAAAGTAAGGCCAAATATAAGGTAGAATACCCTTCTGGACCAGGTGCTGTGTAGGTTTTAGCGGTACATGGTGCATTTAGTTTCTCAATTTGCTGGACAGACAGAGTGGGAAGCAAAACGTCCCCAATCCAATCCAGAGAAGACTGCCTTGGTGAAGACTGAGGGGCCAACAGTAAATTCTTGTAGAAGTCAAAGAAATTTTCCATAAATTCTTTGGGGTGAGAAATTAAATTTCCGTTGGAATTGCGTAATTTATAGACATGTGGGGGGTTTGTAGATTGTTTCAGCTTTCCAGCAAACATGGTAGAGGCAGAGTTGCTATATAAAAGGAATTTTGCTTTGGACCATTGCAAGGCCTTTTCTGTGTCAGTAGACAACAATGTGTCAAGAGCTCTTCTTTTATCTTGGATTTGCTTATATAAATCTGGAGATGGGGATTGGAAATGTTTGTAATATATTTTGTCTAATTCTTTAGTTAGGGTATTAATATCAATTAATTTTAATTTATTTTTTGGCTGAGGCGGGATTAATTAGGTGACCTCTAACTGCCTTATGTGCTGTCCATAAAGTGGTAGTAGGTATATCAGGAGTTATATTATGAGTAAAGTAATCTGCTAATTGTGTTGAAAGTTGTTGAGTTATAGTGGGGTCTGTTAATAGAGAGTCATTAATACGCCATTTATATAGAGTAGGGGCGATGTCTATGTGAGATGTAGTGAAAGAAACAATATGATGGTCAGACCAAGGGCATATATGGATGTCAGCTTTAGATGAGTTAGCTAAAAGGATTGGGGTTCCAAAAATATAGTCTAATCTTGCATAGCTTTCATGTGGATGAGAATAAAAAGTTAAACCCCTAATGCCAACATTATGAGCTCTCCAGGTATCTGCTAATTAAAGGTTGTGTAGGGAACGGGAAAGAGTTTTAGGGAATGCCTTTGATGGTGGGACAATTCTAATTCTATCAAGTATGGAATTTGCTGCCAAATTAAAGTCTCCTCCTACTATTAGGTGGGGGGGATGATATCTGTCAACCGTAAGCTCCGTGAGTCCGACTGGAGGAAGAATGGGGACATGCCAATGTAAACAAGCATTTCCCCCTTCTGCCTAGTGACACTGTCCCTGATCACTTCCCCCTGTAATCGGGAGCGTGATCTGTGTTGTGTCACACACAGCCCCTCCCCCCATAGTTAGAATCACTCCCTAGGACACACGTAACCCCTGCAGCGCCCCCTCCTGGTTAACCATTTCACTGCCAGTCACATTTACACAGTAATCAGTGCATTTTTAATCGCACTGATCACTGTATAAATGTGAATGGTCCCAAAATAGCGCCAAAGGTTTCCGATGTGTCCACCATAATGTCGCAGTCATGATAAAAATTGCTGATCGCCGTCATTACTAGTAAAAAAAAATATTAATACAAATGCCCTGTTTTTTTGACGCTATAGCTTTTGCGCAAACCAATCAATAAACGCTTATTGCAATTTTTTTTACCAAAATATGTAGAAGAATACGTATCGGCCTTAACTGAGGAAAAAAATATGTTTTTTATATATTTTTTGGGGATATTTATTATAGCAAAAAGTAAAAAATAATGTGTTTTTTTCAAAATTGTCGCTCTTTTTTTGTTTATAGCGCAAAAAAATAAAAACTGCAGAGGTAATCAAATTCCACCAAAAGAAAGCTATATTTGTGGGGAAAAAAGGACGTCAATTTTGTTTGGGAGCCACGTTGCACGACAGTCAGTTAAAGCGACGCAGTGCCGAATCACAAAAAGTGCTCTGATCTTTGGCCAGCCAAATGCTGAAGTGGTTAAACTCGCAAAAGATGGAGATTAGCGTATCTATCCAGTAGAACAACAGTAATGAAAATCTTAGAGAAAATATCAACATGCATTGCATTGCATATGATTAGGCATATATAACACCTTAAGGAAAAAAAAGATTTTTTGTTAGACCTTTTCAAAAATTTGTAAAAACAGACTAACTTAATAAAATGTTGAGAGAAAACATATATAAGTTGGGAGTCAGGGTGTAGAACTTCGCCTTACCAAGAACCATTTTGGTGTGGTGTCTGGGCTGGGCTCAGCCTTTCCTTCTCTGAGCAATTAGCCGCTCAGCTGTCGGCTAATTGTCAGCTCCTATATCTCCACAGTGACTCACCTGTTGATGATATGCTGCTCGTCAGTCTTGCCTACTTAAGCCGCCAAGCCCAGATGATCTCTGCCTTCGCCTTGGTCACATCTCTAGAGACTCTCTCCTTTGTTCCTGTTAAAGACTTGCTTGGCTAACATTCCTTCTGGCTCCAGATCCTGCTTGCTGTTCTACTATGCTCATCTCTGGCTCCCTGACGTTTTGGCTTGTCTGACTATCCGATCCGGTTCCTGAACTCTGGCTATGTTTTGACTATGTTTACTCTGTTTATCTTTTTTTTATTATTATTAAACAAGTGAGATTTAACTGTACTTCTGTCTCAGTCTGATTCATGGTTTCTGACAGTAGGCGAAGGCCATGAATTCAGAAGATGCAGTCAATCCACTTGTTGGTAATATTTTTTCCAGATTTGATGAGCAGGATCACTGCATGGATGTCAGAGAACTCACGCGTTCCATGCCCGTCCTCGTCCAGTAGGGGTTAATCTCCGTTCGGCAAGCGCCAATACCCATGCGCAGCCTTCTCAACGAAACCGAACGTGCGGGCGTACCCGCGTACCAACGCTGACCTGTGCGCGCCCTCGTTTGTCAATACGAACGAGGGCACGCACTTCCACGTCAGCACGAACGTGTGCGCGTAATCACGCACGGACCCGTACCTCCACCAATCCCAGCACAAGGCGCCCTATATAAACAGGGCCTTCACATGGTGTCAGTGCTGGATCGTCTTCAGTCTTATCTCCTGAATACCTGCCTGAAGTTCCTGCCTACCTTGGTCCTGATTCACCTGGTTTTCCTGTTACCCTTCCTGGATTGACCCCGCTTACTGACTGCTTCCTTTGGTTTGACCTCAGCTTGGATCCCTGGACTACGGCTCTGCTCTCTGATTCGGTACCTTATCACCTGCCTGTTGCCAACCTATTGCCTGCCTTGACCACGAACTTGCCTTCTGCCTTGTACCTTGTTTGCCAGCCAGTTGCCGACCTACTTGCCTGCTTTTTGACCACGAACTTGCCCTCTGCCTTGTACCTTGTTTGCCAGCCAGTTGCCGACCTGTTTCCTGTCTTGACCTCGCGGTGCCTACATCCATCTGTTCGGCTGTTGCTGCACACAGCCTTGGATACCAACGTGAACACCAGCTCTTCAGAGGAACCAGTACTTCCAAGTACCAGTCTACCAGCCGCAGGCACTTGCACCCTTTCGTGCCCCAGCACTCCCTGTTCCCACCACCAGGGGTGTTTGGACCGGAACCGTGCACGAGGCCATCCCCAGCATCCGGACTCCGCTGTAAGGTACGTGATAGTACGATCCAGCCAGAATGGAGTCCGAAGGGGGTGCCTCGCCTTTGGAAGCTTTGTGCCAACAGATGTCGGCCCTTACCCTGGCAGTCCAGGGCCTGCGAGATGGCTATCATCAACTAGAACAGAGAGTGGAATCCATGGCCCCGGGCTCTGCAACTCATCAGGCCTCCCTGACATCCCGGTTTTCCGGCTCAGCAACCTCTGCATCGGCACCCACAGTAATGATGCCACCCCCAGAACCTCGTGTGCCCCCACCGGAACGGTTTTCAGGGGACCGCAGTAAGTTCCGCTCCTTCAGGAATGCCTGTCGGCTCTACTTCCTGCTACAACCCCGCACCTTCTCCCTGGAGAGCACTAAGGTGGGGTTCATAGTCTCCCTACTCCAAGGGGAGCCTCAGACCTGGGCCCACCGTATGTTGGAACAAGCCAGTCCTCTTCTGGATACCCTGGACTCATTTTTGGATGAAATGGCCAAGCTGTATGATGATCCTCAGCGCACCACAACAGCAGAGGCCAGCCTCCATGCCCTCCAACAAGGGCGCCGGCCAGTAGAGGACTACGTAACAGACTTTAGGCGGTGGAGTTCCGACACCTCTTGGAACGACGCCGCACTCCTCTATCAGTTCCGCATAGGCCTCTCCGAAGCTCTGAAGGATGAGCTAGCCCGAGTGGGAATCCCTAGTTCTTTGGAGGATTTGATTCAGCTGTCTATCCAGATAGACCGTCGTTTAAGAGAGCGGAGGTCCGAGAGGTCCAGCTTGACACGCCCCACATGGGTGTTACCCAAGGGTCCCAACTACCCTCCTACTCCCGTTTCCAACGTGCCTGCTGCCAACCCAGGAGCACCAGAGCCCATGCAAGTCGGCCTACTCCGCTCACCATTATCACCCGAGGAGAAACAGCGGCGTCGCCAGAACAACCTCTGCCTCTACTGTGGGGAAGCTGGGCACTACGCCAACACATGCCCGAATAAGATCCGTAAGTTCAATTCATCATCCCGTGTGCCTTTCGCCTTGTCTCTAATAAAAGCCGCTCACATCGCTGTTCCTATTTCCTTACAGCTCCCAGGAGAAATACTCCAAGTCCAGGCTATAATTGACTCTGGCGCATGTAGCTGCTTTGTGGATCATGCCTTCGCTCTACAACATAACATCCCATTAACACCTAAGCAGCATCAACTCTCCATACGGCTAGCAGATGGGTCAAATATCAAGTCCGGGCCTATTACCCTGGAGACACAACCCCTGTTCACCAGCATCCCACCAGGTCACCAGGAGCTACTCCGTCTGGATGTCATCTCCTCACCTTTGTTTCCTGTCATCCTAGGAATGCCTTGGCTACAGGCCCACAATCCCCAGGTCAACTGGGTCACCGGTGAGGTGACCTTTCAGTCCTCTTACTGTCTACAGAACTGTCTCAAGACCTTCCACCAGATTCCACCAGTTATTGGGTGCCTAAAAACGGACTCTGAATTCAAAGAGTTGGTGCCACCAGTGTACCACAACTTCCTGGACGTGTTCGATAAACAGAAAGCAGACACCCTTCCTCCCCATCGGGTCTACGACTGCCCGATTGAGTTACTACCTGGGGCCGAAATCCCTTTCGGGCGGATCTTTCCCCTGTCCGAACCTGAACTCCTGGTCCTCAAGGAGTACATCGATGAGAACCTCAAAAAGGGATTCATCCGACATTCCTCCTCCCCAGCGGGAGCCGGAATATTCTTTGTGGAAAAAAGAGATCACTCACTCCGCCCATGTGTGGATTACAGGGACCTGAATAAAGTGACAATTAAGAATCGGTACCCGCTTCCACTAGTCCCGGAATTATTTCAGAGACTCCGCTCAGCAAAAATATTTACGAAGTTGGACCTACGTGGGGCCTATAACCTGATCAGAATACGCAAGGGTGACGAATGGAAGACAGCATTCCGAACACGTTTTGGCCACTTCGAATATTTAGTCATGCCATTCGGACTATGCAACGCCCCGGCCACTTTTCAGCATTTTGTTAATAATATTTTCAGAGACTTTCTAGATTCCTTTGTAATCGTCTACCTGGACGATATCCTGATATTCTCCACCTCTCTAGAAATTCATCGTGATCATGTCAAGCAAGTTCTGGGCAGATAAAGGCAACATGGACTTTAAGCAAAAGCCGAAAAATGTGAATTCGAACGCCAGACCATTCACTTCCTCGGCCTGGTTATATCAACTGGGGGTGTAGCCATGGATCCCCAGAAAGTCTCTGCCATCATGTCCTGGCCACCTCCAAATGACAAAAAGGGGGTGCAACGTTTTGTCGGGTTCTCAAATTTTTATAGAAAATTCATCAGGAACTTCTCCAAGATCATCGCACCTATCACTCAGCTCACCAAGAAGCAAAGCCGCTTCCAGTGGACTTCAGCGGCCCAAACCGCCTTTGACCAATTAAAAAGGGCATTCACCTCCGCTCCAGTACTGAAGCACCCTGACCCTGCATTACCCTACACTCTGGAGGTCGATGCTTCAGAGAGTGCAGTGGGAGCCATCCTGTCTCAACGCCAAGGACCCAAGTCTCTAATGCACCCGGTGGCTTTCTTTTCCAGGAAACTAGGTGTATCAGAAAGGAACTATGACGTAGGTGACCGAGAACTCCTAGCAATAAAACTGGCCCTGGAAGAATGGCGGTATCTCCTGGAAGGGGCAGCACATCCGATACTGATCTTCACAGATCACAAAAATTTAGAATACCTCAGAACTGCCAGACGCCTTAGACCCCGACAGGCCAGATGGGCTCTTTTCTTTTCCCGTTTTAATTTTCATATTACTTATCGCCCTGGATCTAAAAACGTTAAACCCGATGCCTTATCCCGAATGTTCACAGAACTTGAAACCCCGTCTCCACCAGATACTATCCTGCAAGCAGGGAATTTTCTCCTGACCCAATCCAGTTTCATGACACAGCTCCGCCAAGCTTCCGTGGAAACACAATTACCTCCGGGCATCAACCTTCAGGAGAAGGATGGGTTTTTTTGGCTCAACAATAAAATTTTTATCCCTCAAGACCTACGCACCACCGTCTTACAGGCCTGCCATGACTATCCTCTGGCGGGTCACTTTGGGGGCCACAAGACTATGGATCTAATCCAGAGACACTTTTGGTGGCCAAATCTGGCCAGGGACTGCAGGAATTATGTTAACTCTTGTCTGATTTGTCTCAGAAATAAAAGCAGTAAAAATAAATCATGGGGCCTGCTAAAACCACTGTCTATTCCCGAGAGACCATGGGACAAAATCGCCATGGATTTTATTGTGGAGCTTCCCCCCTCTAAAGGGTTCTCTTCTATTTTTGTGGTGGTAGACCGCTTTTCTCGGATGGCACATTTCATTCCCATGAAAGGGACACCTTCAGCAATTGAAACCGCCAGGATCTTCATTAAAGAAATTGTCAGACTTCATGGAATCCCCAGTGACATCGTCTCTGACCGTGGAGTGCAGTTCACGTCCAAGTTTTGGAGGTCGTTATGCAAGGCACTAGGTATTAAATGTAGTCTCTCTTCAGCTTACCATCCACAGACCAACGGGCAGACCGAACGTACCAACCAAACGTTGGAACAATACCTACGTTGCTTCTCCTCGTTTTCCCAAGAGGATTGGGCCTCATTGCTTCCCTTGGCAGAATTTGCTTTTAACAATTCCATCCACTCCACCACAAACCAATCACCGTTTTTCTCCAACTACGGATTTCATCCCTCCTTTCTACCCGCACTTGTGCCCGAATCTTCTGTACCGGCTGTTCAAGATAGACTGGATTTCCTTTCCTCCAACAACCAGATGCTCAGGGAAACTATTGCTAAAGCACAGGAGGATGACAAAAAATACTTCGACAAGAAGAGAAGGGGAGAATTGAACTTGGAGGTAGGAGATCGTGTGTGGCTATCTACTACAAATTTAAAACTAGCATGCCCCTCCAAGAAATTGGGACCTAGATACTTGGGCCCTTTCCCTGTCAAGAGAAAGGTCAACCCAGTGGCCTATGAACTTGAACTCCCTGCCTCATTCAGGATACATCCGGTGTTTCATGTCTCCCTACTTAAACCTGATGTTCCAAATTCCTTTCCAGATCGTGAAGTGGGACCTCCAGAGGCTATCCGAGTGAATGGGGAAGAGGAATTTGAAATTGAAGCTATCCTGGATCACAGAAAACGGCAAGGTGAGGACCAATATTTAATTAAATGGAAAGGTTTTGGCCCAGAAGAAAATTCCTGGGAACCAAGAACGAATCTTCATGCCCAGAGACTTATACAGGCTTTTCATCGTTCCCGCTCCCAGGGTTCGTTTCAAAGAGGCATCCGGAGGCTGCCCCTAAGGAGGGGGCAATGTCAGAGAACTCACGCGTTCCATGCCCGTCCTCGTCCAGTAGGGGTTAATCTCCGTTCGGCAAGCGCCAATACCCATGCGCAGCCTTCTCAACGAAACCGAACGTGCGGGCGTACCCGCGTACCAACGCTGACCTGTGCGCGCCCTCGTTTGTCAATACGAACGAGGGCACGCACTTCCACGTCAGCACGAACGTGTGCGCGTAATCACGCACGGACCCGTACCTCCACCAATCCCAGCACAAGGCGCCCTATATAAACAGGGCCTTCACATGGTGTCAGTGCTGGATCGTCTTCAGTCTTATCTCCTGAATACCTGCCTGAAGTTCCTGCCTACCTTGGTCCTGATTCACCTGGTTTTCCTGTTACCCTTCCTGGATTGACCCCGCTTACTGACTGCTTCCTTTGGTTTGACCTCAGCTTGGATCCCTGGACTACGGCTCTGCTCTCTGATTCGGTACCTTATCACCTGCCTGTTGCCAACCTATTGCCTGCCTTGACCACGAACTTGCCTTCTGCCTTGTACCTTGTTTGCCAGCCAGTTGCCGACCTACTTGCCTGCTTTTTGACCACGAACTTGCCCTCTGCCTTGTACCTTGTTTGCCAGCCAGTTGCCGACCTGTTTCCTGTCTTGACCTCGCGGTGCCTACATCCATCTGTTCGGCTGTTGCTGCACACAGCCTTGGATACCAACGTGAACACCAGCTCTTCAGAGGAACCAGTACTTCCAAGTACCAGTCTACCAGCCGCAGGCACTTGCACCCTTGTCGTGCCCCAGCACTCCCTGTTCCCACCACCAGGGGTGTTTGGACCGGAACCGTGCACGAGGCCATCCCCAGCATCCGGACTCCGCTGTAAGGTACGTGATAGTTGATCACGTTTGACATCCTCATTGACTTCAGACTCAGAGAAAGACTCTTCTTTAAGGAGCGCTTGCGAAAGCCTCCTGTATATTTGTCTCCGAGCTTTGCAGTCCCACCCTTGCCTCCCTCACCTCTCATGCCTCCTGGTACTGAGTCGGTCAGTGAAGATGAACCCATGCACTTGGGCTTCACGTGTCTCTCTGTGGATGAGAGAACACTTAGGAGGAGGGAGAGATTGTGCCTTTGTGGTCAGGCAGGTCACTTTTTGAAGTCTTGTCCTACCCGTCCAGGGAACCCCCAAACCTTGAGGTCCTGTCACAGACAGACCTTAGGTGGCGTTTCATCCCCAGTTATCCAGAAGGATAAGCCCCTGGTTTTGGTTACCCTTTCTTGGGCTGAGTCGTGCTGCCTTTGTATTGAAGCACTTGATTCCGCTGCAGCTGCGTGACACTCCACTTGCCATTGAGGCTCTTGACGGGAGACCTTTACAGCCTGCCCATGTGACTCATAACACTGTTCCGTTGTCCATGGCCGTAGGGGCTCTTCACCATGAGATAATCCAATTCCAAGTTATTTCCTCCTGATCGTATTCTGGCTACGGTTCGCACCAGTCTCACTTCTCCTTTGGGTGACAGAATTCTTGCTGCTCAGGTTCATGCTCCTCCTGAGAAACATTGTAACCGCTGCTTTGTCCCAAAGAGTCTCCATACTGCCGTGCTCCAGACTTACCATTCTACCAAGGCTGCTGGCCACCCTGGGAAGAATCAACTCTTTTGGGCCATTTCCCAACAATTCTGGTGGCCTAGTCTACGTGCTGATGTAACTGTCTTCGTAGCTGCCTGTTCCGTGTGTGCTCAGAGTAAGACTCCACGACACCTTCCAGTGGGCCTCCTACAACTCATACCCAATGGAGAGAAGCCCTGGACCCACCTGTCTATGAATTTCATTGTGTAGTTACCCAACTCCCAGGCCAACACAGTTATCCTTATGGTGGTTGACCGGTTCTCGAAAATGTCTCATTGTATTCCACTTAAGAAGTTGCCCACTTCTAAGGAATGGGCTTCCATTTTTGCTTGGGAGATCTTTTGCTTACATGGGCTACTAAAGGTGATTGTCTCGGACAGGGGTAGTCAGTTTGTCTCCCAGTTCTGGCGAGCCTTTTGTGCACAGTTGAGAATTCAGCTTGCTTTCTCCTCTGCAATTCACCTACAGTCTAAGGGGGCCATAGAACGAGCCAATCAGTCCTTGGAGCAATTCCTACGTTGTTATATTTCTGACCATCATAACAACTGGTCAGACCTTTTACAGTGGACGGGGTTTTCTCACAATAGTGCCTTGAATACTGCTTCCTGCTTGTCCCCGTTTATGGCAAACTATGGTTTCCAACCTTCCAAGTTGCCTGACTCATTTGTTTCCTGAACTCTTTTTTTATTATACCTTTATACCTATACCTGAATACCTTTTTTTATTATTATTAAACAAGTGAGATTTAACCGTACTTCTGTCTCAGCCTGATTCGTGGTTTCTGACATGTGGACAATAATGTCCAAAACTCACATAAGCCCAACCTTTTTGAAGCCATTAAGAATAATAACGTGCGTAAAAAAAAAAAACGTTGTAGAACTCTATGCGTCCGGTGCCCCACATGGAGATTAGGGGGGCGGCGCCCATGTGCCCCTTATGGACTGGCCGTCGCTGTACATTTCTCAACTTCTCTCTCTCAGAAGCTCAGAGAAGCCAATCATGAAGAGGCGGAGGTAGTTGGGCAAGTGATATGTAACCATGTGAGAGGCCCTCCACTGTAAAGCACCATACACACTATCAGATTTTCTGCTGATTTTTGTCTTCAGATTTACCAAAACCATGTAGTGCAAGGGCCTGCCTGATTGCATACAAATTGAGAGTAGAATTGTATAGTAGAATCGTTGTACAATCCTCTGCCACAGGATTGCATAACCAATAACTGTTGCAAAGTCAAAGTACAGTCACACAGTACTAGTTACTTTCAGCCAAGCCTGCAATACTGTGAGGTAGATGACCCGGGATGCGTCCTCCAATTGAGTCGCCAGGCTTTTCTTGAGATACTATCCTTGTTGCTCGGTCCTCTCTGAGAAAAGTCCTCCCCTGGTTTCTCCAATTGCTTGGCTTTTTCCCGCAGGCAAGACAGCACAGGACCACCCCTGGACCAGTAGGCCCCAGAACTTCTGGGCCTACCTTCAGTGACGAGGCCTTGGGCCAGACGGCCTGAGACAGTCGAACTGTTACGGCACACCTTAGGCCAGGAGGGCCATTAGGTCAGAGAACTCCTGGACCACGGTTTCTGTCCCTTAGGTACCCTCTCCCGGCATGCACAGCGGGCAAAACCACTCCCACTGGACTGTTTCTGGGCAAAGAGGTACTCAATACATCGAGCTTGTTGCATTTCCAACACTGACCAATGATGAGAGCGCCACCCACGGGCAAGTGGAAAACTACACGACCCAGCTGAACTGGAACAGAAATTTAACACAATCAATCTGAGCTAAACTACAGCTCAGACAAACCTAAATTTACACCTATAGCGCCTACCCATTAGGAGCAGGGCGCTACACATATTTTTACTATTTGATGTTATTATGCATTCCAAAGGATTTAAAAGCAAAATGCAAAGCCTTAAAAAATGTGATTGAAGACCATAAATCGTTTTTTGTCCTTAGCTTGTGCTACTAATTAATCTGCACCTTTGCAACCCCATCCATTTAGTTTTTTTTCTAAGGTCCCTCAATTCTAATCTCAGCTCTGCCTGTAAGCAATGTCAAAGCAGTCTAAACAATTCTGTCTTGATTGTGCCCTGCTCCCAAGATTCTATATTCATTTCTGATGTATGCCCACACCAAGGACATATACCTACAGTAGATAGAATAGCTTTACTCATGAAGAATGTTACATTTTAAAGGTCATGCATGACCTCAGTGTCTACGTTATTTTTTTTTCAATAGCAGAATGTAAATGACAGTGAGGTGTATTATTCTTGTCAAATACGTCTGAGCTGCTTACAGTTACCCCCTGGCAGACAACAGTGGAATCTGACAACTTTTTATGTTACATAATTTTCTTTTTGTCTTTTTATTCTTTTTCATGCAGATAATGCAGATACAGATATAAATGTGCTTTGTCTCTGTACCTTGCTGGCTGCCCAAGTGAAAAAAGAAAATCCTATTTATAAAAAACCGGGTCCTCTGCCCAGAAATTAATAATAGTTCTTGTTCACATGGCGTTTATTACAGCATATGTCCGTGCAAGGGCTATGTTTACCTGTATTGGAGTTGCACAAGTGTTCCATGCATTCCCGTGCAGCCAGTCAGGGCCATTTTTAAGGCAGGGCAAAAGGGGCTGCTGCCCTGGGCCCTGTCATTGTTGTGTGGCCCAAAGCAGCTACCTCATACTTGCCAACTATCCCAGTTTAAATTCCCTTGTCCCTTGATGTTTTAGTCCTGTGCTGTGTCCTGATGATATCTCAGTGTGAAGTGCTGCTACTAATGCTGCCCAGCTCTGCCCTATTGTGTATGGGTGACTCACCTGCAAACCCTGTGTTTATATGTAAATAATTGGCGTTCATATGTAAATAGTGGCAGCCGGCGGCATTGATATGTAAAACAAGGCGGCATTGATATGTATATTTTGCCCCCCTGAGGTCATATCCACCATCACCTATGCTGAATGCTGCCCACTGGGGATGTAAAGGGGCATGCTTGAAAGTCCTGCCCGTAACTGTAGTCATAAGCCTAACATCAACCTGTTCTGCAAAGGTGGGGTGTGCAGAGGTAGGCAGAGAAGGAATTACACTTTGGGGGGCACAGGTGAGCAAGGATGGGATGTATGGAGGTAAGGAACGTGGGTGCAAAGATGAGCAGAGGAGGTAGGTAGAGTTAAAGGGGTGGGGGATTGGGGTGGGGAGGATGGGGAGAGGATTGGGGATGTTTGGGGTGCAGAGGTTAGCAGGGGTTTTAGGATGCAAAGGTGTGCTGACAGGGAGGATAAAGATGTAGGTCACCTATAGGGCAGCCCATTCATTTCAATGGGATTCTCTAAGCACTAGAAATGCTGAAGAAAGTCCCAAACCCTTTTTCAAAATCACACAGTTGCACAGCACATGTCAGCAGATGCATGAGGGTGTCATTAATAATTAATGGTACTCCTTTGTATCTGCTAAAGGGCAGCACGTTTCTGTGGTGTCGGGAAAGAGATTTTGCATGCGTTCCCGACACACGCAAATGTGAACGCAGGCTAAATGTCTCACTTACATTTGTGTAAATCTTCTCATTTTACATGGTGTAGGTTCTTGGTGTAGAATAGTGGCCAGAGCCAGCCCTTACATTGGTGGTCAGTGTAAATCCCTCCTTGCATTAGTGGTTACTGTGAATGCTTCTATTAGATTAGTGGTCAGTGTAAATCCCTATTACATTAGTGGTCAGTGTAAACCCCTATTACATTGGTGGCCAGTGTTGAAACTTCTCTTTATATTGGTAGTCGGTAAAAAAATCAGGATTGCCATTGATCACATCCTCCCCTCCCCCACAGCACTGACACTGATCCCAGGAATTCTAGGATCCCTAGGAGTTTTCTGTCTATTGATAGGTCTGCTCACCTCCCCAGTCCATGGTGTGCAGGCAGTGAGGAGATGATGTGCTGTAACCTCTAGCAACCAGTCAGTAAGTAGTAATGATATGCTGTAACCTCTGGCAACCAATTGCAATCGTTGCTTGATCTGATACAATAAACTGATTTTGAGTCTATCGGCTATGTATTGTATGTCTTAGAGCAGGTGGGGAGTGAAATTGCATGGGGGGGGGGGGCAAGAAAATTCTATATTAAAGACGGCCCTGGTTTACAGTCCAGACACTTCACACTTCTGCTCCCATCTCTTGGTTGCACAGTCCGAAACCATCGCAGGAGACAAGGGAACAGGCTGCAATGGGGGCTGAAAGTCTCTGAACCCATCATGTGCCCCCCTCCCCCTTTATAGGGCTGCCCGCCACGGCTATGCATCATTAACATGAAAAATATGCCCTTCCACATAGTAAACCCCCCAATAAAGATACAAATCTCACACCTTCTATTTACTAGTAAAAATTGTGTGGCTACAAATCTGATGATGTGATTGCAAATCATGTTCCCTCAATAATTTTTTTCATCTAAGTGTCTTTCATAAGTGTACATTGGAGAGAACTGAAATATTTATGTTTCTATACTCAGTACCAAGGCATTTTCTAGCATACAGTATTGTGGGTATAAAACCTTATTAGGAGCACTAAAATCATTCCAGATAAGAATGTGCCCTCAACTGAAATCATTTCATTTGAAGGATGGAGATATGGAGATGGGAAGACTGCAATGAAATTCACAAGATGGAATGTTATGGATAATACTTGTTGTGAATGAGATGAATACAGCCATATATACTGTTGATTAAATAGGCGTACCTATTTCATTCCATTCTTACAGTATTTCGGTATAGGAAAGTAATAGTTGCATTGTAAGAACTCAAAATGAAAAAAGTTTCAGTAAGAAAAAAAAAAAAACTTTATACTATACCAGGGTGTTCCAAAGGGATTTACAGAGAATATTATGGACAGCCACACTGCCTGTGCAGCTCTTGCTGATGAAAAAAACAAACATCAGTAGATTAGAGGGTGAGCTACTTGAAAGGCCATGTTTTAGGCATTGGGAATGCTATCTCTTCCATATCAGGTAAAAAAATAAATTATAGAAGGGTTAGAACCCCTGTAATATTTGTCCTTGCTAGGGATATTTATCCTATCTATTTGTACATTTGACTACTGAATTAAAAGTGAAGAAAAATCTTTTTCAGTTCATCACCAAAACAAGAATAGAGGGGAAAATTGTAATTGGGCCTAGTTGTTACGTTAAAGTAACATTAAAGCTGCTTTTTCTTATTTTGCATTAAAATGATAAGCATGTCATACTTACCTGACTTGCTCTGTTCAATGATCTTGCACAGAGCAGCCCCGATTCTCCTTTTTTTGAGTCCCCTGACGGCTCTCCTGGCTCCTCCTGTTCGACAAATGTACCCATAGGAAGCTTGTGCTGGCTTTCTCCCAAGCCACCTTGTCTATGTCCATTGTCACAGACAGGGTGGCTCAGCCCCGCCCCCTGCTTTCTCATCATAGAATTGGATTGACATCAGCAGGAATGGTTCCTGCTGCTATCAATCTGCCTAGTGAGAAGGGAGAGAACGGACAGAGCCGCCGCTCTCATGCACATCGCTGGATCAGGATTGGGCTCAGGTAAGTTTAAAGGGGAGTGCTGGGGGGGACATATGCAGCACAGAAGTTTTTTTTCCCTACATAAATTGAATGCATGAAGGTAAAAATCCCTAAGGCTCCATTCACACCTGAGCATTTTGATTTACTGGCCTTGTTCAGATTTTTACAAGCCTTTTTAAAGCAGTTTAGAAGCTTATTACAAGCGTTTCACAGCTTCAGACATTTTTGTTTAGCCAATAGAAAGCACTAGGAGGAGGAGAGGGAAAGCATATAAGGGATGGGGAGATGCAGTTTGAACAGAAAACGAGAGACAAAATGCCTGTAAAACGTTCAATTCAGGCATTTCTATTGAAGTCTATGGGGCCAAAAACACTTGTAATCTGCCAAAAAGAAGCTCATGTGCTTGTTTGAGCTTCAGATCTTTTGCTTCAGATGACGTAATGCTCAGATGTGAACAGGGGCCATTAACCTCCCTGGCGGTATGATTCTGTCTGGAATTTTGTGCTGAAAGCGGTACAATTATTTTGCATGGAAATTTGGCGTTTTTATATTGTAGGCATGCAATTCTTATGAATAACTCACTTAAATCTGTCCGAACCAGAGTCTAGTATACATCCCCGGTATGATAAAGTTTGAAACACAAAATAATAAATTATAATATAATAAAAAATATATATATAAATGATTCAATAATGTAATCAAATCAAAAACAGTGAAATTTGCTCAGTTGCAGAATAGTCGCTGTCATTAAATTTATTGTTTGATGATAAATTGTGATTTAAATTTTTTATCAGTGTTTTCTAGCTGGTCTAAAACCACTTTTGACATAAAGGGACACTTTTTGGTTGCTATGGACAATCTCCAGTTTCCAGGCAGAAAAAAAAATATTTTTATTATATAAAATGACATGCAGGGCACTGGGCAGACCACTAGGGACAAAGGGGGTGTGTATTTTTTGTATACAGTACTGTAATCTGTAAGATTACAGTACTGTATGTGTTGTGTGTTTTTAAACTTTTTTAAATTTGGCGCCGATCTCCGCTCCCGTGCGTCGTAACGTCGCAGGGAACGGAGACCGGCACTGTGTGAATCGAGCGAGCGGACGGCTCGCTCACACAGCGGGGAGACATCGCAGGATCCAGGGGAAAAGGTAAGTAACTTCCCTCCTGCATCCTGCACGCAAGCCCGAGTCTGGCTCGGGGTTACCGCTCCCAGCACAAAAAGCTGGACCCGAGCCAGGCTCGGGGTTACCGCTAGGGAGGTTAAAATGAAGGGGATTTGGCTTGTTAAGCATTTTTAGAGCTACAAGCACAAAATGGGGCCATAAGCCGCGTAAACACGATCGGATTTTCCGACGGGAAATGTGTGTTGACAGGCTGTTGGTGGAAAATCTGATGTACGTGTGTACGCTCCATCGGACAATTGTTGTTGGATTTTCCATGGACAAATGTTGGATGGCAGGCTTTAAAATTTTCTGTGGACAAATGTCTGTTGTTGGATTTTGGTGTACAAAAGTCAGTCGGACAAAAGTCCAAAGTGCAAACACGCATGTTCGGAAGCAAGGACGAGTCAGAAGCGGTCGGTCTTGTAAACTAGCATTCCTAATGCAGAATTAACATTCATGACGTGGCAAATTATGAAATCTCAAAATGCAGAGCACATTCTCTTCTTCTTTAATGGGATAATAATGAAGCTGCTTTGCTGGTGATACTGATGGAGCTATTGTAAACGAATTTTCAAAGGCTTTTTTTTTCTAGTGATATCAAGAATAATATTATTATGCTTGTTATTTTTTTATTTTTTTGGTGCAAGTTACCACAACACCATTATCCTGTATTTTTTTAAGATCAAAGATACAACTATGCTTGTTAATTTTACATTGTATTTTTTTTTATGTATCTGCCTACTCCAAAACTGTCATTTGAAGTAAAACACATAGCCAAGTATTATTCTCCACAATTTTTTTATTGCGCATTAAAAAAAGAAAACAAATAAAATTAGACATGCTATCTGCCAATAGAACGTAACCAAAAAGTGCATTCTATGCATCCAAAAATATAGAAAATATACCAAATCAAACCATTATTCAACCAAAAAATAAAATAAAAGCCTCATGCATGTGTCCTGCTTCTTAATATAGGGGGTCAACAATGTCAAGAGTTGGTGAAAGCAGAGGTCCGTCATCCAGAGATAATTCCGAAAATCATCCGGATTATTCTCCTGGAGCTCTCGCAGCAAAGGCATATGACATAATTGATCATATGTATGTAAAAGAAAGAAAATATTCCTAAAACATTAGCAGCGCTATAGAATAATTTGGCAAAGTGAATTACCATAAATGCATCAAATGAGTGTTATAATAAAATACTCAAACTTATAACCTTTTAAAAAAAAACAGTGTTCCTGTAAAAAAAAAAGGGGGGTGTATACACTCAAACTTATAACCCTTTAAAACATAGTGTTCCTGTAAAAAAAGGTGTATTCACAATGACTAAATGTTTATAAAAGTCCACTTAGAAAATGTGAGGGTGATAATCAACTCAGTGACAAGTCCATCAAACAACGATCGTCAGTGTATCATAAATCCTCATAAGGTAACGATCTTTAAAAACTATCCCAATGTGTTTGGGTTTCCTTCACCACACCACTTGTGCCACAACCCAATAGGTAATGCACTTACCAGAACTAGCTGGTTAATGAGCGTATCAATGAAATAGGAAAACGTTGCTTCACTGGTCACTCTCCATCTATAATATGAATATAGATGTAAAAAATAGGCATGTAATCGAGATCATATATGTCGTACGATCCGGTCTAACCTTTCACCGCTCCTACGGTGTTCCCGGGGAAGGCGAGACACAGAGCCAGCGACACTGTTGTATGCTGCGTAGCGACGCCCTGACGTGTTTCTGTGATCACTTTCGTCAGAGGACGTCCGCTATGCTATCCTCATCTCAGGGAGTGTGACCTCACAATTAAGTTTAGTCCAACAACGCTGGCGAGCTTCTCCTGGGTTCAATCAAATAGATAGGATCTCTGGGCTTCTAAGCTAATCCTTGGATCAGTTTCCCCGCCATTAGATATCATCAAGATACATGTAGATGAAAACAAGCTCCAATCGAGCTTATACTGTTAAAGCATATACTTTATTTTTAAAAACAGGGGAGGTACTGATAGTCACATATTCCTGGTGCTTCCAGTGCACCAGGCTACATCAAAGTTTATAGTATCCCCAAAGAGCCGCACAATCGCTTTCTGCCCGTGAACTCCTCACTACAGGTGCCTCCACTGTCCTCACCCCTCCCCTACGCGGGGAAACTGATCCAAGGATTAGCTTAG
The DNA here is from genome assembly GCA_028564925.1 of Lithobates sylvaticus. Lineage (NCBI taxonomy): Eukaryota > Metazoa > Chordata > Amphibia > Anura > Ranidae > Lithobates > Lithobates sylvaticus. The sequence continues at coordinate 98,192,274 of CM053026.1, read as the reverse complement.
AAGCCCAGAGATCCTATATATTTGATTGAGCCCAGGAGAGGCTCACCAGCGTTGTCTGACCAAACTTGTTAGGTCATTCTCCCTGAGGTGAGGATAACACCACTGGGGAGGGGGCACGAGTGTGGTGGCACGTGGTTTTTGATTTTGGAACACTATCATATAGATTAATCAGATCAAGAAGCCTTTATGGGATATAGAAAAAGAAAAAAACGGCACTAGATTAAGAATGGTGAATATTAAAAACAACACAGGCAGCAGCTCAAATGGGAGATACACACAAAAATAGCCAGAAAAAATAGAAAGGAGCAATATGTATATTGGCATTGATAAAACAGTAGTCCATATAAATCAGTCCTCCAATGACACCACAGTGACTCCACACATTAAAAAGAGTGCCCGCCCACCGTATCATAAGCCTGCTTACTAGATAGCAAGCAAAGAGGGCGTTTGGCTGTAACCCAGCCATGGCCTTTAGCTTGCAGCAGGGGTGGACTGACCATTTGGCCACTCGGGCACTTCTCGAGGGCCCCGGGCCACTAGGGGGCTCCATCAGGGTTGCCAGCCTCAGTAAAACCAGGGACAGTATGTAAAAATCTGTGTTTTTTTTACATCTTTTTCTGAAATGTCCCTTACCGATGTCCTTTTGGTCATAAAATCCAGAGATTATAGCTGCCCCACCTCTCCAGTACCTTCTCAGCCAATAGAAACATGTATGTGTATACTGTGTGATTGTATACTGTGTGTGTGTGTGTATACTGTGTGATTGTATACTGTGTGATTGTATACTGTGTGGCCCCATAATCTCTGATTGCCCGGGGGCCCCATAATCTCCTATTGCCCGGGGGCCCCATGAGTTGTCAGTCTGTCCCTGGCTTGCAGTGATGAGCACTGGAAGCACACAGGGACCGGACCGTGTATCTGAAAACCACCCTAGGCATCTAACAAAATTCATAGCTGAACTTCGATGGTGTACTCAGAGTGGGCTCAGAAGAAAGAAAAACTGACCATAGCGTGATACAGTTTTAAACATTTAATAAAAAAGTTAGTATTGCACTTACGTGTGAAAAGATAGTAATCGCATAAAAACAAATGCGGCCAGCAAACACAGGAGCCCATCCTCCTCTCGAACAACGTGGTGACATCAGTGCGTGCCTTTATGGGATATGATTTGCTAATGAACTCACGTTTTTAGAAACACATATGAACTGCACCTGATTGGATTTTCATTTATTGTATGGAATATTTCTCGAATATATATATTTTTATACATGTTTATATATTTTTTTCACATTGAAATGTATTATATGAGTTGGGGCGCATGCGCGCGAGCAAAGGAGATGGCCGCCTGACTCCACTGCTCCGCGCCGTCGGACCGTAACACCTGGTCTCATCCGACATAGGCACACATCAACAGCGGCAAAGAGGGCACCGGAGGCTCCGGAACACCCCAGGCTCCGGAGGTGATGCGCAGATCGGCGAAAAAGCCCCCCAAGAGCCGGCAGCACAGCAAACTTTCTCCTGCATCGGGCAGAAACAGATCTAAGATGGCGCCCGACCCTCCGGAGCCTGACGACGAGACCCAGCTCTCTGCTGCAGGCCCAGAATCTCCCGCGGACAGCCTGCACCTATTCTCCATGGACCGGGTGAGTTCCCCTCCCGTGGAATCGGAGGACATGCTGGCCAAATTGCTGGAGCAACGCAAGCAGTCTGGCTAAAAGATGCCATGCAGTGCTTCAGTTGGTCTGTCTAGAGGACAGGAGCCCCACTGGGGCAGAAATTCTGTCAGCTCTGCAGGGGCAGGCTCAGAGGTGGTAGACTCCAGCAGCTTGAGCCAGGAATGGTTGTATGCGACAATTGCACCAACCTTCTCTCCGCCCTCCGACAGGAACACTTGACACATGTTTCATGCTTGGCACACCTCCTGAATTAGGTGGTGCAGCTTTCTTGAACAGATACCTAGGCTTACAAGATCTTCTGAGGCAGGCCAGAAAAGTTTGTGGCCATTTCTGACGTTCATACAATACCAGTGCTCGGCTGGCTGACATTCTACGGGAATTCAACCTGCCCACCAACCGCCTCATTTGTGACATGCCCACCAGGTGTAACTCAACATTGGAAATGCTGCAGAATCTGCACATACAGGAGAGGGCCATCAGTGAGTACCTATGTGATTAAAGCACAAGGACAGGCTCAGGGGAGCTTGGCTTCTTTTCGCCACGCCAGTGGCTACTGATAAAGGATGCATGCACTGCCCTGTCACCATTTGAGGAGGCCACAAGGATGGTGAGCAGCGACAATGCATGCATCAATGACACTGTCCCTCTAGTCTTCCTGCTGGAGCACACACTTCGTGGCATCATGGACAGGGCACTTGAGGCAGAACAGCGGGAGGAGGAGGAGGACTTCCTTTCCTCTCAAGGCCCCCTTTATGCAGATACTATTCCTACGGGCTGCCAAACACACAGGAGGAAGGGGGGAGGATTGTGTCAGCATACAGCAGTCTTCAAGGAATGATTTTCAGTCCATAGCTTGTAGAATCTATAACTATCCACTAATTTGGGTTATTTTTACCAAAGATATCTAGCAGTATAAATTTTGGCCCAAATTTATGAACAAAAATTACTTATTTGCAAAATTTTATAATAGAAAATGTTTGCTTTTTTTTACTTCGCAGATATGGTGATTAAATACCACCAATGATAACCATTTTGTTTGGGTACAGTGCTGCATGACTGAGTAAGTGTCATTCAAAGTGTGAGAGCACTGAAAGATGAAAATTGGTCTGGGCAGGAAGGGGTGAATGTGCCCTGTATTGAAGTGATTAAGGGGAACCCTATGACAGAATTAAGGAAAAATACATACCAGGCCTTTTGGGCCTGGTATAGATTTTAAGGGGAACTCCACGCCAAAATTTAAAAAAAAAACAGCACGGGGTCCCCCCAAAATCCATACCAGGCCCTTTGGGTCTGGCATAGATCTTAAGAGGAACTCCACGCCAAAATTGAAAAACAAATTGACGTGGGGTCCCCCCCAATCCATACCAGACCCTTATCTGAGCATGCAGCCTGGCAGGCCAGGAAAGGGAGGGGACAAGGGAGCGCCCCCCCCTGAACCATACCAGGCCGCTTGCCCTCAACATGGGGAGGGTGCTTTGGTGTGCCCCCCAAAGCACCTTGTCCCTATGTTGATGGGGACAAGGGCCTCTTCCCGACAACCCTGGTTGGTGGTTGTCGGGGTCTGCAGGCGAGGGGTTTATCGGAATCTGGAAGCCCCTGTGAATTGGTATCTGGTACATCGTACCCCTACCCATTCACCAAAGAACGTGTCAAAAAGTAAAAACCACAAGAGACAGTTTTTGACAATTCCTTTATTAAAAAAATTAAAATAAAAATGTCCCGTGATGTACATCCATCTTCAATCACGCCGTCTGATGGACCCGAAATATATAAAAAAAAAAAATGCTCCGCCTCGATGGGTGGCCTCCCGGCGACTGCCGTCTCTTGGCTTTGACAGTTGTTATATAGGCAAGGGCGGGCCATCTGGTGATGTAACCGAGTGACCCCGCCCCTTTTGACGCCAAGTGACGTCAGAGGGGGGTGGTGTCACCCAGTTACATCAGCGGGTGGCCCCACCCTTGTCTATATAAGAGCTGTCAAAGCAAAAAGACAGCAGACGTTCGGAGGCCTCCCATGGAGGCAGAGTTTTTTTAGTTTATTCTACTTTTCGGGTTCGTCGGGCAGCGTGATTGACGGTGGATTTACATTGCGAGACACTTTTTTTTAATAAAGGAATTGTCAAAAACTGTCTCTTGGGGTTTTTACTTTTTGACACTTTTTTTGATGATTGGGTAGGGGTACAATGTACCCGATTCCCATTCACATGGGATCTGGGGGCCCCCTTGCCAGGGTTGTCGAGAAGAGGCACTTGTCCCCAACCCACCCCCCCCCATGTTGAGGGCATGTGGCCTGGTATGGTTCAGGAGGGGGGGCGCTCGCTTGCCCCCCTATCCTGACCTGCCAGGCTGCATGCTCGGATAAGGGCCTGGTATGGACTGGAGGGGGGTGGGGGGCCCACACCATTTTTTTCATAGATTTTTCATCTATATTGCTGGGAGCCAGCAACACATTACAGCCATGAGCAAGTTTAGATTACATTATTTCCCTTAGAAATCTCATTATTGCTGTGGCATGTTCTACACATCGCACATATGTGCCACTTTACAGGCAAACTAAGGGGACCCCCCAGGCACGATATTTAAAGGAATATTTAATTTTTGTTTCACTGTAAGCATCAATAAAATCACTTCTCCTAAAAAAAATATATTTTTAAAAACTTTGTCCCCTAGAGCAATACCCGGGTCCCCATACACTTTTTATGGCAATAACTTGCATATAAGCCTTTAAAATTTGCACTTTTGTTTTTTCATGTTTGTGTCCCATAGACCTTAATAGGATTTGCATGCTCGCTAGAACTTTTTGCCTGTTCTGGGGGTTCTGGTGCGAACCGAACCTAAGGGGGGGTAGGGGGTGTTCGGCCCATCCATAGTATTAAACAGACACATCCGACTTTCCTAGGTGCTGCCAGCCCAGTATTTTATTGGAGCATATACTAGGATCCAGTGGGGAATATTGTTATTTAGCAGCACAGCACACAGTTGATTGTGGGACAGAATGGCATAGGAACTGTCTCGGCTTGCACTGTAAAACCATTATTATGTAAGAGATTAGCTTTAAATAATACTATAATAATGTAAATGCTATTCACATTGGGGAGAGGGGTGGGATTCTGCTACTCTAAATGCTAGAGAATCCTGAAAGCATTACAGTATCTCCTGGGTTTATTGTTTATCAATACTTTTTATTAATACGATTTACGATTGCTTAGTGTCTGGCTCCACTAGGGAAAGCGAAATTGCTTGTCACCTTGTCATCAATATGACTTTCTTCCTAAAGAGTTTATAGCTATGGCCAATTAAGAAAAGCAATAAATAGCAACTGCAACTTGGGAATCCTTAAAACTCAAAGAAGGTGAAATATTAATGAGGAATACACCTTGGACATTACAGTGTAACACTTTCCCACAGCAGTATAGAATGTGTCAGTCTGTTTCTGTTATCAATAGGAATGTGTGCAAGCAGGTAGTATGCCCTAGAACAGTGGTCTCCAAACTGCAGCACTGGGGCCTGATGTGGCCCTTTGCTTGCTTTTATCTGGTCCTTGAGGCATTATTCCTGCCACGGACACCAACAATGGGGCACATTTCCTGCCACTGACACCAACAGTGGGGTACAATTCTTGCCACTGACAACAACGGGGCACAATTCCTGCCACTGACACCAACAATGGGTCACAAGTCCTGCCACTGACACCAACATTGGGGCACAATTCCTGCCACTGACAACAACAATGGGACACAATTCCTGACACCAACTATTGCTCCCTCTAATACCAAAGATTGGGCATTGTTTACTCCCCCTAAAGTCTGAAGGACAGTACACAGGCCCTCTCTTTAACCACTTGCCGACCAGCCGCCGCAGTTACACTGCGGCAGGTTGACTTGGCTGGGCAAATCGACCTTACCTTACGTCGCTTCCCATTGTGGCCACTAGGGGGTGCACGTGCCCGCGGCTCACCCCTGAAGCCGATTCGCAGGTGCGATGACCGCCGGGCACCCGCGATTGCTCGTGACAGAGTGAGAACTGGGATCTGGTTGTGTAAACACCCAGATCACGGTTCTTTCAGGGGAGAAGAGACTGATCGTGTGTTCATACAAAGTGTGAACAGCGATCTGTCATCTCCCCTAGACAGTCCCATCCCACTTCAGTTAGAACACAGTGAGGGAACACAGTTAACCCCTTGATCGCCCCCTAGTGTTAATCCCTTCCCTGCCTGATTGCTGTGTAATTGTCAATGGTCCCAAAAATGTTTCAAAAGTGTCCAATTTGTCCGCAGCAATATCGCAGTCCCGATATAAAATTGCAGCTCGCCCCTATTACTAGTAAAAAAAGAATAATGATAAAAATGCCATAAATCTATCCCCTATTTTGTAGACGCTATAACTTTTGCGCAAACCAATCAATATACACTTATTGCGTTTTTTTCCCCAAAAATATGTAGAAAAATACATATCGGCCTAAACTGAGGAAAACATTTGTTTTATTTTTTTATAATGTGGGACATTTATTATAGCAAAAAGTAAACGATATTGTGTTTTTTTTTTTCAAAATTGTCGCTCTCCTTTTGTTTATAGCGCAAAAAATAAAAAACACAGAGGTGATCAAATACCACCAAAAGAAAGCTCTATTTGTGGGAAAAAAGGACGTCAATTTTGTTTGGGTACAACGTTGCACGACCATGCAATTGTCAGTTAAAGCGAAGCAGTGCTGTATCGCAAAAAATGGCCTAGTCATCGAGCAGGCAAAACTTTCGGGGCTGTTAGGGCTAAGTGGTTAAAAAGCTTGGATTGCCCTTTCCTAGAAGGTGAAATATGCACAGAAATTTGTACACACCTAAAATCAAAAGGATAAGAGATTCCAATAATTAAAATTTAATAATTGAATAATTGAATAAAACTTTCCTGAGCCTTCACTCAATCCTGCGCTGTGCCCATCTGTAGCAGCTCTACCTGCTCTCACAGGCTTTGCTATATCAGCGGGAGCCATTGGCTCCTGGTGCTGCTGTCAATCAAATCATGTGAGGAGGGAGCAGAGGACGAGCCCAAGCCATGCTGTCTGCGTCTACGGATACAGGCAGTGTGGCTAGGAATCAAGCCCACAGGTGTTTTCAGTGGCTTCCTATGGTGGCACACTGAAAAGAGGAGGAGCCAGCGTGGGATGCAATGCTGTATCCAAACTAAATTTATATACATTTTTTTCACACAAATAGAGCTTCTGGTAATATTTGATCACCCGTGGGTTTTTTATTTTTTGCAATATAAACTAACTTACTAACAAAGCATATCCAATAAAATGAAATACATTTCTTTTTTTTGGCCAAAATGTATTCTGCTACATGTTTTTGATTTTAAAAAATCCCAATAAGTGTATAATGATTGATTTGCATGAAATTTATAGCATCTGCAAACAATTCTGGAATTTTTATTTATATGTATATATACATATTTTTTTATATACTACTAATGGCTGCCATCAATGACTGTTGACACTAACTGATGCGGGGGGGAACTAACTAACTGCCAGTGAAATTAATACAGCGATAATAATATTAACATATAACATGTATTGCAATATGTACTCTAATGTCTGAAGAATCGAATTTTCAATAATGCTGTCAAATATAATTCCTTTTTAATGATAGCACTTCTGCTTTATCAAAGCCTATGTAACACCCATGAGATGATCCAATGGCCTAAAAGTGTACATTAATAATGCCCCAGTTAAAGGAATTGGAATGTACACTCAGAATATGCCATTGGTGTGTAGTGGACCTAAAGAATGTGATTGCCAGTAACTTTAAAATGCTTTAACAGATTTTACTTATTGTACTATCATACGCATATGAAAAGGAGAATGAGAAAACAGGATAACCAAAATATGTAATTTCACTTAGGCATAGCTTCCTGGACCTTTAGGAAATTGCAGCAACAGTATCCATAGCGGTATTAGGCACCTCAAAGGGTTTCACCTCAAAGGGGTTCTATTGTGTGGACAGCTAGGAATGCTTTCCCAAAATCTGCAGCAGGACGATTAGCCCAGGTGTTTTGTGAGCCCCATGGAAGCTCTCTGTTTAGGGAAGACTACTCAGAACAGAACCCTCTAGAATCATATGTTCCAAATATCTATTACTTATATAGCAGTGCTTTGTAGGCAACCTAAATAGGAGCCAATGACCTGGTGGATGTTCAGGGGCCCCGTTACAAAATTTCTACTCCTGAACTATAGGAGCCAATGACCTTGTAGATTTTCAGGGGCTTAGCTACATCTTCTATATTCCTGAAGTGTCGAAAACCAATGGCCTTGTGGATGTTCAGGGGCCAGCTACATCATTTATACTCCTAAAGTGTCGGAAATAATGGACTTGTGGATGTTCAGGGGCCCAGCTACATCATTTATACTCCTGAAATGTCAGAACCAATAGTCTTGGGGGTGTTTAGGGGCCTAGATACATCATTTATACCCCTGAAGTGTTGGAACCAATAGTCTTGTGGATGTTCAGGGGCCTAGCTATATCATTTATACTCCTGAAGTTTCGGAACCAATGGCCCTGTGGATGTTCCGGGGCCCAGCTACATAATTTATACTCCTGAAGTGTCAGAACCAATGGCCTTGTAGATGTTTAGGGTTCCGCTACATCATTACTCCTGAAGTAAAGAAGCGGTATGGCACTACTGGTAAAAGCTGAGTAGCTGCCTGTCACTTCAAAAGAGAGGATTCCCCTACAGGAAGATGTAGTCTGATGGAGTCATTCCAGTACAAACAATGCAAATGGTGGTTTCTCTTTACCTACTGCAATTGCTATCAATGTTAGTTAAAGGACAGAGGGGACCAAAGCTGCTACCTTGTCTAGGGCCCGATTCTGCCTTAATCTGTCTTTGATCCCTCCCTAGCACAACCCTCTGGGTTACACTCTTTAGGAATGCGCCAAGCTAATTAATATGTATAACTCGTAATAAAAACCTCTCTGGCACAGTATTTGAGCTGCTCAACAGTAGCTAGCAAAAGCAATTAATAATATGGGCTTAGGCATGTATACACACTACAAAATACAAAGTAATATGCCCTCTAAAAGTAAAAAAATAATAATAATACTGCCCAAGTCAAGGTCCCTACACTTATATGAAGAAATATAACATTATATTGATACGAGCTGCATGGAGCTCTGTGACTACAAACAACAGTGGTCATGGTTGTTCCACATCATAGTAACCCTGGTCCCTCGCGTCTTGTTATTAAAACCCACTCCTGTAAAAAGGGTACAGTTTTACAAACAAGTAAGCAGAGACATGGTGTTTCTTAACAGCTGCTAAGTTACATGATGCCCTTGGCTGGTTTCGGTAAAATAAGAATAAAATGCAAGAAATGAGTGTCACAATTTCACAAATATCAGAAATACTGTGCTTTGTAAAAAAGATGTCTAGATTAATCATACTCTATTGAGAATTGTGCTAACATGCAATTTTATTTTTTGACTTGATGATTACAGGCCTCATAGAGTAACTATTCACTCGTCTTTCATATTTCCTCTCAGTTTTCAAAGTCCTGAGTCCAACTAAGTGTTTACAATGGGGCAATTTGCAAACACTGCTCAGCTATTTTGTGTTTGTCTCAGTTGACAGTTGGCATTTACCAAAAGAAAAGTCTTTGCAAACAACAAATCAATAAACTTTCATTCAATGTCTTCCAACAGGAAAACATTCCTTGCTCTCAGAGGAGAGATCGACACAGCTCTTTATAATTTATTAAGAGTGTTCCAGTTCATGCAACTCAGTATGCTGTTCTATATCCTTCAGTATAGCTAGTCATAGTTCACAAGTATAAGGTTCAATTCATTACATTTTAACACACAATTATTTTCATAGCTTAAAGCCTAACCTAAAAAAAAAAACAACAACTTGCATTGGGGTTCCTTACACCGCACGGGTTAAATGCTCATTATAGAGGAAAAATATATGGACGGCTGCACACCCATGCAATGCAAATCAAAGCTTATTTATTGGAAAAAATATCAATAAAAACAGCCACAATAAGCATGTTGGCAGGGGAAAAAAATCTTGACGCGTTTCACACAGTAATACGTGCTTTGTCAAAACCAACTCGCTCATTAACTTTAGGCTGTAATGGAAGAGGCTGTATTTCTACCTTAGTCCTTTGTCTGGCAGCCTCTGGTGCTTTTCTCATCCCCCTGAAACACTTTGGTGTGGGTGGCCCCTTGGCATCATTACACACAATGCAGAGATTTTAATTCTGTATTGTATGTGATGAGGTATGCATGCAACCATGGCCAGGAGCATCTTATTTCACTACCCCTAGGCAAAAATGAGCATTTAACCTTAGCGGTGTGAGGGGCTCCACTACAAGGGTTTTTTTGTCTCCTGGAGACCATTGTCAAATATAAAATGAGCGGAAATCTAAATTTTTACAGTTATCAGAAGAACAAGAGGTGAGCATAAGTCTTTCAATGAGGATACCTGTTCAGTGACAACTGTCTAAGAGGCAATTCCCCTTATTTTTTTGGGGGGGGGGGGGTTTCCTTTCATGTACTGCTACAAAAAGAGCCTAAAAAGGTTTATGATCTTTCAGTTTTCCAAATCCACACATACAAGTGTATACATACCAGGGGCATATCTACTATGAGGCAAACAAGGCTTTTGCTTTGGGCGATATTTTTAGGGGGGGGCCCCCCCCCCCCCCCCCCCCGGCAACCGCACCATAAAGGAAAATGAAAAAAAAAAGGAAAATCCCATTTAAAATGACAAGCGGTTACAATTGCTGGCTATTGAAAAAATAAAGAAAAAACGTTGTGGGGTCCCCCACCAGTCCATATCAGGCCCTTTAGGTCTGGTATGGATATGGAGGGAAACCCCATGCCAACATGTAAAAAAAAAAAAAACGACGTGGAGTCCCCCACAAAATCCATACCAGACCCTTGTCCGGACATGCAGCCTGGCAGGTCAGGAAAGGGGGCTCTGCCCCCCCACCCCAAATCACCTTGTTCCCATATTGATGGGGACAAGGGCCTCATCCCCACAAGGGCCTCATCCCCGCGGCCAGTGGTAGTGGGCGTCTGTGGGTGGATGACTTATCTGAATCTGGAAGACCCCTTCAACAAGGGGGCCCCCAGGTCCAAGCCCCCCAATGTGAAGGAGTATCAGGTACATAGTACCCTTACCCATTCACCAAAAAAAGTGTAAAAAAAGTGATAAAAACAAGAGACAACATTTTGACTGCTAAAGTTTTCGTGTCACAACCTGGAATTAACATGGATTGTTTGATGATGTGTATCATTTAATTTACAGAACATGCCCATAACTTTGAAGATTTTTTTTTTATTATTGTGAAGCAAACAACAAATAGGACAAAATAAAAGAAACAGTCAATATGCATAACTATTCACCCCCCTCCCCCTAAAGTCAATACTTTGTAGAGCCACCTTTTGCGGCTATCACAGCTCCAAGTTTCTTTGGATAAGCCTCTATGAGCTTGCCACATCTTACCACTGGGATTTTTGCCCATTCCTCCTTGCAAAACTGCTCCAGGTCCTTCAAGTTGGATGGTTTGCGCTTGTGAATAGCAATCTTTAAGTCTGACAACAGATTTTCTACTGGATTGAGATCTGGGCTTTGACTAGGCCATTCCAACACATTTACATGTTTCCCCTTAAACCACTCAAGTGTTGCTTTAGCAGTGTGTTTGGGGTCATTGTCCTGCTGGACTGTGAACCTCCGTCTTAGCCTCAAATCACACACAGAGTGGTACAGGTTTTGCTCAAGAGGCTCCCACATGCCTTTTTCGCAAACTCAAAATGTGCCATTTTGTTTTTTGCTGACAGTAATGGCTTTCTCCTGGCCATAAAGCCCAACTCTATGGCCAGGACGGCTACGGCTTACTGATGTCCTATGTACAGATACTCCAGGTCTACTCTACTCTAATCTAGGTCTCTGTGCTGCTTCTCTGATGAATGCCCTCCTTGCCCGGTCCGTGAGTTTTGGTGTGCGCCCATCTCTTGGCAGGTTTGCTGTTGTGCCATGTTCTTTCCAATTGGTTATGATAGATTTGATGGTGCTCCTAGGGATCATCAAAGATTTGGATATTTTTTTATAACCTAACCCTGACTTGTACTTCTCAACAACATTGTCCCTTACTTGTTTGGAGAGTTCCTTGGTCTTCATGGCAGTATCTGGTTAGTGGTGCCTCTTGCTTAGGTGTTGCAGCCTCTGGGGCCTTTCAAAAAAGTGTGTATATGTAATGACAGATCATGTGACACTTAGATTGCACACAGGTGGATATCTTTTCACTAATTATGTGACTTCTGAAGGTAATTGGTTTCACCAGAGTTTTTTATGGGCTTCATAACAAAGGGGGTGAATATATATACACATGCCAATTATCAGTTTTTTATTTCTGAAAAATAGTTTTATGTATATATTTTTCTAATTTTACTTCACCAACTTAGACTATTGTGTTCTGATTCATCACATAATTCAGATTAAAAAAACATTGAACTAAATGCTGTAATGTAACAAAATAGGTAAAAAAAAACAAGGGGGTGAATACTTTTGCAAGGCACTGTATATACAAAACATCTCTTATGAGATGTTGCCTGTATTTTTCCTACTTGAAACAGGGGACAGCAGCTGCAAAAGAGCTCAGCCTTAGTGCTTGTAAATACAGAGAATACCCACAGCACCTGCTGTCTCATAGTGCAGCTGCAAAGGAGGTAGAGATGATATCTACAGTGTCCTATTAGAACTGTTCCGTGTAAGGATATGGCCGTAAAAATCTATTATCAGTTACACTTACACTGTGCTCCTGTAACAAATTAAAATATTGTAATCAAAGAGGCTCTCTACCTGCAGTTTTGCGTACTATTACTATGAGGCTGGGAAAACTTCCCCAAAAAAAACGATTAATCCAAATCACTGCTTATACCTTGGCCGCCAGCAATGCCCGGGACAAGGTCATCTAGAGCCCAGGAAGAACATGCCAAACTGCTATCCACCCCCCCCCCCCCAAGATGTATGAACATTATGTGTCAACATGCTTACCCCTAAGCATAAATGCCCTCTTCGGCCAGGGAAAATCTGCCCCCCTACTGAAATCTCCCCTCTCAGCACAAATTTTTTCCCCCCCCATCCGCCCTCCCACCTCAAATCCTCTCTCTCTTCAACCCCCCTCAAAAATCACTCTTCCTTGCACAATTCCTCTACTCCTCAATATATATTTAATTTAATAATTAATAATAAATATTAAATATAAATTAATTTTTAATATTTTATAATTTAATAAAATATAATTAAATTTTAAAATTTATATTTTTTTAATAATTTTTAAAAATATTAAAAATAATAAATATCAATAATATATTAAAATTTAAATTTATATAATATAATAATTATTATATAATTAAAAATATAAATATAATAATAATTATTAATTATATAATTAATTATATATATAATATTTTTAAATATAATAAAATATTTATTAATTAAATTAAATAATAATAATATATTTTAAAATAAATAATTAATATATTAAATTTATATATTAAAATATAATTATATAATATTATAAAAAATTTAAATAATAAATAAATATTATAATTAATATTTTAATAATAAATATTTAAATAAATTAATTTAAAAAATATTAAAAATAATTATTAAATTTTAAATAATAAAAATTATTTATTAAAATATTATAATAAATATATTTAATATATTAATTATTATATAAAATTATAATAAAAATTTATAATAAATTTATATATAAAAAATTATTTTAAATAAATAAAAAAATAAAATTTAAATTTAAATATAATATTAATATAATATTTAAATAAAATATTAATTATTATTAAATATATATATATATAAATATAATATAAAAATTTATATTAAATATAATTATAAAATTATATAATAATATATATAAATATTAAAAAATATAAAAAAAAATATATAAATAAATTTTTTAAATAATATAAAATTTATAAAAAATATAAATATAAATAATATAATAAATATAAATAAAATAATAAATAAAAATTAAATAAAATATATAAAAATAATAAATAAATAAATAAAATATTATAAAATTAAATTAAATTATTATATATATTTTATAAAAAAATATTAAATTAAAATATTAAAATATTATATATAAATAATAAAAAAATAAAATAATATAAAAAAATAAATTAATAAATAATAATAAAAAATTTATAATAAATAAATATTATATATAATAAATTAAAATTAATATAATATAATAAAATATAAAAAATTAATAATATAAAAATAAAAAAAAAATAAATTAATTATAATATAAATAAATAAAAATAAAATATAATATATTATAAAAAAAATAATATAAATTTAATTTAAATAATAATATTAAATTTAAAATAAAAAAAAAAATTTAAAAAATTATAAATATTTAATTAAAAAATAAATATTAAATAAATTTAATAATTATTAAAATAAAATATAATAAAAATTAAATAAAAATAATTAAATAAATATATATATTATAAATATAATAATATAAATATTATATATAATAATAAATAATTATAATTATAATTAAAATTAATATAATATAAATATATTAATAAAAATAAAAATAAAATATATAATAAATAAAAAATATAAAATAAATAATTATATAATTAAAAATAATTAATATAAAATTAATATATAAATAATTTAAATTAATTAAAATAAAAAAATAAATTAAAAATTAAATAAAAAAAATAAAAATAATAAATAATAAATAAAATTTTATAATAAAATAATATATAAAAATTATTAATATAATTAATAAAAAATAAAATAATAAAAAATAAAAATAAAAAAATAAAAAAATATAAAATAAATTTAAAAAATAAATATTAAATAATTAAAAAATTAAATATATATATATAATATATATAAAATATATAAAAATATAAAACCATTATAATAAATAATATATAAAAAAAATATAAAAAAAATTAATATAAAAATATATATAAAAAATAAAAAAAAAAAAAATTTATATTAATAAATAAATAAAAATATAATTTATATATAAAATATTAAAATAAATATTATATATAAAAAAATAATAATATAACTAATAATAAATAAATTTATATAAATTATTAAATTTTAATAAATAAATTAATTAAAAATTAAAAAAATATTAAAAATAAAATATAATAAATAAAATAAAAAATATATAAAATATTTAAATAAAAAAATAAATATTTAAAAAATATACCCCCCCCCCAAAACCTCCCCCCCCCAACCAAAATGTTTCCATAGACATACAGGTCGGGAGCATGAGGAATACACTCTCCCAATATGCAGCAGCTGGCTTTGGTAGTCCCTCAAAAGAAGAGGAGGAGCTGAGATTGCAGCAGGGGACCCCAGAAGAGGAGGATCTGGGCTGATCTGAGCAATATCACTGCACAGAGCAGATAAGTATAACATGTTTGTTTTTTTAATAAAAAAAAAATATTGACTTTAGTAACAAGTAAGTTTGTCTTCCTGATACTTGTTGCTGATGTTTTTTTGGAGTATCCTGCACCTCATTCCCTCTCTCTTGTTGAATTCTGCAATAAATCCACAAAAAGGCACCCCCAGACGAAGCTACGTGATTGCACAGCAAAATGTGTTGATGTTATCAACGCCCGAGACGCCACCAGCAGCATCCCCTGTAGTGTTGGCGACATGTACGGGGAGGTTAATGGAGGCTAATTGACCATGAGTGGATCCAGTGAATACCACTGTTGTCGGCAGTACGGGCCCTCTATATGCAATTCACCTGGACAGCAGAGTCTTTTGCAATCTACACGAAGTGGAGCTTTCCTATGGAGACATATTGGGATGGAGACTGACTGGTGACTCAAACGGACAGGGGTATAGTATACCATCATTTAAGACTGTCTGATATTCCCTGATACCATGATGTTATCATATTCACCCCTGTCTATCCCAGCCACTTCCAGCACATGACATTATGGTCTATGTTAGAAGCTCTCACTCCATCCATCCTTTGGTTGAGGCTATGCTGCACATACTGGGACTCATCTCATCACACGCGACTGTGTGAAAATATTATGACAGGACCTGTCTATTTCCAGTGGCCCCTTTGGGGGAGAGCATTACATGAAGTGACATGAAACAAGAGGTACAAGGGTGCACTTATTTTAAATTGTCAGCCATATACATTGTATGTAATTATAATATATAGTGGGCTTTCTTACTAATGATACATGAACCATTCACCCAGTTAAATTGTGTGTCAAGACAGAAGTAATTTGGAGCCGGGGAGCAGATGTTGGTAAGTCAGGCAACAAAGGCAGGGCAATCAGAGAGTAACCATGTAAAGCAGGGAAAACTGGTAACCAATTACATTGTTATAAAACTAATTATGTAGTTAAAGTGCATCTGTTACAAAAAAAACCCGGGACCGGCTGTACCTTTTTTTTTTTTTAAAGCAAACGTTAAAACAATACAAACAGGTTATTCAAACAAAATCACATTACACCAAACACAACCCAGAGAAAAAGAAAAAGGAGAGACCCAGGCCACCCCACCGCACCAAATCCCCCCTCATCCCCTGCCCTTTTCCTACTCTTGGAGTGTATATATATATATATATATATATATATATATTGTGAACTTTGGGGACAATAGCTCCACGGGATTAAGTGCATAAACCGTCAGTTTTATAATAAAAGACATTTATTTGAAAGAAAAATCAAAATAAGGCTTTCTTCAGCGCACGGGTAAAGTACCAAAAACAAAGTCCGCTTATCTTCAGCATAACAAAAAAACAGCTTATCTTCAGCACAAAAAACAAAGTCTAAGGAAAACACATACAGTTTTTGCAGCAGGTTCTTTTAGCAGCCTCCAGACATCCACACAGCTCAGCCAACAGGTGTAATCACCTACTCCTCCTCACACCAACAACTCTTCCCTACTTCCTGTCTTAAGAGCTGTCTTCCTGGAGGCCCTTAACCCCCTGTGCGCTGAATCATTGTGGTCAGGGAGGGAGGCTCTTTTCCCACCCGAATATCTCTTCAGAGCCTCCCAAATTCCGGGTCCCAAATAACTATTATTAAACTAGAGAGGACTGCGAGTCAGTCCTCTCCTGCTCGGCTACTCCCGGAACCCCTCACCCATTTTGGGTGACCCCCTGAGCAACGCTGCGACTCCTTTAAAGGGACCACAGCCCAAATACTGGTGCTATATAGCACCCGTCCAGGACCCAACCTTGGCGTCCTGTACATATCCCCCCCCTCTGCCTCAACGCGGAGGTGTTGGAGGCACCACTCGACATCATACAATGGACCCGGGAGAGGGCATCAGCGTTCTGATGCTGTCTCCCTGGTCTGTGCTCTACCACAAAATTGAACTCCTGGAGAGAAAGGAACCACCTTGTCACCCTGGCATTGGTGTTTTTGTTTTGTCTCATCCAGGTCAGTGGGGCATGGTCGGACACTAGGCGGAACCTTCTACCTAGGAGGAAATACCGTAAAGAGTCTAAAGCCCACTTGATGGCAAGACACTCCCGCTCCACCACCGCATAGTTTTTCTCCGCTGCCGTCAGCTTCCTACTTAGAAAAACTATGGGGTGCTCTTCCCCATTGATCACTTGAGACAGGACTGCTCCTAGCCCTTCACTTGAAGCATCTGTCTGTACTACAAAATCCTTAGAAAAATCTGGAGCCACAAGCACCGGATCCCGGCACAATGCCGTCTTAAGCTTCTGGAAAGCTTTTTCGGCATCGTCATTCCACTGTACCATCACTGACTTTCTGCCTTTGGTCAAGTCCGTCAATGGTGCAGCAATGGTGGCAAAGTTGGGGACAAACCTCCGGTAGTAGCCAACTATGCCCAAAAACGCTCTGACCTGCTTCTTGGATAGGGGGCGGGGCCAGTTCTGTATGGCTTCTACCTTACTCATTTGGGGCTTCACCAGTCCTCTACCCACAATGTACCCTAGGTACTTGGCTTCCTCTACTCCAATCGCGCACTTCTCCGGATTGATGGTGAATCCTGCTCTTCTCAAGGAGTCTACGACTGCCTGAACTCGGGGAAGATGGGACTCCCAATCAGTGCTAAAAATGACTATGTCATCTAGGTAAACCGAAGTATACCGTTGATGTGGACGCAAAGTTTTGTCCATGGCCCTTTGGAATGTAGCGGGGGCAGAGTGTAGACCAAATGGCATTCTTTTGTACTGGAAGTGGCCTTCCGGGGTAGAGAAAGCTGTTTTCTCCCTGGCTTTCTTGGTCAGGGGAATCTGCCAATACCCTTTTGTGAGGTCTAGCGTGGTTATATACCTGGCTGGACCTAACCTCTCAATTAGCTCATCTACCCGTGGCATTGGATAAGCATCAAACTTGGAGATTTCATTAAGTTTTCTGAAGTCGTTGCAGAAGCGGAGGGTGCCGTTGGGTTTGGGTACCAACACGATTGGACTCGACCACTCGCTCTGCGACTCTTCAATGACTCCAAGCTCGAGCATTCTCTTGACCTCTTCAGACACTGCCACTCTATGAGCTTCTGGGATACGGTAAGGCCTTAACCGGATTTTTATACAGGGTTCCGTCACAATGTCATGCTCGATGACGTTGGTGAGACCCGGCAACCCTGAAAACATGTCCCTATTTCTTTGCAGAAACTCTTTTGCTTGCTGGGTTTGGGGCCTAGTTAGGGTAGCAGCCACCTGCACCAGGTCGATTCCTGCATGGTCCCCTGACTGTACCGCTACCACAGCGGATACCTGTTCTCTGTCTCTCCAGGGTTTCAACAGATTTACGTGATAGATCTGGTATGGTTTTCTTTTCCCTGGCTGGTGTACCTTGTAGTTCACCTCACCCACTTTTTCTATTACCTCAAACGGGCCTTGCCACCTGGCCAAGAACTTGCTCTCCACTGTGGGTATTAGGACAGCCACCCGGTCTCCTACTTGAAACTGTCTAATTTTAGCCGATCTGTTATACACCCTTCTTTGGGCATCCTGAGCCTTCTGCATGTGCTCCCTCACCAGCGGCATCACCTTAGCCACCCTCTCTCGCATTTGAGAGATATGCTCTACCACGGTCTTGTGTGGTGAGGATTCACTTTCCCATGTTTCTTTGACTAGGTCAAGCAACCCCCGGGGCCTTCGTCCATACACTAACTCAAACGGTGAGAAGCCCGTGGACGCTTGTGGAACCTCCCGGATGGCAAACAAGAGGGCAGGGAGTAACATATCCCAATCCTTCCCGTCTTTCTGGACCACTCTTTTTAACATGGACTTTAGAGTTTTATTAAACCTCTCAACTAGGCCATCGGTCTGCGGGTGATAGACGGACGTCCGCAACTGCTTGATCTGAAATAGTCTGCACAAGTCCGCCATCACCTTTGACATAAAAGGGGTGCCCTGGTCCGTAAGTATCTCCCTGGGGAACCCAGTTCGTGAAAACATTTGGAATAACTCCTTGGCAATGGCCTTAGAGGAGGCTTTCCGCAAAGGAACTGCTTCTGGATACCTGGTTGCGTAGTCTAGGATGACTAATATATATTGGTGCCCCCTTGCCGACTTTACCAGGGGTCCCACGAGATCCATGGCGATCCGCTCAAACGGAACCTCAATAATCGGCAAGGGTACCAGAGGGCTTCTATAGTGTGGCCCTGGGGCAGTTAACTGGCAAATGGGACAAGATGCACAATATCTTTTAACCTCGGCCTTCACCCCTGGCCAGTAAAACCGGTCGGTTATCCTGGCCTCCGTTTTCTCTGCCCCCAAGTGTCCTCCCAGTGCGTCATTGTGGGCTAGGTCAAGTAGCATCCGCCTATATGGTTGGGGAACCAGTAACTGCTCTACAGTTTCCTCTCGGCTTTCAGCCACTCGATAAACCAAATCCCCCTTTAATGCAAAATAAGGAAACCTTTGATCTGCCCCTGGTATTTGTGGGACCCCATCAACAACAGAAACCTGCTCTCGAGCATTGACCAAGGTAGGATCCTGCAACTGGGCGGTGCCAAACGCACCCCTGGGTACGTCCAGGTCTGGATGCACTGACCTTGAGGATGTTTCCCCTTCACCCTCCTCAACTGGGAACTGCAACGGGGAGAGTTCCTCATCATCCTCCCCCAGCATAACCTGTAATGGGAAGGCTTCCCCCCCCTCAGAAGTCAACTCGGTATTGAGGCCTGAAACAGAAACATTGTCATTCAAATTAACATTCTCTGCAATATCCTTATTAGTGACAGGTATCTCTGTTTTAGAGGGGTGTGTTGTGGGGGTTTCAGACCTAGACCCCTCAGACTCCATCTCTTCCAGGCCCAGTGTCCCCAGTTCTCCTGGCAGCCCCATCTGTGCCTGGTTCCACAGTTCGAGAAATAGCGGACAGTCCCGCCCCACTATAATATCATGTATCAAACTGTTTACTACCCCAACCTCTTGTGTCACTGAGGTACGTCCATAAGAAACCGTCACAGGAACCAGGGGGTACTCCCTGGTATCCCCATGGATACACACTACGCGCAGAGTTTTATTTACGGGGCCAAGTCTCCCAATCACCCTGGCATGTACCAGTGTTACCATGCTCCCGGAGTCTAGTAGGGCCCTGGCAGGAAGGTGGTTCACCCACACTTCACACTCGAACCGTCCTTCAGCCAGATCAAGATGAGTGGTACACGCTCTTTGCACATAGAAGGAGCTTCTCCGACCAGTCCCGCAATCCATCGGCTCCTCCTGAAGTGGGCATTGTGCCCGGGTATGCCCCCAGGACCGACATCGCCAACACTGTAGGCCTCCCATCCTAGGGACAGGAACCAACCTTCGAGGTTCTGCAGAAGATGGTGCAGGGTTGCGGGTTCCAATGTCTAGCAGGGCTTCTCTCCTAGGTGCTGTGGCCGGTCTTGTTGCCCTTGGTGTGGGTTCCCGACGTTTGGCAGGCCCAAGCAGGTCCTCCACCACGGTGTACCTTTCAACCAACTCAACCAGCTGGTCAGCGGCTGCAGGGTCTCCATGGCTTACCCAGCGCTGTAGGTCATCTGGCAGGGACCGCAGGTACCAGTCCATCACCACCCGTTCCACCATTTGTGGGCCTGACAGTTTTTCTGGCTGCAGCCATTTTTTAACCAGCTGTATCAGTTCATGCATTTGGGACCTGGGTGGTCGGTCAGGTTTGTACCGCCAGCGATGCACCCTCTGAGCCCGGACAGCCATGGTCACTCCTAGGCGGGCCAGGATCTCTGCCTTCAGATGCTCATAGTTGCTGATATGTTCAGTTGGGAGGTCAAAGTAGGCCTTTTGCGGGTCACCGGTGAGAAAAGGAGAGATAATGCCGGCCCATTGGTCACGGGGCCACCCCTCTCTCTCTGCTATCCTCTCAAAGGTGGTGAGAAAGGCCTCTACGTCATCGCTGGGTGTCAGTTTTTGTAAGAAATGGCTGGCTCTCACAGACACTTGGTTGCCAACGGCAACGACCGATTGTTCTCGTCCCTGAGCCAGCCGCTGCACTGCCTCCTGTAAGGCAGTCACCTGTGCTTGAGTGGACTCCTGCTGAGCAGTAAACTGGGCGGCTAGCAACCGTATGTTTTCCTGCTGTGCAGCTATAGCCTGTGCCAGGGCCTGCTGCTGCTGAGCCATCGCTTCCTCATGGCGACGGTTTGCATCTGCTGAAGCTTGCTGCTGGGTCACGGTGGCTTGCGCCAAAGCCCTGATGACCTCCTCCATGCCTTTACCTGCTGCTTGCAGCGTCTGAGCTGACTTCACCCACGACATGCCATTTGTACACTGTCTCTTTAAATGTCAGTTTAGTTTTAAACGGTTTTTGCGGCTGCAAATGCACTTTTGCCAGCATCCAAGACACCAGTTGTGAACTTTGGGGACAATAGCTCCACGGGATTAAGTGCATAAACCGTCAGTTTTATAATAAAAGACATTTATTTGAAAGAAAAATCAAAATAAGGCTTTCTTCAGCGCACGGGTAAAGTACCAAAAACAAAGTCCGCTTATCTTCAGCATAACAAAAAAACAGCTTATCTTCAGCACAAAAAACAAAGTCTAAGGAAAACACATACAGTTTTTGCAGCAGGTTCTTTTAGCAGCCTCCAGACATCCACACAGCTCAGCCAACAGGTGTAATCACCTACTCCTCCTCACACCAACAACTCTTCCCTACTTCCTGTCTTAAGAGCTGTCTTCCTGGAGGCCCTTAACCCCCTGTGCGCTGAATCATTGTGGTCAGGGAGGGAGGCTCTTTTCCCACCCGAATATCTCTTCAGAGCCTCCCAAATTCCGGGTCCCAAATAACTATTATTAACCTAGAGAGGACTGCGAGTCAGTCCTCTCCTGCTCGGCTACTCCCGGAACCCCTCACCCATTTTGGGTGACCCCCTGAGCAACGCTGCGACTCCTTTAAAGGGACCACAGCCCAAATACTGGTGCTATATAGCACCCGTCCAGGACCCAACCTTGGCGTCCTGTACAATATATAAAAAAAAAGGAAGAAAAAAAAAAAAAGAACAGTATACAATATTACAGAACACATAATGCATATTGGTTTACAATAATGCCATGGATTGAAGCCACCTTGACCAGGTAGCATCGAATGTACTCATGGAATTCCGTATGTAGTATGAAGTACGTATGTTTTTCAAAAAGAATAATCCTATTGAGATCTAGAATCTACTCAGATACAGTCGGCGGGTGGGGAGAGGTCAACTTAAGAGCAATCTGTCTACTGTCAAAAAAAGTGCATGCCTTATAGTGTTACTCGTAGAGGGGATATAAGTAAACATGTCACTGTAACCCAGTAGACATATATGTGGTTCAATCGGAATGTTAATATCCAATAGCCCGTTTAAGGTACCAATCACCTCCGCCCAATATCTTTGGAGTTTCGGGCACCGTCACAAAAGATGTATTAGCGTACCTGTGTTACCACATCTAGGACAGACTGGCTCAGATCTCAGTCCGATTGCATACAGAAATTGGGGAGTTCTATAGACTCTATAGGGGATAAATATCTGTGTTAGTCTGTGCAATGGAGAAAGTAACACCCGGGGTGAGGACCGCAGAATACCATCCCAGGCCTCCTCTGGGATGGGACAGATATCTTTTTCCCAACCGGTCCTAGAGCGGATGGGAAAGTTCAGTAAGAACCTATCTGACAATACCTTGCCTATAGTATCTTGTCAAGAACAAAGATAGGGGGAAGGAACATCCTAGCAGAGGAGAATTGGGCCTGTAAAGCATGTCTTAATTGAAGAAATTTATAGAACCAATTAGATTGTAGAAAAAACTCTCCCCTGAGCGCTTCAAAGGATTTAAGTACACCATTCTCGTATAGCTGAACTAAAGTTGTTGTTCCTGATTTCCCCCATCTCTGAAAGCCTCTAAGAGACAGAATTTGGGGACGTCTATCAATTTCCCA
This sequence comes from Lithobates sylvaticus, assembly GCA_028564925.1. Taxonomy (NCBI): domain Eukaryota; kingdom Metazoa; phylum Chordata; class Amphibia; order Anura; family Ranidae; genus Lithobates; species Lithobates sylvaticus. Next base: position 98,169,169 of record CM053026.1, on the reverse strand, counting down.
TATGGGAGTGTATCTCGTAGGATAAGAGACACCCATCATTTTTTTAACTGTATCCCATATTTTACAAATTAGCATACAGGTGGGCATATCAACGAGTGAGACATCCCCTCTAGCGCCATCTAAAACATGGAGTGGAGTTAAATGCATATGAAAATGATCGTTGAGCCAGGGGTATCTGCTCAGACTCCCATCCAGCAAAGTGCAGTAGTTGGGATGCAAAAAAGTATATCTTGGATTAGGAACTGCCAGTCCACCGCATTTTTGGGATGTTGTAAGGTCTCCAGTTTAATACCAGGGGTTTTGTTCCGCCATATTAATCGCCTAAATATGGTATTAAGCTTAATAAAAATCCCCGATTATCCAAATCGGGGCATTGGGTAAAAAATAAAGAAGCTGAAGCATCCATATCATGTTGATTGCAGCCTATTAGCGATAGGGGGAGCTTATTCCAGGTTTTACTTTGGTTTTGAAATCTAGAACGAAATGGAAGTATATTCTTCACAATATATGACTGTGGGGAGTCAGAAATAGTTATACCCAAATATTTTAGAGGGGACACAACCTTAAGATGGGAATGAGAAAATGGTAATGAGTCTGGAAGGGGATCCAGGGGCGTCAGCATTGATTTCTCCCAGTGTATGCCTAACCCGGAGAACCTGCCAAACTCTTCAATATATTTCATTACTGCCGGCAAGGATGAGCAGATATTGGTCAAGAAAAAAAGATCATCTGCATATAATGATATCTTTTCCTCCATACCTCCCCTAATCAGACCTGTAACATCAGAAGATGCCCGCATAAGACAAGCCAAGGGCTCTATAGCCAGGGCAAAAAGCAGGGGGGACGGTGGACACCCTGCCTAGTGCCCAGAGAGAGTCTAAAACTAGGAGATTGAAGGCCATTGACCCTAACTGATGCCACCAGAGCGGTATAAAGCAACCGCACCCACTGGCAAAAGCCAGAGCCGGACCCAAATTTTTCAAGAACGCCCCACAGGTATGGCCATTCGACACTATCGAAAGCATTGATTGCATCTAGCGCCAAAAAGGCACGGTTTGAATGGCCCAGAGCCGGAACCTGCATATTTAAATATGCACGTCTGATGTTAAATGCAGTTGACTTATTGGGCATAAATCCTACCTGATCTGAATGAATAATATGTTTAATAACCTTATTTAACCCGGTAGCAAGTATCTTATCTAGAATTTTAACGTCTGTATAGAGAAGAGAAATTGGTCTGTAAGATTCAGAATATAACAAGTTTTTATCCTTTTTAGGTAAAACTACTATTACAGATTAACCCATAGTGTCTGGAAGCCGACCCAAATGAAAGGCCTTATTTAATGTACTAAGGAGGGCGGGAAGCATCTCTTTATTGTATTTTTTATAGATCTCTATAGGGAGACCATCGGCCCCTGGGGCTTTAGAATTAGGGAAGCTAGCCACCGCACTCTCCACTTCCAATAGAGTGAGTGGAGCATTAAGAATCTCTCTCTCTCCTCTATTGGGATAACCGGAAGATTAATACTGGCCAGAAAACTGGATAGCTCTGCTGGATTATAGTCAGCCCTAGAAGTATATAGATACTGATAATAGGACTTAAAAATGGATATAATAGGGCTAGTCTGAGCACCTCCCCTTTTTCATTCATTAGAGCTGAGACGTGTGTAGGGTTAGATTGAAACCTTACTATCTGGGCCAATAATTTACCGTTCGCCTCTCCCTCAGCCCAGTTAAGTCTCTTCTGCAAGAAGAGTTTATTCCTAGCCCTGGATTCCAACAGTTCATTCAGCTTGTTTTGGGATAAGAGCCATTCTTGCTGGGCATCCGGAGAGGAATTCTGAATATACCTGGCTTCCGCCGCCGAGGTATCGGCCTTTGCAAGTTCGAGCTCTCTATGGGAAGCACTTTTAATAACACTTTTATATTCTGGATTAACAGTCCCCGAAGATAGGCCTTAGGAGCATCCCATACAACTCGTATGGAAGCAGAGCCCAGATTAAGGGACCAGAAGTCCACAATACGAGTGGAAATTACATCCTCTTTGGGAAATAGTTCCAACCAGGAGGAGTTCAGCCGCCATGGCATATTGGACGCCCGATGCCCTGATGTTAGGGTAACTAACTGAGGGGGGTGATCTGAGATTCCTCTGGGTTCAATATTTACATCCACTATATATGGTATAAGGTCAGCCGAACACAAAGCCAAATCAATTCTAGATAGTGTGTTGTTTGTTTTGGAATAACAACTCCCATTTACTTTTGCTACAGCTGAATGCTGGGCATCCCTAAACTAGCAAATGTCTCTTGTTGCCTACTCTTTCCAACTCCGCCATTTTCCTATTGGCCCATCATGTGATGGCTGCTTCATTGGCCAATAAGAATGTGCATGAGGTGAAAAAGGGGTGAGGACACACTCCATCAATATCCAGAAGAGCTTTCTCCATTCAGAACAGAACCCCAAAAAATACAATAAAAAAAAAAATCAGTTTTGTTTACATATTGCCTATTAATATTTAGCATTCTTCTTTTGAGCTAGCAGGTTATGTTTTAGGCTCCTTTTCACTTTTTTTGAGCCCCTTAAATTGCCATTTCACATATAGGGGTTGGTTTACCTAAACTGGAGAGTGCACAACCTGTGCTTCTAACTTCAGCTTGTAAGCTTTGACAAAAACCTTGGAAGCTGAATGGTTTCTTTGCAGAGCTGCACCAGATTTTGCCCTCTCCAGTTTTAGTAAATCAACCCCATAGTGTGGTGACTGCCATTTTTCCTCACTAAAACAATTGTTTTCTGTGTGTCTTATTCACACTGCAACGCAGCTCGAAGCTGTGCTACAGTGAGCTGTGATAAAAGGCAGACATGCTGCATTTTATCGCAGCGCACAGGACAGAATTGCATGTTGCTGTACAGCATGGCACATGTGCGCTCATGTCTAACATGGTCAGTTTGAAATAGGAAAGCAGAGGGACTGGCATGTTACCAGGAATCTCACACAAAGGAACCAATAAAAATAACAGGAAACCTTTTAACTCAAGTACATGGTACAGCAGGCACATATCAGTAACACAAAATGTTGGGGTAACATATTTTTTAAACACTTACTGACCACGCTATAACAAAAGGACAGCTACAGTGTGGTTGGCCAGTTCTGGGTGGGCATCATATGACCTCCTTCCATGATCTTCCATGATGTTCTTTTGGGGGGGCGAAACCTCCCCCCAGAGGACAGTTGGAAGATCAAAGCCCCACATTTACCCCCTCTAGGAAGCGGGCCGGTGGGCAAAGTATCTGGCAGCTTCCTTCCTCCTCCTGTGGTTGGGAACACGGCAACTTCCACTGTGCATCCCCCTCCTCCTCCTAAGCATCCAATAGGAATGCCTGACCTTTCAGCCAATCAGGAAATGGGTATCAGACCCGCACTTCCTGATTTGCGGAGAGGCGATTTAGTGTTAGAAAAGCATATATTCGCTTTTCTAACACACCTGGGTGGGCTCTAAGCGCAATGCTCTGGGTCACGAGTCCATCCTATTTTAAAGCCTATGGCTCTAATCAGATGCTTCAAAAAAACACCCCCACCGCTGCAATTCATGTGCCCGGTGTCCTGAAACGGGGGCCGGACGCATGACTAGGGGGTGGCCACAGTGGCTGTGGATAGATCAATGCTATGCATGAATCTATCTATTAATCATATAGGGGGTGCCGTGAACAGAGGGGGTGGTGGCCGTGCGCCCTTAATGGCCGGGCCGCCCCTGGCCCTGATTATCAGTGCAGCCCCAACTGTGCATATCAGTGCTGCCAATCAGTGCCCATCAGTGCTGCCAATCAGTGCCTCCTCATCAGTGCCACCTATCAGTGCCGCCTATCAGCATCCTTCAGTGCTGCCTATTAGTGCCCTTCAGTTCCGCCTATCAGTGCCCATCAGTGACACATATCAGTGCAGACTCATCAGTGGCTCAACATCAGAGCCCACCAGTGTCGCCTCATCATCATTGCAGCCTATCAGTGCTGCTTATCAGTGCCCAGCAGTGCTACCTATTAGTGCCCAACAGTGCAGCCTCATCAGCATACATCAGTGAAGGAAAAAAATAATGTGTTTGCAATTTTTTTTAACAGAAATGAATAAAAACTAATTTTTTTTTCAAATTTTTGGTCTTTTTTCATTCGTTTAGCAAAAAAAGAGCTGCACAGTTAATCGTTAAAAAATGGCGATCTCGATTCAACCCCCCTGACAATCTTAATCTGGCATTTCCAAAATACTATGTAAACAGTGCAGAGCCATTCCCTACTCACTCACAGCTGTAAAAAAAAAAAAAAAACCCAACCAATCAGCAAATGTTTATCAACATTGCTCAGCACTGGAAGTTAAAAGGAAACATTGTAACATTAGATCAAAAGAATGAACTTCAGTCTGTAAACGAGATCAGTTTAAAAAAGACTAAGCCGGACACACATTACCTTGGAGATCCCTTTCCATTCACTTCTCTTCCTTTCTCCTCCTTTCTTTCTTTTCTAACCCCTCTGTTACTTTACTTTTCTTTTCTTCTCTTATACCTCTTTCTCTTCATCAGGTTCATATAGCGTTCCTTTGAATTGTATTTCTTGTTCTTTTAACGTTATGAAACATAGAAATTGTTTCCTGCTTGAAAAATGAGAGCGATGTTCCCTTAATGCTTCCTGTATTAAGAATTTTTAGATAATTTTCAACCATAATTATTTGGAAACTCCATTTTCCCATCATAATTTATGTTTAGAAATGGATGCTCTCTTAACATTATAGGAAATAGTCTCTCCAAGTTATTACCCTTATGACTAAATGGTATGGGGAGAAGTTCCCCCGTACAAGCTGTCACTTTTTTAAAAGAGAGCGACCATATCAATCATTCACAGCATTCTGTAAATTAATGAACTACAACTACCAACAGCCTTTGGGGCTGTGGGATTGTAGTTCTCAATAAACTACCAAGGCGCTGTTGAGCACTCCTGTCAGTGTTAAACTGCCTGCCTGTGTGATGTACAATGTACAGGAAGACAGCTTACACGCACAGTCTGCAGGAGACCCGCATTGCACCAGTGACCTGCTGATTGTTAGTGCAATGCTTTCCAGGCTCCCTAAAAAAAAAAAAATTAAATAGTGAATGCACAATTTTTTAATCTGCAAAACTTATGAACTTATCTTTTAAATCAAATTTAAACGTAAAATAGAATTGATACAAGACCATTATAGTTTCTCTTTAAATAAAAATCGCTTTTTTTTTTACCACTCCAGAGAAAGCAAAAATGTTAAATTATAATACATCCAAATTCCACCTCTTCATCACCAATTCATGCATGTATGTGTTTATTAAAAAATCCTTAAATGTATTTTTAAAAGAAAAGAGTGTGGGTACCTGCCTGTTGTATTCCCCTGTACTGCAGAGCCTACACCGGAACATGTAGAACCAGCACAAGGTGGCGGTCAGTTGTGTTGCAGTGTTCATGTGCTAACAAGAAGCATGCTTACAGGAGAGGAGAGCAGAGTGACAGAGATATGAGCTCATCAGTGGAGACAGGGACATAACGTATATACTCGAGTATAAGCCGAGTTTTTCAGCACATTTTATTGTGCTGAAAGTGCCCCCCTCGGCTTATACTCGAGTCAAGCACTTTTCTGCAGCAGAGAATGACTTTTTCTGACCTGACTTTAGGGCCCCGTATCTTGGGGCCACGTGGTGCTAGGAACCTCAAATTTGGTGTGCAAACCCAGTGGACACTACAACATATCCAAATTTGGGGTTCCTAGCACTAAGTTGCTCAGAGATACAGGGCCCCAAATTCGGTCAACTGTGTCCATCTGCAGCAATGTCATTTCGGGACCCTTTGGGTCCAGAGACCCCAACTTTTGGCTGCAGCTAGGGGGCATCTAGGAACCCTTAACAAACAAGTTTGAAGTTCGGGGGACCTATGGCATACAAATAGGCACAGTGAGGCATGCATATGGGCACAGTGAGGCTGCAAATGGGCATTGTTGACCCTCTTTTCCACTTACAGTAGCTGCGTATTTCTCACCCTAGGCTTATACTCGAGTCAATACGTTTTCCCAGTTTTTTGTGGTAAAATTAGGTGCCTCGGCTTATATTCGGGTCGGCTTATACTCAAGTTGTAACCTAGTTGTATTATCTAAATACAATACAACTCAGCCTGGCTGTGGAGAGAAATTATGTAAATCTCAGGAAATAATGGACAAAAAATATAACTCATATGACAGGTAAAGCTTCATACTTATTTCATCTTTGTATTTAGCCCTTTGGATTTTTTTGTTTTTTTTTCATACATTGAGACTTCATCAAAATGTGCATTTTGGAATAAACTGATAGAAAATATTGATTTCAGCTGTTTATAAATATTGCCTTATATTTATGATATTTATGCAAATGTATGTTTAATGTTGACACCACCTAATAGTGAAATTGAGTTCTTTGGTGCAGTCAATGGGATATACTCTTGTAAGCAGGCTAAATTACAGAGTGGGATGCGGCTTAAAGTTGAAGTCCTGGGAAAGGAGAGATGCTCCCTTGCAGTGTAGCTGCTCCTGCACTGCAAGAGTTAAAGTGATATTAAAGTCTTGTTTTTTTTTTTTGTTTAAAAATAACAAACATGTTATACTTATCTGCTCTGTGCAGTGATTTTTCCCAGAGCAGCCCTGATCCTCCTCTTCTCGGATCCCACTTCTGTGCTCCTGGCCCCTCCCTCCTGCCGAGTGCCCCCACAGCAAGCAGCTTGCTATGGGGCACCTGAGCCAAGCCACAGCTCTGTGTGTCCATTTAGACATGGAGCCGTGGCTCGGCCCCACCACCTCTTTTCCTCATTGACTTTGACAGCAGGGAAAGCCAATGGCACCCTCTGCTGTGTCTCAGCAAATCAGTAGGGAGGTTTTCGTGCAACATTGCTGGCTCGAGATTGGGCTCAGGTAAGTATTAGGGGGGCATAGAATGCCTTAAGATAAAAAAAACTTTCTATCGTTAGAACTACTTTAGGTCTGGGGCCACAAACATTTGTTTTACTTTTAGGGCTAGTTCACACCATAGAAACGCAGTCCGGATGTGTTCCAGGTGCTTTTTTGCATGCACGTTTTTGATGCGTTTTTAATGCGTTTTTGTTGCAGTCCAGTGCTTCCCCCCTTTTTTCTTAACCTTAAATAAGGACAAGTGTGTTGCAGTGCATTTTTGATGCATTTAGGTGCATTCTGGTGCGTTCCAGTACATTTTTGATGCGTGTTACAGCAATCCAGTACAGTCCAGTGAAGAAAAAATGCAGCATTTTCTACTTTTTTTTCTGGACCTGGATTGCACTGGAACAGACCGCACTGGTGTGAACTATGCCATTGAAAACCATATAACCTACTTTCCATGCATTTTTGATGCAGAAAAAAACGCACTGGAATGCATGTGGTGTGAACTGGCCCTTACTGAATCCTTCTCTCCCACAGGCTCCCTCAAGTCTGTAAGACTAGTCTCTGAAGCACCTTCTCTCCTATACTCTCCAATCAAAAGTCTTTTAAAGTCATTATATCCAATGCAGAGCCCAAAGCCCTGCATTGGATGTGAAGACGGCAAGGGGCAGTCCACTGTCAGATTGTTAGGGAGCAGAGAACAGTGCCAGTTGCTAGGGGAGTAGAGGATCAGATAAGTAAAAGAGGTTTTTGAGGCCCCCTAGATCTAAGCAAGCATTTATAGGAAGTAAATTTCCCTGGATTGTTTGTTCTACCTAGTGGTAGAAGAGAAAAGTGCAACAAGGTCAAACTTAGGGAGCAGTCAATGGATCCCTAACAATCAACCAGGGTAACTACTCCTGGCAAGTCAATTTGTGAGGAGCAGCCCTGCCTAAACTCCAGGGTGCTACACATGGAAGTAACCTCATGCAGCTCCGGCCAGTCACGCAGCTGGAGTCCACGGACCCAGAAGGAAGACGGATGCGGCCTCCAGCAGTGACAACGTGTGCCTCTTTTGCAGGTAAGTTTCAAATAATGTGCTAGTATGCGATGCATACTAGCACATCATGCCTTTACTTTGCAGGTCAGCAAAAAAAAAAAAGAGGCAGCATTTACTTCCTCTTTAACCCTTGCAGTGGAGATTTTTTCTTTCCCTGGAGATGGGCTTTAAAAGGGGCTGCAGTTTAAACTTCAAAAAGTCCAGTTCTGCTCATCTGCATCTATTGCATTTTCCCAACTTTTTTCTTTAACTTTATTTGTGCTTTGTTAAACATCATATTGGATAGGATTCCCTGCATAACCTAATAACATAGTGGAGCATCTGTTCTATGATATTTAATTAATAACCTTCCTCTTACAGGTTATGTATCAGAGAACCTTTTAACCAAATAACCCGTGTCATGGTATATGCTGCTACAGTGTTCTGTAGATTAAATTAAGAGATCATATATGCATTATTACTGGTTACAATAGGAAAGGGAATATTAGAGAACGGGGAATCCAATCTTGTTTTTGCTTGTGGGTTTCCTACATATAGCACATAATCCCTTTATGAAAATTACTGCAATATGATCTAGTACCAATGAGAAAGCACATAATCAACAAGTTTAATTAATAATAAGAGGAAGGTTTTTTTTTTTTCAATTTCCATAAATGGAAGCTTTTGGGTTGGTATCACTCAGATTTTTTTAAAGCGATATTAAACTCTGCCTGTTGCATATTAGCATTTTATGATAGACTTACTTGTGAAACAAAGCCCTCCAATGCTAAGCTGTCACCGCTCCTGGTGCTTACATCTTTGCACAGTCTTCCTCTGGTTGTGCCTGCTGACATGTTAGGGGAGGAGGAGGGAGAGCAGCCCATGGTTGCAGCAGCCATAATAAATGACCAGGAAGATACAGAGCAGGAGGAGCAGGGAGAAAATCCTGATGAGCAGGAACAGCCTACACTAAGGGAGATCTTGAAAGCTGTTAATAAATGCACTGCTTTGGTGGATAAGGTTAAACCAGACTTGGGGAGTCTGTCAGAGGATGTTGCGCTGATTAGGCTTGACCTCCAGGAAATTAGAGCGCGCACGACAGCCACAGAAAGTCGCATTAGTGACTTGGAAGATAAACTACCATCCCTTATGCCTGAATCACAGACCACTAAGCAATTGGTGGGCGTGAACAGCTCATGGCTGAGGACCTGGAAAACCGTATGAGAAGAAATAATGTGCTCATCATCGGTCTCCCAGAGAAAACGGAGGGCCAAGACCCCACAAAATTTATTGAATGCTGACTCATTGATATATTTGGTAAAGATGCTTTTACACCTCACTTCTCAGTGGAACGTGCCCACCGAACGTCCAAAAGGCCGCTACCACCAGATAACCCACCTAGGCCCATGTTGGCCCACCTACTCAATTACCGTGACAAAGAGACTATTCTACGCATCACTCGTGAATGTAGAAATATTCAATACAATGGTGCTAGGGTTTCTTTTTACCCAGACTTTTCAGCTGAGGTGCAGAGGAGCCAGGCAAAGTTCACGGAAATCCGCAAACGCCTACAACGCCTTCAGGCTACTTATGCCATGTTGTATCCAGCCAGACTCTGCATTACTGCTGGTGGACAAGCACATTTCTTCGACTCCGCAGTGTCAGCCTCAGATTGGCTCAACACTCATGAAGCAGGTCTGCGCCGACGACCCAATGCTGCTAATGGAGATTTAATGCTACCTCCTACAGGTCTTGATATAGGAAAGAAGCCTTTGTTTGCTGCTGGGCATTATCTATTTTCCTCTCCTGCTCTGGATGACCCCCACAATCTGTGAGGGGTGAGCCGGGGAAAATCAGTTATACTTTTCTCTGTGGAATTACGGAAGTTCCAAGATCCAAGTATGCTAATGTTACACCCAACTTCATACCTTTTTGTTCTGTGCTAGGTTGCATGGATCATGCCTGCGTATCCGCATGGACTATGACTGGCAGCAGTTTCGCATGTTGCACTCTGCCTGCCCATATCTACTGTCTGTTGCCCAGAACCTATGTTTAGTTTACGGGACAGTAGACCATATTGGGTGGTGCAGTTGCACCACCACCGTTTGTTTTGTTACAGTTATTTGATGATCCAAGATGACTACCTGAGGAGAATGTACTGTGTCATGTTCTGGCCTAACCCTACTATTTCTGCACCCTGTCTGTTTTGCCTCACCACTTTTTGCTTGCCTCTCCACTCCCTGGCTGTGTGGTCACCCCTGATCCTGGACACCTGCCCTTTCGGTACTAGGGCTATGGTGACAATACCTGCATTGATCTGGAATGTACGGGGCCTGCGGGACCCATTGAAAAGGGCAACGGTCTCATCCACACTCCGTAAATTCCACCCGGGCATTTGAGGCCTTCAAAAGACTCATCTTACTCCACTCACACCTCTTATTCTAGGGGTGTTAGTGTTTTAATACACCGATCATTAAAGTTTCAGGAACTGGATGTCCTGGTGGACACAGAGGGGGAATATGTCTTTCTATACTGTCAATTGTGTATGCTCGGCTATGTTCCTCCTCCCTTTTCAAGGGAAATCCTACAGATTCTCTTGGCGTACTGGTCAGATAAACCAAACCTGAACTGCCCCTATTGTTAATGGAGGGACTTTGATTGTTGTCTTCACCCATGGCTGGATAAACACCCACCGCCTGCTAGGGGACTGGTGAAAGGGGCACGGTCCTATGTACATTTTTACAAGAAGTGGGTTTGATTGACCTGTGGTGTGCTAAAAACCCTAGGGAGCGACAGTTCTCTTGTTTTTCTAAATCTTACATGTCTTTATCACGAATTGATCTAGGGTTGGGCTCCCACTCACTTCTGCCATATGTGTCAGAAACTAGCTATCTCCAGCAGCTACAAATACAGTGGTTGCTGACTTTTAATATTAGGACACTTATCTGTCCAGAGGGATATCAGACCATCCCCCCCTGGTGATACACCTGGCCATGGGCTCCATCACTTCGCTCCTGCCGGCTCCATGGAAACTGAATGCCTACTGACCTCTTCCCATCCTATGCTGCAGTGCATCGCTCTATCGCAGATTTTCTGGCAGCCCATCAAGGCCAGGAGGGTTTGATGCAAGTGTGGGATGCATTCAAAGTGTTTTTACGTGGCACACTCATTGGCCAGGTTAACGCTGTTAAACAAAACTCCCATGGCATGCGGGTGGAAATGGAGCAGCAGGTGTGTCGCTTGGAACAGATATATATTGATGATCCCATAGATTCCAGCAGAAGCACTTGGATGTCTGCACAGGATGCTTTAGACCGAGTGGTGACATTCTCTATGTATAAAAAGCGTTTTTTCCAAAAACTCACATTTTTTGAGGAGGGTGAGCAGACAGGGAGACTTTTGGCAAGGATAGCTAGATGGCAGACCTTAGGAGGATCCATTGGTGCCTTGTGAAAGTGGACTGGGGGACTGGCTAATACCACTGATTCTATTATGACCAAACTAGTGTCCTTTTACAGTACCCTGTACCAGTCAAAATAAATTTGTACACCTGAGAATATCCAAATTTATCTGAACAGTATTCATTTACCGGAATTGTATATTCAAAATAGCAAAAAATGCTTGACTCCCCAATTACATTGGAGGAGATGCGATTGGCGGTCGCTGCATTTCCCAATTGCAAGGCACCCGGGGATGACGGGCTGCCAATGGAATTGTATAAGCAATATGGAGAACAAATACTACCCTACCTGTTGAAAGTGTCACGCTCCCATATTCTATGACGACAGCTAACATCATTTTGTTACTAAGACCTGGCAAGGACCCCGTTGATCCAGGCTCCTATAGGCTGATCTCGTTGCTTCAAATCGATATAACATTTTTGGCCAAGGTACTGGCCCTCATGCTTAACAAGGTAATTTCCTCAATAATACATTCGGATCAATCTGGTTTTATGCCTCAGAAGTCCACGGCTGTTAACTTGAGGAGGTTGTTTCTTAACATCCAAGCGAAGGCAGATAACATGGATAACAGGGCTTTGTTGTCCTTAAATGCGGCCTTCAATAGTGTGGAGTGGCCCCTTTCTTTTGGCTGTTCTTGTAAAGTTCGGCTTTGGGCCCACTTTCACATCCTGGGTTCAGTTACTATATAGTCACCAACTGGCGGCCACAAGGGAGGCAGGACTGATTTCAGAACCATTCTCCCTGGGTAGGGGTATGCGTCAGGGATGTCCTTTATCCCCATTATTGTTCACATTAGTGATAGATCCTCTGGCTGCATCTATTAGGCAAAACCCTAACATCATGGGATTTCAATATGGGGACCTCCAGGAAAAAGTCATGCTTTACACTGACGATACCATTTTATTGTTGGGTGACACTTTAAATTCCCTTGAGGCGGCGATGCAGACTAGGACAAGGTTCGGGGAGTTTTCTGGTATTCTCATTAATTGGGACAAGTCTGCATTAATGCAACTAGAGAATGACCCCCCCCCCCGCAAGCCATTGCGCCATCGTGCCTAGTTCCCGTTGTATCCTCTTTGAAATATTTGGGAATTCAAGTTACTTCCCAGCTGCTGGACTGTCGCCTGAATATTACCCCTCTGCTCAGCCGCTTCCGTGATAAAATTAAAATCTAGAACAGGCTCTGGTTGTCCCTGGCAGGCACAGTAAACTTAGTAAAAATGATCTTTATGCCCCAGTTGTATTTTTTGCATAACACCCCAGTAGTCATCCCACTGTGTGTTTTTCAAGGGGTCAATATATTTTTAGACAGCTGTTGTGGAACAACAAGGTACCTAGAATGAAACTTGAATACCTCCAGAGACCTAAAGATGCTGAAGGACTGGCCATGCCCAACCCCTGGCTGTATTACCTGGCCGCACAGTTGCAGCACTAACGTAAGGGAGTGGGGCCTGCTGCTGCTCCCCCTCAGCCCAGTAAAGTTTCCTCTCTTAGTATTTTTCTCCATACAACTGTGGTTTGCGACTTGCCTATAGGCTTGGAAGCTGGCGCTTTTGCCAAATCGAATTGCCTATTACCTACTTATAACCTTATCCATAAAGTTTGGTACAAGGTCAGGCAGCTCCAACAGGTTTCTGGTTTTACATGTTACAGTCCAATATGGCGTAATAGTAACTACTTTGAACTAGCCAAAATTCAGCAGGCCACGAGATGGAGCCAGTGGTGAATTACTCACCTTCGCCATATCTTTAGTAACAGCTCACTGTGTTCCTTCACAGAGCTGACTGCGAAATTCTCGCTCCCTAGGTCCATGCTTTTTACTACATTCAGCTTAAGCATGCGGTTACAGCGCAAGGTTTAGCCATGGAGTGGCAGCAATCCCCAACCCCAGTGTTTAATATGATGGCCGAAACTGTCTCTACTAAGGGATTCATATCTCGATGCTATGCAATGTTGCTGAATAACTTGTTGACTTCATTCCCTTTGAAGGCACATGAAAGCTGGGAGAGGGACATGGGCCCTTTAATTGATGACCAATGGAAAGAGGCCTTGCAGGCAGTGCCCCAATGTTCTCTCAATTTGTCACAGAGAGTCATGCAACTGTACATACTCCTGAGAGCTCATTTTACCCCTGTCAAGCTGCATAGAATGGGTATGTTGGATTCCCCTCCATTATCCTCAGGGATAATGGAGACTTAATTCAGTTTATCTGGCGATGCCCAAAGCTGCATCGGTATTGGGTGAAGGTTTTGGGTACCATTAACCTGGTGTTCCAGATTTCCATACTGATAGACCCCAAACCCTGTCTTCTGGGCATCTTGGATGACCTTCAGTTGCAGGTCCATACAAGAGAAGCTGCTGCTAGAGCACTTTTTCAAGCCCAGAGGGTTCTGCTTAGACACTGGAAGTCCACTAATCCCCCTTCCCATAAAGAATGGCTACAGATTGGAGAAGTATATCTACCAGCACAGGGGCAGACCCCATAAATATGATACCTTGTGGGGCCCATGGCTGGATACACCAGGATTAAGCCCGTTGGAGTTGGTGCTGGATAGATTACTAATAGGACAAGGATAATTCACATGCCTTCTACTTTGGAATATAGGACTGCTATTGCTTAAGCCGAATTATATGTATTTTGATTGCTTTTAAATTACAGTAGTGACATTACTCTTCTTAGGCTTTTATAAATAAATATTGAATATGATTGATATTGTGCTAAAAACCAACTTAGTAACAATACACAGTGCATAATACTGAAAACACATAACAAGAAATGTCCATAAGCATATGATTGCTGAAAAAAACTTTGAAATGATGTATCAAAAAATATTCCTTCCTCTGTGAAAATAGATGATACAAAAAAAAAATATATATATATAAAGTGAAGTGAAGAAAAATACAGACGAAAAAGTCACCACCATTTCAGTGTGAATTTCCTGCTCACCTTCCAAACATAAATCCCCTTGGGTCAGATATCACTTTCAAACAGGAATCCTCACTAGGATCAGATTATATGTATTCCGATTCTGGGTACAAAGATTTGTCTGTGGTTCTCCAAAGATAATAGGTTATTTGCTTAAAAACGCATATTGAACTATCAGTATTGCAAGCAGCTCTCCTACTCACTGCAAGTCCAGTGTAACGAAACACCAGAAGTGACTTTACCGGCTCCTCCCAACGTGTTGTGTCACAGGTTACGTGACTTTATCAAGGGAAATGAAGCCATGTGATGAACGTGACGGGTTTATAAGCCACAGTTTGCGTATCGGTTGCCTTGGTGTAGGAATCATTTGATCATCATGCCGTCAATCACGTTTATACACGATTCCTTTGGTTAACAGCTTAATACATGGTATATATATTATACATAACAAATTTTATAGTCATTTAATAATTTACGCTGCACAATACTGTTACACTACTTAAAGGCTAAGAGGTCTAATTTATAACTCCCTCTTTTTTATCATTTAAAAATGATGGTCGAGAGATATGACTTCATCTAGTGGTGAATATTGGATACAAACAAAATCATAAATAAAACAATTTAGATCAAAATGTTCAACTCCAGTGGCGAGAGTACCAAGCTCAAAAATCCATCTTGATTGACATTTACTTAATCCTCTAACCCTATTACTAACCCCTCCAATGGGGCTTATACTTATCAATTGCCCAAAACTTAAGGCCTGTTGGATATTTATTATGGCATTGTGCAAAATGTCTGGAGACACTATGTTTTAGGAAACCGTTCCTGATAGTCTGTATATGTTCTTGTATTCTTTTCCACATAGGACGTTTTGTTCTTCCTATATATTGCAATGACCATGGACATTGCAACATGTACATTACCCCTTCTGTTCTACATGAGGTGAAATCTTTTAACAGGTATTCTTTTTTGGTGGTATAAGAGATAAACTTGTTACATTTTTGGCCATTTAGATTGGTGTTCCTATACGCATAGCATCTTTTACACGGATAGAAACATTTGCCCTGAAAGAACGTGAATTCATGTGATTTTGTTGGTGGGTCTGGAACATTTTTGCCATCATTCTCTGCAGCTATTGCCTTTCGTACCACCACCCCGTCCCTTTAGAATGTAAGCTCTACGAGCAGGGCCCTCTTGTACCTTTTGTATTGTACTGTAATTGTGTTGTCCCCCCCCCCCCCCTATACTTTGTAAAGCACTGCGTAAACTGTTGGCGCTATATTATCGTGTATAATAAGAATAATAAATTACCTCAATGTAGGTGCCTTCCTGTATATAAATCGTGGTTTCTCTGGTAGGATGGTCTGTAACTGTCTATCCGCTCTGAGGAGTGACCAATGTTTTTTAAATATGTGTTCAATTTGTTTATGTTGGATGTTGTAACTTAAAATCATGGGGACTTCTTGATACTGAACCACTTTCCTTTCTTTATCTTAAATTAAAGGGTCCCTTGATAATTTTTATACTTCTTGGATCTTTTCCTTTATGAATTCTTCATTATAGCCTTTATGCATACATTTCTCCCCTATCATCTGTGCTTGTTATAGAAAAACTTTATGACTATTACAATTTCTTCTTAGACGTATCATTTGTCCCTTTGGTATATTTATAAGCCACGGATCATAATGGCCACTATCCACTGGTATGTAACTGTTTCTGTCTACTGGCTTGTTTTCGTTGTTATTTGATTCTCTTCCATTTGTATTCCCAGGCCCAAAAAGTGGATAGTCTGCTCGTGGATTTCATATGATAATTTAATATTTTTTTGACTATTGTTTAGTTTCTCAAAGAATTGAATCAGTCTATTCTGGTCACCATTCCAAATTACAATGGAATCGTCTATAAATCTTTTGTATATTACCAGTTGTATAGGGATATTGGAATAAATTATTTCTTCTTCCCATTTTGCCATAAAAATATTGGCAATATTGGTGCATATTTTGCTCCCATTCCAATCCCATTTAGTTCTCTAAAATAGTAAGAATTAAACCAAAAATAATTGTGTTGTAATCCAAAGGCTAAGCACCTCAAAATAAAGCATTTTTGGTTTTGAGATAAGATTACTAAGTTTATCCATAGCCCATCTGGAGGCTTGAATAGCGTCCTCATGATTTATGATTGTATACAGTGAGGATACATCCGCTATAGCTATCAGGTATTCCTGTTGTGGTTTAATCTCAATGGTGTTCAGTATCTGAATTAGATGTTTGGTGTCCCTTAGATAGGAGTATGTATGTGGTACCAGAAGTTGCATAAATCTATCCACATATTCTCCCAATCTTGCATTAATGGCTAGTATTCCATTAATTATGGGTCTCTCCGGAGGGTTGACTTGATCCTTATGTATTTTTGGCACTGTATATATTATCGGTACTCTGCAGGTTTCCAGTATTAGATATTTTTCCTTCTTCTTGGTAAGTAGATTCTTTATACTTCCCCTTTGTATCAATTCATGTAATTCCCTTTTATATTGTCTCGTCGGATTTCCTCTTAATTTATTGTACGTGCTGGTATCATTAAGTTTCCCTAAAAGTTAATTAATATAGTACTCTTTTGATAGTACCACAATGGCCCCACGCTTATCTGCAAGTCTTATTACGACTTTTTTGTTATCCTCTAATTCTTTTATTCCTCTTCTGATGTCTTGGGGATCCTTCATTTTTTTGATTTTCAATTTCTCTAAATCTTGTATCACCATTTTATTAAATACCTCTATATGTTCATTGTTATGCGCCGGTGGATTGAACAATGATTTGTTTCTTAGTTGACTATATTTGATACCACCTGTTGTATCCAATCTTCCTCTGTCGACCACGGGACATGTATCAACATGTATTTTTAATGTTCAATTTCCTAGTGTACTTTTGAATATCCCCATACAATTCAAATTTATTCAGATTTTGTTTTGGTGCGTACTTTAAACCTTTATCCAATGTCAGTAATTCAGTTCTGGTCAATTCTATTCCACTCAGGTTATATATACCTTCCCCTACTACTCTCTTTTTCTTTTGGATCTTGAATCCTCCTCGGCACCCCCTCTTGTGTTTGGGCTTCTCATGTTTCCTGTTCTTTCATGCCGTGGAGGTGTTCTTTCCCGCCTGCGCTGATCCAAAAAAGATCATTGTGGTTCATCTTCTCTATATTCTCTTAATACTTCATACCTGTTTTGAGTGTGAATAGGGATTATTCTGGATTCATATTGGTATTGGTCATAATAGACATGACCCCCCGATTGATAATGTGGATAATCTCTCGGATCTCTTCTCTCCTGATTATAGTAGTTATGGTTACCTTGGTTACCATAACCATGGCTTTCCTGATTGACATACGGATTATTAGGTTGATTTAGGGGTTTCTGGTTGTTTTTATTTCCATTATTTTTCCAAAAGGGTCTTTTCAGTGATTTAGACCATGGTTTGGAATTGTTCTTATTCCGCCACCATGGTTTAGGGGTTCTAGGTCCATTGTGCTCTTCCCTGTAGGGTGGTCTCGTGGGTCCATTATAGTCATAAATGGGAATGGAATCCTTAGTACAGTACTATCGCGCAGAATTTGGTGACTCACCACCATGCAACAGTGATGAACAAGTATGCGTATAAACAATCCACATCAGAAATGTTTATAAGAATTCAATTGCAGAACCATATATCAAATAGTGTTGCTTATAGGTGTAAATCCATAGAATTATGACCCAGAAAAAATAAAGTTTAAATATTATGAAATAATATAAACATGTGTGAACACACTTGGTGATGCGGTATTCTGGTGGTAAATACCCCACACTATGCTATGATTGGTAAATAAAATACACAACAATCAAAGCCACAATAGCAATAATCAATCTGTGGTCATAACCGAAATGCACTTATATGTGTGGAGGGAATGACTCCCGGAGCGGTGATACAACGTGATAACGTGTATAAAGTATCAAATAATCAAATAATCAAATTGTGATAAAGAAAGATATTAATAAACCATCCTAAATTAACCCAATGGCTATATTCATAAGATAGTCCAAGGTGGTAAAGTTCATATATAACGCTGTAACGATATTCATATGACACTTCGTAATGTTCATCGACAGGACATCCTCAAATAATTTGGACGGCGTCTAGAACTATGTGGTACAGAGGTAAGATTTGGTACGCTTACCGTTATGGATGGACCCACTGACCTTTGGTGAGGGGTCAAACGAGCTTGAGTGTGCCGGCAGGTGATGTTTGTAGAATAGTGAGCGAGGAACCAGGATCAGAAGACTGGACCAAGACTGAGCCGGCGCAACAGTCTATACTCACCAGATCACGAATGTAGATGCAGCGAACACACTCAGAGGAGCTGTGAAGTCGCTCGATTGCCTTTACCCCAGAAAAAGGGCTCAATGGGTCAGGACCATGCAAAATAAAAGAGATATAGAGGGCCTCCCCATAGTGTAAAACAATCCGATCACGGATTACTTTTTATTTAAAATTCTTGTTTGTCAAGTAAAAAACGACAAAAGTAAAAACAAAGACAAACCAAGAAACAAAATAAACGCAGTGGTAGTGTGTAGCGTAGCCGCCCGACGCGTTTCGTCTCACAAGACTTCAACAGGGGCATAGGCTAGTGGGCCACCTCTGCGTTATATATATACCACCTATACAATACATAAAGGCATACACCTGAGCTCATTAAGGGCAGCCCCACTTCCGGTTGTGCAATCCCAAAAATAAACTCAGTGTGATTGGTCAAAAATAACCAATCGGGACATCCACCTACCTGACACGAGGGTCAAAAGCAAATCCAACCAATCCCGATGGTCAATCTAGACACTGGCACAGGCACCAACAGATGTCATTGGCTGCCAAACCCCATGTCCATGTGCCGACCTTTCAAACGTGCAAACGAATGGAGTCTTGGTTTGGGCGCAAAAAAGTGCATTGGACACGCACGTGGGACGCCAGCATATCACGTGTCATAATATGTCCTATAAACGAGGAGTGCCGGTGTCCACGTACAAAGGCTCGTAATAGCCGTGCGCCGCGCACAATGTACTGCGCATGCGCAACGGCCCACAGCACAGCACGTCAGCACTACGGCGAGACCAATCAGCGGCCACGCCGCGGCCAGCGTGAAACGGATCTCCGCCCATCCCCGCGCATAACTCAATCGCGCATGGGCGACGGTCACAATGGTAAACAAAATGTTCACATAGCAACACCCAATAGAGGCGAGAGGGACGTGCTACCTCATCACGGACACGTCACACGCAATCACATATGCGCGACGGTCTCCAGGGTAAACAATGAGATCACGTCGCAGCACCCATTATGGGTGGGCGGGACATACCTCCACATCGCAGACGCGTCACAAACGACGCAATCAGCATATATAGAGGCGTCCATATGAATACAGAAAAGTAATAAAAATATGAATAATTAAATAAAATGTTAGCATCAAAATAAGTGTATAGAATGAATTAATTTAGAAACCGGAGTCGGACTACCACTAATGGCTAAACTCATATAATTTACATATCATTGTCCCATTAGGTAGATGACAGCAAGTATATGTGACAGTGGAATCAAAATAAATACTGTAAAATATGGTTATCACCCCAAAATGGAACGTACTACAGCATTGCTCGCAGTCCTAATTATCCAATACAGTATTCAGAGAAAGAATGTTGACATAAATAAAACACGAAAAATAATGATGATATTGAGAGTCAAAATATTTTTTCCTCAGTAATCATACTAATGGGCTGTGTACTACCCATAAAAACATGATTATTGTCATCAAAAAACATGCGGATAAATATAAGATTTAAACTGTTCAGGAACGATTAATGAACGAATTGATGTCCCACTCTATGTTCAACCCGTGTGGGGTATAGCATTTGATTTGGTGTATCCAGAATGTTTCCAGTTTAGATACACCCCTAACCTTGGATTCACCTCTCCAGTGTGCTGTAAACTTGTCAATAATTTGGAATTTCGAACCTTCTGGGTTCTTATTGTGGCAGGACAAATAGTGTTTCGGGACGCTATGGTTGGTACGTCCTGCTCTTATTGCGGCGAGATGTTCGTTTACTCTGATGGCAAAAGTCCTTATAGTGCGTCCTATATACTGCTTCCCACACGGGCAAGTGATTAGGTACACAATATATTTCGTATGGCAGGTTACAAAACACTTCATTTCGTAAACTTTGCCAGTAACGTTGGACTTAAAGGAATCGCATTTCCTGCGGCATGAATTGTTCATACACACGTTGCATTTGCGACATGGGTAAAACCCTTTCATGTCGTGGAAAAATAAAGGTGGACATGGAGGGTCAATGATGTTAGGAGCAATTTTTCCCCTAAGCGACATAGCGCCTCTATAGATAACCCCTGCTCGATCTGGCAGTAAGGGGCCTAATACTCGATCATTTTTGAGAATCTTCCAGTGTTTAGCCATGATCTCTTTAATTTGTCTGTGTTGGACTGAAAAATTGGTCAAAAAGGACCATTTGTCGAGTATTAGGCCCCTTACTGCCAGATCATTGACCCTCCATGTCCACCTTTATTTTTCCACGACATGAAAGGGTTTTACCCATGTCGCAAATGCAACGTGTGTATGAACAATTCATGCCGCAGGAAATGCGATTCCTTTAAGTCCAACGTTACTGGCAAAGTTTACGAAATGAAGTGTTTTGTAACCTGCCATACGAAATATATTGTGTACCTAATCACTTGCCCGTGTGGGAAGCAGTATATAGGACGCACTATAAGGACTTTTGCCATCAGAGTAAACGAACATCTCGCCGCAATAAGAGCAGGACGTACCAACCATAGCGTCCCGAAACACTATTTGTCCTGCCACAATAAGAACCCAGAAGGTTCGAAATTCCAAATTATTGACAAGTTTACAGCACACTGGAGAGGTGAATCCAAGGTTAGGGGTGTATCTAAACTGGAAACATTCTGGATACACCAAATCAAATGCTATACCCCACACGGGTTGAACATAGAGTGGGACATCAATTCGTTCATTAATCGTTCCTGAACAGTTTAAATCTTATATTTATCCGCATGTTTTTTGATGACAATAATCATGTTTTTATGGGTAGTACACAGCCCATTAGTATGATTACTGAGGAAAAAATATTTTGACTCTCAATATCATCATTATTTTTCGTGTTTTATTTATGTCAACATTCTTTCTCTGAATACTGTATTGGATAATTAGGACTGCGAGCAATGCTGTAGTACGTTCCATTTTGGGGTGATAACCATATTTTACAGTATTTATTTTGATTCCACTGTCACATATACTTGCTGTCATCTACCTAATGGGACAATGATATGTAAATTATATGAGTTTAGCCATTAGTGGTAGTCCGACTCCGGTTTCTAAATTAATTCATTCTATACACTTATTTTGATGCTAACATTTTATTTAATTATTCATATTTTTATTACTTTTCTGTATTCATATGGACGCCTCTATATATGCTGATTGCGTCGTTTGTGACGCGTCTGCGATGTGGAGGTATGTCCCGCCCACCCATAATGGGTGCTGCGACGTGATCTCATTGTTTACCCTGGAGACCGTCGCGCATATGTGATTGCGTGTGACGTGTCCGTGATGAGGTAGCACGTCCCTCTCGCCTCTATTGGGTGTTGCTATGTGAACATTTTGTTTACCATTGTGACCGTCGCCCATGCGCGATTGAGTTATGCGCGGGGATGGGCGGAGATCCGTTTCACGCTGGCCGCGGCGTGGCCGCTGATTGGTCTCGCCGTAGTGCTGACGTGCTGTGCTGTGGGCCGTTGCGCATGCGCAGTACATTGTGCGCGGCGCACGGCTATTACGAGCCTTTGTACGTGGACACCGGCACTCCTCGTTTATAGGACATATTATGACACGTGATATGCTGGCGTCCCACGTGCGTGTCCAATGCACTTTTTTGCGCCCAAACCAAGACTCCATTCGTTTGCACGTTTGAAAGGTCGGCACATGGACATGGGGTTTGGCAGCCAATGACATCTGTTGGTGCCTGTGCCAGTGTCTAGATTGACCATCGGGATTGGTTGGATTTGCTTTTGACCCTCGTGTCAGGTAGGTGGATGTCCCGATTGGTTATTTTTGACCAATCACACTGAGTTTATTTTTGGGATTGCACAACCGGAAGTGGGGCTGCCCTTAATGAGCTCAGGTGTATGCCTTTATGTATTGTATAGGTGGTATATATATAACGCAGAGGTGGCCCACTAGCCTATGCCCCTGTTGAAGTCTTGTGAGACGAAACGCGTCGGGCGGCTACGCTACACACTACCACTGCGTTTATTTTGTTTCTTGGTTTGTCTTTGTTTTTACTTTTGTCGTTTTTTACTTGACAAACAAGAATTTTAAATAAAAAGTAATCCGTGATCGGATTGTTTTACACTATGGGGAGGCCCTCTATATCTCTTTTATTTTGCATGGTCCTGACCCATTGAGCCCTTTTTCTGGGGTAAAGGCAATCGAGCGACTTCACAGCTCCTCTGAGTGTGTTCGCTGCATCTACATTCGTGATCTGGTGAGTATAGACTGTTGCGCCGGCTCAGTCTTGGTCCAGTCTTCTGATCCTGGTTCCTCGCTCACTATTCTACAAACATCACCTGCCGGCACACTCAAGCTCGTTTGACCCCTCACCAAAGGTCAGTGGGTCCATCCATAACGGTAAGCGTACCAAATCTTACCTCTGTACCACATAGTTCTAGACGCCGTCCAAATTATTTGAGGATGTCCTGTCGATGAACATTACGAAGTGTCATATGAATATCGTTACAGCGTTATATATGAACTTTACCACCTTGGACTATCTTATGAATATAGCCATTGGGTTAATTTAGGATGGTTTATTAATATCTTTCTTTATCACAATTTGATTATTTGATTATTTGATACTTTATACACGTTATCACGTTGTATCACCGCTCCGGGAGTCATTCCCTCCACACATATAAGTGCATTTCGGTTATGACCACAGATTGATTATTGCTATTGTGGCTTTGATTGTTGTGTATTTTATTTACCAATCATAGCATAGTGTGGGGTATTTACCACCAGAATACCGCATCACCAAGTGTGTTCACACATGTTTATATTATTTCATAATATTTAAACTTTATTTTTTCTGGGTCATAATTCTATGGATTTACACCTATAAGCAACACTATTTGATATATGGTTCTGCAATTGAATTCTTATAAACATTTCTGATGTGGATTGTTTATACGCATACTTGTTCATCACTGTTGCATGGTGGTGAGTCACCAAATTCTGCGCGATAGTACTGTACTAAGGATTCCATTCCCATTTACGGCTATCGGTCAGATACACCCTTTTTTTAGCGCCACACTTATCTATTTTCTATCCACTACACAATTTTGTCATATTGTTGTGTCGGCAGCTTCATCACAGGGGAAGCGCAGCTGTATCCACATATATAAATTTCTCCATTATAGTCATCCCTATGTTGTTTTGATGGTTCAGGGGTCCTATATCTTTGATCCCTACTTGGGGTCATGATCCGCACTTCTCTTCCAGGAGATGTGGCTGTAGACCCTCCATTTCCATCTCTCAAATTCAATTGGCATTTACAGGCCTGTTCCAATTTATAATCATTCGTATCTCTTAGATATTTTCTTTTTTCCTTTGTTTAACCACATGCCGACCGCGCTATAGTCAAAAGACGGCTACAGCGCAGTCGGCTTATCCTACGGACGTCCTCCCAGAAACTTGCTCCCGCGCCCCCCTGGGGCGCGCACTCGGGAACATCCGTGACCGCCAGGTCCAGAGGACCCGGCACATCACGGATCACGGTAAACAGCCGCTGATAGTGGCCGTTTACCACGTGATCGCTCCGTCAAATGACTGAGCGATCACATGTACACAAACCGGCGTCACGTCATGACGCCGGTTCCTCCCTCTCCTCTCTGTACCGATCGGTACAGAGAGGAGAGAAGCGGAGAGGGGGAGAGACGGGACCAGCGCTGTGGGCTGGATGTGTAGTGCCCACAGCGCTGGTCAATACACTGCCACCACTGTGCAATGCTCTGCCACCAACCACTGTGCAATGCTCTGCCACCAACCACTGTGCAATGCTCTGCCACCAACCACTGTGCAATGCTCTGCCACCACTGTGCAATGCTCTGCAACCACTGTGCAATACTCTGCAACCACTGTGCAACGCTCTGCAACCACTGTGCAACGCTCTGCAACCACTGTGCAACGCTCTGCCACCACTGCAATGCTCTGCAACCACTGTGCAATGCTCTGCCACCACTGTGCAACACTGCAACACTGCAATACTCTGCCAATACTCGCCAATACTCGCCAATACTCTGGCAATACTCTGCCAATACTCGCCAATACTCGCCAATACTCTGCCAATACTCGCCAATACTCTGCCAATACTCTGCCAATACTCGCCAATACTCTGCCAATACTCTGCCAATACTCTGCCAATACTCGCCAATACTCTGCCAATACTCTGCCAATACTCTGCCAATACTCTGCCAATACTCTGCCAATACTCTGCCAATACTCGCCAATACTCTGCCAATACTCTGCCAATACTCGCCAATACTCTGCCAATACTCTGCCAATACTCTGCCAATACTCGCCAATACTCTGCAATAAATTTTAATAGAAACAAAGAATTTTTATTTATTTTTTTTACCGAATTTTCAGTATATTTTGATTTATAGCACAAAAATAAAAAAAACCCAGCAGTGATTAAATACCACCAAAAGACAGCTCTATTTGTGTGAAAAAAAGGACACAAAATTCATTTGGGTACAGTGTTGCATGACGGAGTAATTGTCATTCAAAGTGTGAGAGCACCGAAAGCTTATAATTGGTCTGGTTAGGAAGGGGGTTTAGGTGCCCAGTGGGTAAGTGGTTAATTCCAATATCTTTTTGTTCCAATACTTTATTTAACTGATTCTTTAGTTATAAAGGATGCTGAATCTTTATATCCTTCTAATATGACTTTACAGCCAGCAATCTGTTTATTTATATTTGCGATCTTTCTTTGTTTTCTTTTTATTAAAAATAATAAAACTTCCAAACCCTTTTCAGTAAAAAGTTTAAACCATTCATCCACTGAATCCTGATCTAACAAACCATCATTAATGGGAACATCCCACCTTAGTCTTCTTGATACAATATTTTCTTTAATATATTGCTCATGAGTGGTTAAATCCCACCATAGGCTGACCTTTTTGTCCATTAAATGTCCAAAATTTGTATCTAGGTCACCTGCATCAATGCGATGTTTCCATAAATTTAAAGATTTCGATATCTGCAGCTCAAGTGATAAACAGATGTAAAGTGAAAAAATTAAAGTGGGTTACTCAAGCGCTAATACGGATATAATTAAGAACTAATTAAATAGTGAGTTCAGCTGCAGCTATTCAAATGTGTTCTGACACCACATATATAAATATTGAATGCGATTAATAGTGTGCTAAAAACCAACTTAGTAACAATACACAGTGCATAATACTGCAAACACATAAAAAGAAATGTCCATAATTGACGATTGATGAAAAAAACTTTAAAATTATGTATCAAAAAATGTTCCTTCCTCTGTGAAGTGAAGAAAAATACAGAGGAAAAAGTCACCACCACCTCAGTGTGAATTTCCTGCTCACCTTCCAAACATAAATCCCCTTGGGTCAGATATCACTTTCAAACAGGGATCCTGACTAGGATCAGATTATATGTATTCCGATTTTGGGTACAAATATTGGTTCTCCAAAGGTAATAGGTTATTTGCTTAGTTAAAAACGCATATTGAACGATCAGTATTGCAAGCAGCTCTCCTCCTCACTGCATGTCCAGTGTAATGAAACACCGGAAGTGACGTCACAGGCTCCCCGACGTGTTGCGTCATAGGTAGGGTTATCCCGATACTAGTATTGGTATCGGGACCAATACCGAGCATTTGCACAAGTACAGTGTTTCATCAGATTAGGCGAACCGGCGCAACCGGAAGTCAGCGGGCGGAACAACGGAAGTGACGCTCATGACGACGTCAGCGCTTGGACATCCCGATGACCATCTTGGTACACCCTGCACTCAGCCGCAGTAAGCCAGCAGCAGACATCTTGTTACACCCAGCCCATATAGTTCGGACTGGGTGTAACAAGATGGCCACTGCTGCTTTTATGCAGCCGAGTGCAAGGAGTACCAAGATGGGCATCGTAGGCCTTTCCTTTTATGGCATTTCAGTGCCTGCCCATCGGTGTCCATAAATGCCACCTATCAGTGCCCAATGCCTGTAAGTGCGCCTATCAGTGCTAGCCACCTGTCAGTGCCATCTATCAGTGCCAGCCACCTATCAATGCCATCTATCAGTGCCCATAAGTGCCCATAAGTGCCCCTATCCGTGCCAGTCACCTGTCAGTTCCATCTATCAGTGCCAGTCACCTATCAATGCCACCTATGAATGCCATATATCAGTGCCAGCCATCTATTAGTACCGGCCACCTGTCAGTGCCATCTATCATTGCCAACCATTTGTCAGTTCCAGCCTTCAGTCAGTGCTCATCAGTGCTGCATATCAGTGCCCATCAGTGCCACCTAATCCGATCAGTACTTGTACTCGGTCTTAAAAAAGTGGTATCGGGACAACCCTAGTCACAGGTCACGGAACTTTCTCAAGGGAAATTAAGCCATGTGACGAATGTGATGGGTTTATAAGCCATAGTTTTCATATTGGTTGCCTTGGTGACGTAGGAATAATTGGATCATCATGCCGTCAATCGTTTATACAAGATTCCTTTGGTTAACAGCTTAATACATGGTATATATATTATACATACCAAACTTTTAGTCATTTAATAATTTACGCTGCACAATACTTTTACACTACTTAAAAGCTAAAAGGACCAATTATAATCCCCTCTTTTTAATAGTTTAAAAATGATTTTAAAATATTTTAAAATATGATCGGGTGGAGAGATATGACTTCATCTAGTGGTGAATATCAGATACAAAATAAAAAATCAGAAATAAAAACAATTTAGATCAAAATTCTTTAAATTTCTTATAAAAGTTATTAACCAATGGAATTGTGTATAAACGTGATTGACGGCATGATGATCCAATGATTCCTACATCATCAAGGCAACCGATATGCAAACTGTGGCTTATAAACCCGTCACGTTCATCACATGGCTTAAGTTCCCTTGAGAAAGTCACATGACTTGTGACGCAACGTGTCAGGAGGAGCCTGTGATGTCACTTCCGGTGTTTTGTTACACTGGACGTGCAGTGAGGAGGAGAGCTGCTTGCAATACTGATTGTTCAATATGAGTTTTTACTAAGCAAATAACCTATTACCTATGGAGAATCAATCTTTGTACCCAGAATCGGAATACATATAATCTGATCCTAGTCAGGATCCCTGTTTGAAAGTGATATCTGACCCAAGGGGATTTATGTTTGGAAGGTGAGCAGGAAATTCACACTGAGGTGGTGGTGACTTTTTCCTCTGTATTTTTCTTCACTTCACTATATATATATTACATATATTATAATACAGTGGCTTGCGAAAGTATTCGGCCCCCTTGAACTTTGCAACCTTTTGCCACATTTCAGGCTTCAAACATAAAGATTTAGGTGTCCTTTTATGAAGCAGTGATCAGCGGAGATCCCGAGGATCACCACTGATCACAGCCCATAAACAGTTTATAAACCAGAGATAATGGGGGGGAGAAGTGTTTGAACTTGTTCTCCCGCCGATTATCTCCACACACTGAGAATCCTCATAGAATGACACAGTAACGGCCAGTGTATGAAGCTGCGATCTGAGCGCTTCACTGGCGATCTGTGTCAGAATTCACCCTCCCCGATTCACCAACTCAGAGGTGGTGAAGCGGGGAGTGAAGAGAGAATCTTGGGGGGATCTGAGGAGGAAAGAGGAAGATTATTAACTTCCTTATGCCTCGTTCAGACCCCCCAACACTGTAACCATGTCCCCCTGTCATATATATGTGTATACATATATATATATATATATATATAATGTGTATATGTATATATATATAATGTGTGTATATACATGTATATATGTGTGTGTGTGTGTGTGTATATATACATGTATATATAATGTGTGTGTGTATACATGTATATATAATGTAGGGGGGACTCTTTATTTTATTAACATTAATCACACTGGTGTCTGTCCGTGTATTGAGCTGTGATAATTTATCACTGCTTAATAAATGGACATCTCAGTGTTTCAGTGAATTTCTGGTACTGTAATCTTGTAAAGTCTCACGAGATTCCAGTATCAGGGGCCGTTCCCCACTGTTTGAAGCGTTTGTAGATCACTCCACTCCTCCAAGGGTGAAGTGATCTACTCCGCTTCATAAACTGGCACACAGAGGATAAAGATCTCCTCTGTTAATGCCGGAGAATGAAGCAGTGAATAGATTTCACTGCTTCATAAAAGGACACCATAACATTTTAATTTTTTGTGAAAAATCACCAACAAGTGGGACACAATTGTGAAGTGGAACGAAATCTATTGGATATTTGGCAAAATTATTCGGCCCCTTTACTTTCAGTGCAGCAAACTCACTCCAGAAGTTCAGCGAGGATCTCTGAATGATCCAATGTTGTCCTAAATGACTGATGGTGATAAATAGAATCCACCTGTGTGTAATCAAGTCTCTGTATAAATGTACCTGCTCTGTGATAGTCTCAGGGTTCTGTTGAAAGCGCAGAGAGCATCATGAAGACCAAGGAACACACCAGGCAGGTCCGTAATACTGTTGTGGAGAAGTTTAAAGCCGGATTTGGATACAAAAAGATTTCCCAAGCTTTAAACATCCCAAGGAGCACTGTGCAAGCGATCATTTTGAAATGGAAGGAGTATCAGACCACTGCAAACTTTCAGCTCAGACAAGGAGAAGACTGATCAGAGATGCAGCCAAGAGGCCCATGATCACTCTGGATGAACTGCAGAGAACTACAGCTGAGGTGGGAGAGTCTGTCCATAGGACAACAATCAGTCGTACACTGCACAAATCTGGCCTTTATGGAAGAGTGGCAAGAAGAAAGCCATTTCTCAAAGATATCCATAAAAAGTCTCGTCTAAAGTTTGCCACAAGCCACCTGGGAGACACACCAAACATGTGGAAGAAGGTGCTCTGGTCCGATGAAACCAAAATCGAACTTTTTGGCCACAATGCAAAACGATATGTTTGGCGTAAAAGCAACACAGCTCATCACCCTCAACACACCATCCCCACTGTCAAACATGGTGGTGGCAGCATCATGGTTTGGGCCTGCTTTTCTTCAGCAGGGACAGGGAAGATGGTTAAAATTGAGGGGAAGATGGATGCAGCCAAATACAGGACCATTCTGGATGAAAACCTGTTGGAGTCTGCAAAAGACCTGAAAGTGGGACGGAGATTTATCTTCCAACAAGACAATGATCCCAAACATACAGCAAAATCTACAAAGGAATGGTTCACAAAAAACGTATCCAGGTGTTAGAATGGCCAAGTCAAAGTCCAGACCTGAATCCAATTGAGAATCTGTGGAAAGAGCTGAAAACTGCTGTTCACAAACGCTCTCCTTCCAACCTCACTGAGCTCGAGCTGTTTTGCAAGGAAGAATGGGCAAGAATTTCAGTCTCTCGATGTGCAAAACTGATAGAGACATACCCCAAGCGACTTACAGCTGTAATCGCAGCAAAAGGTGGCTCTACAAAGTATTAACGCAAGGGGGCCGAATAATTTTGCACGCCCCACTTTTCATTTTTTTATTAGTTAAAAAATCCAATAGATTTCGTTCCACTTCACAATTGTGTCCCACTTGTTGGTGATTCTTCACAAAAAATAAAAATGTTATATCTTTATGTTTGAAGCCTGAAATGTGGCAAAAGGTTGAAAAGTTCAAAGGGGCCGAATACTTTCGCAAGCCACTGTATATATATATATATATATATATATATATATATATTTTTTTTTTTTTTTTTTTTTTTTTGTATCATCTATTTTCACAGAGGAAGGAATATTTTTTGATACATCATTTCAAAGTTTTTTTCAGCAATCGTATGCTTATGGACATTTCTTTTTATGTGTTTGCAGTATTATGCACTGTGTATTGTTACTAAGTTGTTTTTTAGCGCACTATTAATTGTATTCAATATTTATGTATGTGCTGTCAGAACACATTTGAATAGCTGCAGCTGAACTCACTATTTAATTAGTTCTTAATTATATCCGTATTAGCGCTTGAGTAACCCACTTTAATTTAATTTTAGGCTTTTATACATGCTTTATTGTGCTTTATGTATGTTGCTTGTAAGACGTCATTTGTTAATATTCAGGAAGTTATAAATGCCATCTTGGAAATCATTTTTCAACTACTGCTATATTTTCTGTTTTATTAAAAAAAAAAAATATTTTCTGATTTTGTTGCAGGAGATGCTTGATATCTAAATTGTATTTTAGAGTAGACTTCTGGAAAAATCAGTGAGCCAATCACATAAGCAGGAAATTATGTTCCTGGGGGCATTCTGAATGAATGAATGATTTGTATAGTGCTGCAAAAGCGAACTGAATCGCCTCAAGGCGCTTGGTCTGTCCTGTGTTGTCCTGCTTCTTAGAAGAGGTGGGTCTTGAGTTTTTTCTGAAGGCCCAATGGTTTTCTTCCATGCGGATGTTGGTGGGTAGAGCGTTCCATAGACGTGGTACTTGGACTGCGAATCTTCATTCTCCCTTAGATTTGTAGCAGGACTTGGGGATGAGGAGGCAGTTTCTGTGTACCTGTGCACAAATTCTGTGTACAGGACCCATCCAGATAGCCACATTGCATTTTACATAAAATGACAGAGCTACAGATTGAAAAGGAAAGGTAATTTTTGTGCTCATGCATGCGACCGAGGAAGATGGATGTCTGATTCCCTTGCTCCGCGCCGTTGGAACAAATACACATGCCTAACCAGGCACAGACCGCTCACAATCACCTCCCATCCACCTCCCGCTGCTCTGGAACGTCCCTGGCAGCCTCCGGTGATGTACCGTTCCTCCAAGCAACCCATCTCTCTGCAGCAGATCCAGCTTCACCTGCTGACAGTCTCCACCAATTCCCCACGGATCTGGTGAGTCCCCTGCCCACAGACTCTGATAACTTGCTGGTCAAATTCTGCACCATTGTAAGGGACGAGATCACTATGGCCTCCCACAAGCTCTAGTCTGACTTAGTGAGGGGTCTTAAAGAGATAGGCCACCGAACGAATCAGTTGGAACAATGCATGGACTTAGCTACCACTGTGTTAGAGGGTCATGAAGAGGAAGTGGACAAGCTGTCAGCTGAGCTGGAGGCCATGAGGGATAAATTGGAGGATGCTGCGAATAGGGCCGGCAGGGATAACCTTTGCATCTGTCCCCTGGTTTCGTCATCGCCTCACCAATCTTTACTCTGCCCCCAACCAGTCTTCCACCCAGGGCCTTGACACCTTTCTGACTGGCTTATCTTTACCTTCCCTATCTGAAACTCACAAGTCCCTAATGGACCGTGACATACAGGTCTCGGAAGTTTTACAGTGTATCAAAGATTTGAACGTGGGCAAGAGACCAGGCCCAGATGGCTTCACAGCACTATACTACAGGAAACTGGCAGATGTCATTGCCCTGTATTTAACGGCCATGTATAATTTGGTTAAAGATGGTCAAACCTTTACACCAAATCTGCTGACCGCCAATATTGTAATGATCCCCAAACCGGACAAGGATCTCTCTTCTTGGGCAAATTTCAGGCCATAGATATGAAAATATTGTTGAAAATCCCGGCCAATCGTTTGAATTCCTTTCTCCCACACCTGATAAAAAAGGACCAGGTGGGGTTTGTCCCAAGGAGACAGGCGGGTGACGCTATTAGAAGGCTCCTCCAAATCCAACAAATAACTCATAGTAGGTCCTTAGAGACAATGTTCTTGTCTCTGGATGTTAACAAGGCCTTTGACACCTTGTCATGGCCATACTTAAAGCAGGTGCTCCACCATTATGGCTTTGGCACCTCTTTCTTGAGTTGGGTATCAGCAATCTATGACTCTCTCCAGGCCAAAATCAAATACTATGGCTTTGAGTCGCCTCTTTTCTCCATTAAGAGAGGAACCCGAAAAGGGTGCCCACTCTCCCCACTTTTATTTATCCTGGCACTTGAACCCTTGGCGGAGGCGAACTGAACCCTTCCAGACATAACAGGGGTAGAAGTAGCGGGTACCCCACACAAAATATCGTTTGCGGACAATATCTTACTGTCCATAACTAAGCCTAGAATCGCCCTCCCTAACCTACTTTCTCTCTTAAACACCTGTGCGATGTTCTCGGGCCTATCTGCCAAACCTGTCAAATCTAAAGCTATGTCAAGCAACCTCCCACCCTCAGAGCTGGTGACCCCGCCCCCTCTGGCATCACGGGGAAAGCGTCAGAGGAGGGTCACCGGGTGGCTCCGCCCTCTGTTATTTAAGAAGTGTCTGAAGAATCGAAGCGTCACGCGGCTGAAGACTCCCACAGAGGCGGATCGTGCGGGCGGGGCGGAGAAGAAGCCTGGAGCAAGATGCGGGACGAGAAGAGCGGAGGAAGAAGAAGATGAAGAAGAAGACGAAGAAGAAGAAGTTGGAGGAACAAGAGCAACACCGATGAAAGTCCAGAAGAAAGAAGATGAAAGAAGAAAAAATTAATAAAGGACTTGTCAAAAACCGGCTCTTGTGGTTTTTAACCTTTTTGTCACTTTTTTTTGTGAAATGGTAGGGGTACATTTGTACCCCATTACCAATTCACACGGGGGGGGCAGGATCTGGGGGTCCCCTTGTTAAAGGGGACTTCCAGATTCCGATAAGCCCCCCTCCCGCAGACCCCCACAACCACCGGGCAAGGGTTGTGGGGATGAGGCCCTTCTCCCCATCAACATGGGGACAAGGTGTTTTGAGGGGCTACCTCAAAGCACCCTCCCAATGTTGAGGGCATGTGGCCTGGTATGGTTCAGGAGGGGAGGGCGCTCTCTTGTCCCCCCCCTTCTTTCCTGTGCCCTGCCAGGTTGCGTGCTCGGATAAAGGTCTGGTATGGATTTTTGGGGGGACCCCATGCCTTTTTTTTTTATTTTAGTTTGGGGTTCCCCTGTGGGAAAATCCCCATGCTGTTTTTTTTTTGTTTTTTTCCTTTAGAAATGTAATTTTGCTGTCAGACAGTTCTAAACAAAGGAAACATGCGCCCCTTTACAGGCATACTATAGACACCCGCCAGGTACGAAATCTAAAGGAATATTACACTTTTATTGTTTCACTTTAAGCATTATTAAAATCACTGCTCCCGAAAAAACGTCAGTTTTTAAAACTTTTTTTTGCATTGATACATGTCCCCTGGGGCAGGACCCGGGTCCCCAAATACTTTTTTATGACAATACCATGCATATAAGCCTTTAAAATGAGCACTTTTGATTTCTCCCATAGACTTTTAAAATTGTTCGCTGTCCGGCGAACTAGCGAACAGCCAATGTTCGAGTCAAACATGAGTTTGACTCGAACATAAAGCTCATCCCTACTTATGATTCTGCAAGACTGTTATTACTTAAATCGGGTGCAGCGTCTTGTCAAATCCCAAGGTCCCATGAGATGACAATAACCCAGTGCTGGTTATACATATTTGCCCTAGACCTTCAGGGGCCTGAACAATTCACTGCAACTTGGATTATGCCTTTTTGAAGTATTATTTTTTTTTTGTTCCATGCTATGACCATCAATGCTACTGTATTGTTATGTTGTACTGAACTTTAATAAAACCCTTTGTACAAGAAACAGAAAGGTACTGGTATTTTTTTTTCTCATCAATATATTTTTTTATTTAAGGTGTAGGAAAAGTATTTTTTTAACAACATTCAATTACAATATGACTTGAGTTTCAATTGTACGTATATGCTATATTTTTTTTTTTTCCCATGAAAGTGAAGTTACCCTTTAAATTAATTAATATATAAGTGACAATGCACAATTAAACATACATTAATGACATTGCCTGCAAAGCAAGACTAGTATGCAAAAAAGTGAGACAACATATACATAAACATATTGAGAACCTAAATGTCCATTAAACAGCATCAAGAGACACGAGTCCAAAGTGAAAAAAAGTAATTTTTCAACGGTGCAAAATAGGTGGATATTCTGACTTCCAGCCAAGGACGACCGACAGAGGTGTGTGCTCAATTCAGCAAGGAAACAATATCCCCCATCAAATGTGCTACCACCACCAGTGAAGGTAATAGGGTACTCTTACCAAATGGTGTAGGCTACCTGCCAGCAGCAGAGAGCCAAACAAGCAAAGCTGATAGGGTCTTTAACATCACAGGAACCAGCATGTGGATTGTACAGCAGTGCAGATGCGACAATCAAGCTTTCAGGGACCAACATCCAAGCTCAGCATATAGAGATGCATCAGTTCCACCAGTCAACAGGAAGGAGTCATACAGGTAAAAAAGATCGCCACATAGCATAAAATCCTTGGCTAAAAATGTATTAAATAAAGTATTGCACTTACATCAATGTAGATAAAAACAGGCTTTTGTATAATGTGATCACAATGTACATAATGTAAGTAGAAGAACGCAGTGTTGTGGAGCCAGCTCCAGCCAGCCAGTCCCTTTTTTTATTTATTTTATTAATATAGACTGTATATATTTATCAGAGATTCACTGTGATATTCTACCAGTTTTCTTAGAAGATTCGCGCAAACATTTGACAGGATTCGGCGATCAGTTTCTACCGACATTCATTTTATATATTACACATGCAGCTGATATGGGCATCTTGGATAACTGAATGTTTGCCAAGTCAAATGTCATTCAAATGTCTAAACTACAGTGAAGGTATTCTTTTGTTATTTCTGATCAAATTTTGTGAATATTTGACCAATCCTGTTAGATAGCAGGACAACCTTTCATTTATCTCCTGGCACTAGCTATCCATGGTGCTGAAACAGTGTATTTACAGTTACAGTTTTTTTTTTTAACACCCACCCCTTCTTGGCCCCTATGCCATTCACATAGCTTGTACTACTATTGTCCCACAGTGCAATGTGGCCTATGAACCAGCAGGGGAGATCCTGTTATTCATTCTCCCCTCCTACATTCACAAAAGGTGTTGCATAGTGGGGCAATAATAGTAAGATTTCTGTGAATGGTGGTGGGGGCAGGTGAACAGCATAAATCCTTCTCACTTGCAATTGCTGTTATTAACCCCTGCAGCACTGGTGGGCTGTATCTGGCAGCATGAATCAAGTATCTTTACATGACACAGCAGCCTGCAGGACATGGGATATGCACCATTACAGTTAAAAAAAACAAACATACTAAACTGCGAATGAGGAATGTCCTTTCTCAAAGGAACTAACTAGCCCTGCACAGACGGCATGCAGGCTGGTAACCCCTATAGTATAGAAATGGAAAGTGTGCAGCCCACCTGCTATGCTAATACCAGTACCTATGACCTTCAGCATTGGGGTATGCTTTGAGAACAATTCTTGTGGCACAAACTTTAACCACTTGCTGACCAAGCCTTTTCTGGAACTTTTTGGTTACAAGTTTAAATTTGTATTTTTTGCTAGAAAACTACTCAGAACCCCAAACATATATATATATATATATATATTATATATTTTATATTTTAGCAGAGACCCCGAAGAATAACATGGTGATCATTGCAATATTTTATGTCACACTGTATTTGTGCAGTGGTCTTTCAAATGCAATTTTTTTAGGAAAAAATACACTTTAATGAATAAAAAAACTCAACAGTTACCCCAATTTTTTTGTATAATGTGAAAGATCACGTTACACCGAGTAAATAGATACATAACATATCATGCCTTAAAATTGTTCGTGGAATGGCGACAAACTACATTTCCTTAAAACTCTCCATAGGCAATGCTTTAAAAATGTTTACAGGTTACCATATATACTCGAGTATAAGCTGAGTTTTTCGGCACATTTTAAAGTGCCCCCTTGGCTTATACTCGAGTCACTGCAGCAGAAAATTACATTTTCCAAACTGAATTTGGGGCCCCGTATCTCGGGGCCACTTGGTGCTAGTAACCCAAAGTTTGGTATGCAAACCCACTGGAACCTGCACCACAACATATCTAAAGCTGGGGTTCCTAGCACCAAGTGACCCTGAGATACGGGGCCCCAAATTTGGTAAATTGTGCCCATCTGCAGCAATGTTATTTCAGGGCCCTTTGGGTCCAGAGACCCCAAATTAGGATATGGAGCATCTAGGAACCCTTAACTACAGAGTTTGAAGTTCTGGGGACCTATGGCTGCAAATGGGCACAGTGAGGCATGCAAATGGGCACAGTGAGGCTGCAAATGAGCATTGTTGACCCTCTTTTCCACTTACAGTAGCTGCGCATTTCTCACCCTAGGCTTATACTGGAGTCAATACGTTTTCCCATTTTTTTGTGGTAAAATTAGGTGCCTCGGCTTATATTCAGGTCGGCTTATACTCGAGTATATACGGTACCTGTTTAGAGTTACAATAGAGGTCTTGCACTAAAAAAATATTGC
The DNA here is from genome assembly GCA_028564925.1 of Lithobates sylvaticus. Lineage (NCBI taxonomy): Eukaryota > Metazoa > Chordata > Amphibia > Anura > Ranidae > Lithobates > Lithobates sylvaticus. The sequence continues at coordinate 98,132,189 of CM053026.1, read as the reverse complement.
TCTCGCTCCAACGATCATGGTGATACCTCACATGTTGTAAATGGGGTTCACTCAGAACAGAGACCAGTCACTAGTGGTGTGCCACAAGGCTCTGTACTGGGTCCTGATCTATTTAATCTATATGTAAGTTATATAACTAAAGGTTTGTTGAGCAAGGTATTTTTTTTTTCCTGATGACATTAAAGTGTGTAAAGGGTTGATATCCCTGGAGTTGTCTGTAACATGGAACATGATTTGGCATTGCTGGAAGATTGGTCAAATCAGTGGAGACTGCATATTTCTAAATGTAAAATAATACACCTAGGGAAAAAGAATCCTCTGAGAGAGTATAACATTGGGGGTACAGTATTAACCAGCACTACAGAAGAAAAACATTTGTGGGTACTTATTTCAGATGATTGCAAAATGAGCAAACAGTGTGACCAGGCAGTGGGAAAAGGGAATTGAATTCTAGGATGCATCACTAGAGGGATCGCCAGCAGGAGGAAGGAGGTCCTGATTCCCCTATATAGATCCTTAGTGAGACCTCATTTAGAATACTGAGTCCAGTTCTGGAGACCTCACTTACAAAAGATATTGATAGGATTGAACGAGTCCAGAGACGGGTAACAAAAATGGTGAAAGGTTTGGGGGATAAACATATTGAGAGCGACTTCAGGAACCTAATATGTACAGTCTGGAGGGAAGAAGGGAAAACGGGAGACATGACTGAAACCTTTACATATATCAAGGGGGTGAATAGGGTTCAGGAGGGCAGTTTTTTCAATATGAAACCAAAATCAAGAACACGGGGACATGACCTCAAACTCACTGGAGGGAAATTCAAAACGAATCTTAGAAAGTATTATTTTACTGAAGGGGTAGTTGATGATTGGAAAAACTTCCAGCAGAGGTAGTAAGACATTCAACAGTAAATGGCTTCAAACATGCTTGGGATAAACATAGATCTATAGTCGGAAAACAAAATTAACAAAAAAAATAAAAAACAAAATGGGCAGACTCAATGCACTTTTTTGCTGTCATTTTTCTATGTTTCTATGTTTCTACATGTGGTTTGAACACCTTCATTTACATATGCGGGAGTGACTTATGTATGCGTTCGCTTCTAAGTGCGATCATGGAGGGATGGGGTGCTTTACATTTTTTTTCTTTCTTATTTATTTTACTTTTTCTTTTTACACCTTTTTTTAACACTTTTTTTTTCCTATTGAAAGGAATATAAACATCCCTTGTAATAGAAATAAGCATCACAGGTACTCTTTATTTTATCAAAAAGACCCCCCTTTAAAAGCAAAAAACTTTACCATTTTGACTTTAAAAATTGTAAAAATGGTAAAAATGTTTATGCCCGAGAACTGGAAGTGATGTCAGAGGTCGCTCCGGTCCTCCAAGGGCATAGAGCTGAGTGGCGGCCATCTTGCCCTCACTCGACTTCTTGGCCGGCAAACGACGGCTCTGATAAGCCCGGTCACGGGCCCGGTCACCACCTCTAAAAGTATTCCCACGGCAAATGCACCTGAATGCATCCGACACGGAATCATCCATAGTAAAAAATGATACAGGGTTATGGCAGCTATCTGCTGCCATAACACTGGTATTAAATGTCAAACTAGTGATGTGTTTTTACTATTACAGCCATACAGCACAACCTTTTGACTGGTATACACTTCCTACTAATACCTGGCGGCAAACTATAGTATATACAAACTATATACAAACTCCAGCCACTCCACCCCACACTAAGCTGCTTCTGCTGCCTTCCATTTACCATCTACTCAGAGAGAGTAGACATGGAGATCTACAGTCACAGAATGTACTTCAGTACATTCACAAACTCCAGCCACTCCACCCAGTCTAAGCTACTGCTTCTTTTTAATTACCATCTACACAGAGCAAGGAGACATCAAGGCTACTTTAGGTCCATTGTGCCCAACCTGACACCTCCATAGTGGGAGCAATAATTTGCAAAGGTGCAGCAAAGACAGTGATCTCTAGCAGTCCCACATACATAACACTCCTCCAGTCTTTGATTGTCTTCTGCAGCAGGTTTACAGTCTCCAACAGCACCTAAACATGTTTCTAAACCATCTCTTCTAGTATGTCTACAGTTTCAGCCTTACATATTCTGTATATTATGTGTGGCCCATTGGTCCCTATAAGACCAACTATATCTAATACGTTTATAAGAAGGATTAATTGTGTAAACATGGCTATAGTATCTTCCTAAGTATACCCCTCTTACTATAGTCTGTTCCTCTCCACACGCCATACTGCGTTTAATAAAATGTGGGTAGAGCTGAGAGAGTCGTGGACTGATAGGAAGGAGTTGCCTAAGGCAGTTCCCCTGTGTGGACAAAAGACTCTACTTTGGGCTTTGTGCACAATATACTAATTAAGAACTGTAAATTGCTGTATCTAGTAGTTTAGTGATTATATTGCAGCCTCCCCCTCGGGTATTCGACATATAGGCTTCTGTTGCATACCAATAATATGGATTGTTCAGTAAAGACATAGTTCCATTTACAGTATCTCACAAAAGTGACCACACCCCTCAAATTTTTGTTAATATTTTATTATATCTTTTCATGTGAAAGAAATTACACTTTGCTACAATATAAAGTAGTGAGTGTACAGCTTGTATAACAGTGTAAATTCGCCGTACCCTCAAAGTAACTCAATACACAGCCATTAATGTCTAAACCGCTGGCAACAAAAGTGAGTACACCCCTAAGTGAAAAAGTGTTACAAGGTCTCAGGTGTGAATGGGGAGCAGGTGTGTTAAATTTGGTGTTATCACTCTCACTCTCTCATACTGGTCACTGGAAGTGATTATCAGTGTCCTGATTATCAGGGCAGTCCCAGCAGTGTCCATCAGTGCCTCCTCATCAGTGTCACCTATCAGTGCCACCTATCAGTGCCCATCAGTGCTGCTTATCAGTGCAGCCTCCTCAGTGCTCACCAGTGCCTCCTCATCAGTGCCCATCAGTGAAGCCTATCAGTGCCCATCGATGCCCATCAGTGCAGCCTCATCAGTGTACATCAGTGAAGGAGAAAATTACCTGTTTTCCAAATTATGAATAAGGTTGTTAGTTTTTTTCACATTTTTTGGTCTTTATTCATTTATTTATCAAAAAAAAAAAAAGCCACCCAGTGGTGATTAAATACCACCAAAATAAAACTCTATTTGAGTGAAAAAAATGATAAAATATTAATTTGGGTACAGCGTTGCATGACAGGGCAATTGTCATTCGAAGTGTGACAGCACTAAAAGCTGAAAATTGGCCTGGGCAGGAAGGAGGTAAATGTGCCAAGTAGGTAAGTGGTTAACATTTTACAGCTAAGTCAGAATATGATCTGCAGCACTGAATTTGCTGTATATGTGGCAGATCATTTGAATGGATCTGTGAATACCTGTAAGTGATGGATAGCAAAATATTTCTGAACATTCTGTTCCAGTTCACAGGTTCAGTATGACAGTCCTTCTTCCTTGTGCACTGCCATGCTCCCTAAAGATACCTGAGTGACTCCCTATACAGTAATTGATGCCAGACCTTGGCACTGCCACAAAGAAGGCATTAAACAGGGGCAGCAATTACATAGGAACTTGTGGGGTTGGGGCTCCAGCCACACAAAGGAAAGGCATGATCTGGCATCACATAATCCCTACTTTCCAACAGCTTCTGTTTTGGCAAAGATTTACAATATCACATCCGCATTCCATGTGCAACTGCTTTACTATATAATCCAATCCTCAAATAAAGGTAATCATACAGCGGGAGTGAACTAAATAGAGAATTAAAAAGATTAACACAGATGGAGTGACAAAGATCAGGGGCTAAGTACTGTGCAAATTTGCCTGATGGATGAGTGATATTAATCTTAGGAATGAGGTGGCACATCTTTTCCCTTGTGCCTCTCTGCAAAGCGCTGTCATTTCCAGTTCACCATTCGTGGGTTGGTACAGGCAATTATACACAGATTAACTGTAAGAATGCCCTCATGGATTTGCAATGTTATTCAAAGGCAAGTTTGCATGATGAAATCTTGGCATATTAAGAATTATAGTTATAAATTGGTGGTTTCTTCAAGGCCATATTCACTTAAGTGCTGTCAGTGCCACACGTCACTTTTTTTCTTGAATAGTGTCTTGACCACAATATACGGCTCAAATACTATACAATAAATTTGACTTGCTCTGAAATACTGCTTTTCTACAATTTCTACCCGTGAAGATAGATATGATAGATATAAACATTGTAGAACAAAGGCATCCTGCCATTCACAAAAGTCTCCCCGCCCTTTTCAATTGTTAGTATTCTTCTTCTACAAATGTGAACCTTTGTGTTTTATTAGAGTTATCAGGCTTGTTTTTTGCACCTTTTAAGACTATAGTACACAACTGCTCTATTCTTCTCTACTCTGACCATCTGTAATGCACATTCATAGCTCCCAACTGTCCCTGATTTTGAGGGACTGTCCCTGATTTGGAGCAATGTCCTTCTGTCCCTCTTCCCCCCTCATTTTGGTCTGATCTATATAGTTTTATATAATATAATATAATATAGATGCACTTTTTATCTTTCAAAAAGTGTTTCCCAGTGCTAAACCTTTCATAAAATTTCTGAATTCCTGCATTTGTAAATTTCAAAAGCCAATATAAAGGAATAGTGGTAAAAAATCCCTTGTTGATTTAATAAAAAAAAAATTCTGTTGCATTCTCCTTTAAGGGGGTGTGACAAGGAGGCGTGTCCTATGCCTTCATACATTTGCTAGTAGGTGTCCCTCATTCCCATCTCAAAATGTTGGGAGGTATGTTCATTGGATAAACAGGACTGAGATCAGCAACATGCTTGACATTCTCTTTTATAAACCAGTATGTATTCAGCCCAACATTTATGTTCAACTGATGCACACAATGATAGAGTATTTGTGTACTAGCCAAGGGCTCCAGGCACCACAGGCCCATGGCTCGAAAGATGTTTATATGCTACAGCATGTATTGTTATTGAGGGCTAAACTTCTGCATTGTTTAAAACCCAAAACTGGCTTGTATGTACACTTGAAAAACCTATTCTGAATCTTCTGTTTCAAATGTCGCTTTATGCATTGGCATACCTCCTTAGACCCAGTCTGTTTAGACAGTGCGGTCACCTGCTGATTTTGTACCATCTCGTCAATAAGACACAGAAGTTGAATCCACCACAATTTTACTTCAGTTAGTTGCAGTACAGGGGATTTCCCTTTTTTTTTTTTTAAATGTAAAAAAAAGACAATGATTTTTCTAAGTGTTGTCTCTGTGAAGTATTACCATTGACTGACTGAACATGAAAGAGAAGGGGAGGGTCTAGGTAGGACTGAACTAGCTAGCACTAAACAGTAGGGGAGGACAGAAGGAGTAACCAGCGACCCAAAACCTCCACTAGATGTCAGCATACAGTATAAAAAATTACATGTAAGTTGGACAGAACAGACGTAAAGCGGCGGTCCGCCCACCGTTGCAAAAATGAAAAGCCAGCAGCTGCACATACTGCAGCTGCTGACTTTTAATAATCGGACACTTACCTGTCCTGGAGTCCAGCGATGTTGGCACCACAGCTGATGTTTCCATCAGCTGTCGGGTGCATGCCACCTCCATTTCGAGTAAGGGAACCCGGCAGTGTAGCCTTACAGCTTAATGCCGGGGAGTAACCCTACTGCGTATGCACAAGGCTCCGCTCCTCTCTCCTATTGGCCCGGTGGCCGGAGAAGGAGGAAGGAGGAGGGGGGAGTCCAGGAGGTGACATCAATACTAAGGCTACCGAAAGTGAGGACAGGATACCTGTGAAAGACAGGTATCCTGTCCCCCCCCAAGAGGTGCCAAATGTGGCACCTGAGGGGGGAAGGAGTACACTGAGGGGAAGTTCCACTTTTGGGTTGAACTCGCCTGGTATACATATTTTTGCGCTCAACTCAGGAGGAGCCACTGTACTAACTATCTGATGTTAATACAGCGATCTCCCCCTCTGAACTATTGTGTCCTGACAGGGGGGCAGCCACCCCATCGAAGCATACCAGTCAGGGCTCTCAGCCACTGGCTAAGAGTGCTGATCAGGTGTCCATTAGCAGACCTTTTTCGGTCATGCCTCTTTGACTGGCTGCCTTACACATGGGCCAAAAGTTCTATTGAAACGGCCAAAGCAGCCCGATATTCGGCCCATGTGTTAGTAAATGTCATAGATGTGACAGATAAAATCTGAAACAAAAACGTTCTGTGTAGACATCTTACTAGAAACAAAGTCACTGTTCTTTATTGGTCCTTCTGTTTATTTGATGCTTCCAATCCAATGAAAGTGCATAGGGCTGGGAAAGGTACATTGGTTGGAGCCCCAACTGTTTTTGGGTTTTACAATCTGGATGTCAAGGAAAAAGCAAACACACTCACTTTCTTGCCGTGGTGCATAAAATGACTGACATACACGAGCACTCTCACATTTCTGTTGATTCTCAATAATGGAAAGGAAAATATATTAAAGGCTTTATTTTTGGCTGTAATAAATATGTCATTATTGTGGCTTTGGTGAGGATAAAAGAGTATTTTCTACTTTGTCGTTTATTATCTTTATGTTGCTTGGATCTGAGACATGACCTTAGGGAATTTTCTTTGCCTGTTATTGAGAAAATCACGTCTATTTGCAAGCATATTGTTTTCATTCAGGGAATCAGAAAGAAATCTTGTAAGAAGTGCAGCCTTTCGTGTGTTTGTGCATCATGCCATTGTATCTTTGACATCAAAAACCCAATTATATTGGTGTAATCTCACAGAGAATGTATACTTTGTTTTCCTTTTTTTAATATTCATTAGAGTATATTCTATATGTAACTGCTACCAATTAAAAGAAGATCTAATTCCAATTACTAATATCAAAAATTTGTTTTAACATTTTAATGTAATTTCAATAACTATTTTCAGTTTTTATATATATATATATATATATATATATATATATATATATATATATATATATATATACATTTTTGAATTTAAAGCATGCCTGTTAATCCTGCCAAGGTCCTTGATAAGGCACATCCTGTTATGGGATGACAACTGTCTCCTAATTGCGCTCCTCTGCTGTCACCCTGTGATATTCTCCCAGGATGAATACTACGACCTCATGTACACTGCTGCTGGTAAACGGACGTTTAGGAGCAGTTGGGTATTTTTTTTCAGCTGCTCCTGAACTCTCCTCTATGTTATCTTATCAGTACATGTACACTTATTCTTTTATATTCGTTTCTAGGCAGTTGCCTTTATAGGCTTTTTTTGGAACCCCAAAAAATGCGTTCAGAAGCTGTGTTTAGACGCATTTCAAATGCCAAACATGGCTAAACGCAGCTAACCGCAGCTAAACGTGGTAACTCGTGTTTAGCCGTGTTTCGTTTACAGGCGTTTTTCATTTTTGAAAAAAAAAAAAAAAACTTCAAGACGCAAACACAGCTAAACCCGACTAAGCGCGGCATTTAAGCGCGGCATGTAAGCGTTTTTAGACGCCGGTTTCTAGCTGTCAAGTTAAATCGTTCAGTAGAGGTTGAACAACGTCCCGTGTACATGAAGCCGTGTTTAGGTGACTGTGCTGATGCACATTGCACAAACGTGGTTCAGTGTTGCCATGATCAAGAAGTCAGTCCAGAGAATTGATACTGCTGTAAGTATATGTAGGAAGTGGCTGAAGGAGGATAGAAGAGATCAGAAACCCTGAAATTTAAAAATATAATAAAAAGATTAAAAAGGTGAATTAATTATTTTATTTAAATAATGCCAATTGTTTATGATATGTAGTGATTTGTGGAGTATTTATGAGAAAATTGCATAGCTCTTTATTTTTTGAAACTGCATGCAAATTTGTTCTGTGTGAATGGAGCAAAATGGAATGTTCTCAGACTACGTTCACTTCAATTTGAACGTGTGAATGCGGAAATACTCTATTATGGCCACTAGATGGTGCTGGGGAGCATACTTATTTCCTATTATAGTCAATGGCATCTAGTAGCCATAATGTGGTAATTTCCATATTAACACATTTGAATTGAAGAGAATAGTTGACTCAATGTTGCCCCATTCGCAAAAAAATTTATTTACATGCAGTTTCGATGGGTGATCAGCTAGTCATTTCTTTATAAATAGACTCACAAGTGTCATACAGTTAAAAGAGAAGTATGGGTTTGGGGGGTTTCCCATATTCATACTTACCTAGGTGGATGCACCATAGGTCCGACTGGCGCTTCTACACTGAGAGCCGAGCGATCGAACACCGCCGTTTGCTCGGTTCTGACAGCTGCCCGAGCAGAGAGCTGGTGACTGTCAGTCAACAGCTCTCCGCTCTGCCTCCTCCTCGCTCACTGGAGCGCTGGGCTGTGGAGGGGCGGGATCGGCCGGCTCAGGCTCTCAGTGGCTCGCTAAGAGGCTGAGCAGGGTGTCAGTCCAGGCACCTGGTGGGATGACGCGTTGCCTGGACTTAAATTCGTGAGGTCAGCAGATCGCGGACTTCAGCCCGCGCTCTGCTGAAAACGGGTCACAGGAGTGCAAAATGAATTGCACTCCTGTGATCCATATGAGAAGTACAGCCAAGTGAGCTTTGGCTACACTTCTTCTTTTAAAGTGAATGTAAACCCTCACATACAGTATCTCACAAAAGTTTAGCCTAGACCATCTTTATGTAGAGCAACAGTTCTTTTTTTTCAGATCCATAGAGAGTTCTTTGCCATGAGGTGCCATGTTGAACTTCCAGTGACTAGTATGAGAGAGTGAGAGCGATAACACCAAATTTAACACACCTGCTCCCCATTCACACCTGAGACCTTGTAACACTAATGAGTCACATGACACCGGGGAGGGAAAATTACTAATTGAGCCCAATTTGGACATTTTCACTTAGGGGGTGTACTCACTTTTGTTGCCAGAGGTTTAGACATTAATGGCTGTTTGTTGAGTTATTTTGAGGGGACAGCAAATTTACACTGTTATACAAGCTGTACACTCACTACTTTACATTGTAGCAAGTGTAATTTCTTCAGTGTTGTCACAAGAAAAGATATAGAAAAATATTTACAAAAATTTGAGGGGTGTACTCACTTTTGTGAGATACTGTGTATATATATAAATATTTTTTAACTCTTGTTTTGATGTTTAGTTTTGAATTATACTTGCTTGTTCCATGTACTGTATGTTTTGCTTCCATTAGTGCAGCCAAGTGATTGTGGTGATTGTGCATTAATCTGCTTAGCCCACAACAATACAAACTAATTGAAAAGAATACACGTCTTTAGGTAGCTTATCCTTTTGATGATTTTATCTCAGCAGCTGTTCAGCAAGGGTGGTAAGTGGACTGTATGATAGATAGGAAGCCTTTCCCTAGTTTCATTTTTTTTTTGCCAACCCTCCAAAGTCACTTTTACTTACCAGAGTCTGCCATCACGGGACCCTCTGTGGTGCCACTTTTGATAGAGGATGATGATCCACCATTGCAGTCCTGTAAAACTGTCAGGTGTTGTTAGCACCCCAACATCATATCACCCCCTCTTTAAGGATTAAGGACCCTGCAATTACCTTAGAGGGCTATTCAGTTATGCAATTCAATAAGTTGCTTTTTGAGCAGGAAAGCCATTTGAACATTTTCATGACATAAAATATATGAAATAGTAAGGATTTAAATGTTTATATCTTCTAAAATAATAAACATTCCATGCCAATGTAATATTTTTTTTGAACTGAACACCTTTAAGACCACTTTCACACTGAGGCATTTTTCAGGCGCATTCTGGCTAAAAATAGTGCCTGTAAAGCTCCTGGAAAATGCCACCCCTGCAGCCCCAGTGTGAGAGCTTGAGTGCTTTCACACTGGGGCGGTGCGCTTGCAGGATGTTAGAAAAAGTCCTGCAAGCAGCATTTTTCAGGCAGTGAAAGAGCGGTGTATACACCGCTCCTCCACTGCTCCTCCACCGCTCATGACCATTGAAATCAATGGGCAGCGCTGCCGAATCGCCTTCAAATCGCTTCGACAGCAGCGCTTACCGGGCGCTTTTAACCCTTTATTTGGCCGCTAGCAGGGGTTTACCGCTAATGCCCCCCACCCCAGTGTGAAAGTGCCCTGACTCTTTTGCAACCGCCCAACAGATACACTATAGTGTCAAAAGTATTGTGACACCTGCCTTTACACGCACATGAACTTTAATGGAACCCCAGTCTTAGTCCGTAGGGTCCAATATTGAGTTGGCCCTCCCTTTGCAGCTATAACAGCTTCAACTCTTCTGGAAGGCTGTCCACAAGGTTTAGGAGTGTGTCTATGGGAATGTTTGACCATTCTTCCAGAAGCGCATTTGTGAGGTCATCGCAAAGGTGTTCTATCGGGTGGAGGTCAGGACTCTGTGAAGGCCAGTCAAGTTCCTCCACCCCAAACTCGCTTATCCACATCTTTGTGGACCTTGCTTTGTGCACTGGTATGCAGTCATGTTGGAACAGGAAGGGGCCATCCCCAAATTGTTCCCACAATGTTGGGGGCATGAAATTGTCCAAAATGTTGGTATGCTGACGCCTTAAGAGTTCCCTTTACTGGAACTAAGGGGCCAAGCTCAACCCCTGAAAAACAACCCCACACCATAATCCCCCCTCCACCAAGTGATTTGGACCAGTGCACAAAGCAAGATCCATAAAGACATGGATGAGCGAATTGGGGTGGAGGAACTTGACTAGCCTGCACAGAGTCCTAACCTCAATGCAATAGAACACCTTTGGGATGAATTACAGCGGAGACTGAGAGCCAGGCCTTCTCCTCCAGCATCAGTGCCTGGCGTCCCAAATGCGATTCTGGAAGAATGGTCAAACATTCCCATATACACACTCCTAAACCTTGTGGACAGCCTTCCCAGAAGAGTTGAAGCTGTTATAGCTGCAAAGGGTGGGCCAACTCAATATTGAACCCTACGGACTAAGACTGGGATGCCATTAAAGTTCATGTGCATGTAAAGGCAGGCGTCCTAATACGTGTATATGTGGCATGGATTGGTGTGGGCTTTAATGCCCAAATTCTGCATATATGCATTGCTGGGCAGCCAATGAACTGAGAGCATGCTTACTGCGCACTCCCAGCACACAGACCAAGCTGTCAAATACAGCTCTTCTGGGTCTGGGAGTTGAAAATCAGTAGCCAGAGGGACTAGTTTCCGATCATGTGATCACTGTGACATTGATCACATGACTGCAGATCCTTCCCACCCCCTGAAGTTCAGAGCTATTTAAGTGGATGCTGGGGAAGGTGGGAAGGGGTTATTGGGAACATGATCATAACTAAAAGTAATGACTACAAGTAAAATAATGAATGTGGCTTTGTGAATTAAAGTTAATGTGCTTTGCCATTTTCATTATAGCGTGAAAAAGCCCTAAAGATCTCTTTTAGAAAAATTCATATTTCCCTTTATTGACCCTGGTATTTTGTAGTAATACTTGAAGCACAAAAACAGGGTGCAGCCTATTTACAGCAGTGTTCTGTATTGAGAGTTCAGTGCACAGTTTCTATTCAGCCTGTGCCCTATATTTTGTGTCTGATTCACATCTATATCAGGTGCTCACCCCCTGATGGTAAAGTGCCCTAGTTTCTCTAGAAAGTTAATGTTCTATAGTACTGTTATTTAAACTAGCCAGTGTTTATGCAAAGCCATAAGGTTTAATGCATCTCTGTTACCCTAGTTCTCAGCTATAATACCTTATGTAAGTCCTGACTTCATTCTGCAGCAACAATATAACTAGGTGCCACTGACTCAGAGCTGGGAAAAGTCTTACAGGAAAACTGTACTGAACATGTATAATTATATAATTTGTTTTATTGGCCTAATTTAAGTTGACCTGGTTGGAACAAATATGTCATTAAGCCTTAGAAACATTGGGGTTGATTTACTAAAGGCAAACATACTGTGCAATTTGCAAAGTGCAGTTGCTCCAGAGATTAGTAAATGAGCAGAAGCTTTGCTTCCTTCCACCATCCAATCATGTGCAAGCAAAAATGCTGTTTTTTACTTTCCTTGCACAGGATTGGGTATTCAGCCTATTAGCCATGAGTAAACCAACCCCACAGTTCCTTAAAGTTTAAGTTATACCAACCCAATGGTAAAATCAGGGTCATAGTAACTCAATGGTGAGGACAGGTGTGAGTGATAAGATCATGTGTCGAAAACTGAGTCTGACTTAGTATACTCATCAGTTTTCCAGTCTTCTTCAGGATGGAAATGTGGAGCTGCAATTGCTGACTTAATATGGAATGTATATTCTTGTTCTTGTTAAGCAACTTGCTTAGTACTACTACTGAAGAAAAATAAGGATCATAGCCCCAGACCAAGTACAATCCAAAACTAGTCAGCAAGTGAAGTTCCTGGCATGATCCCCGTAATCCAAATCTATACTCTATGGGGGATACTGAGAAACAAAAGCTTTGCTAGAAAGTTTCTCACAGGAACAAATAAATGTTATTTTTAAATGCCGAGCCCATAAACGATATCCAGGCAATAGTCACACTCTCCAAGCAGCATCCTTGTTCCACATGTCCTATTTTGTAGTCCAGTGATCAGTGCCAGTCCCGTTTCATCCTGTTTCAGGTTTTATGATGCCCAGTTTCATTAAACCCACTTCTGAGCCCAGGGCATCAGAACATCCTCCTGGGAGGTGCCCCACCAAGCTGTCATGGGCTAACAGGTGAATGCAGCAGAGAACAGCACCACTTCATTACAGGAATGCAATAGGGCTGGGATGTGAAGGGTGATTTATCACCCAACTGGGCTTTAAAATTCTCTCATACGTAAAGCAAAATGTAAGCCAGGGTCTCAAAACCTTTCCTTGTCAATAAGAAAGGCTCATAAAGCTTAAAGAAACACTTGAGAATGTGAAACCGTCTAGCAAACAAACATGTCCTGATAATGTTCCATTAGTGCTTTATAAATATTAGAATGGATTACAAAACCATATAAAACCACCTTTATTTTACATTTATGAAATGGTAAATGTTAAAAGTCCATCTATTATCCAAAGAAAACTTGCGGTTTACAGCAATTTTAATGTTTTCTATATACATGGTTGAGTTCTTGGCAAATCTAATTTTTAAGAACGGTTCAACATTTATTTATTCACAGTGTATGTTACATTTTGTCCCCTATTATATCTTGTTACATTTTTTTAACTCAGTACATTACCATACAATTAGATGGGATACATAACCTGTGTATTTGAATGTTATGTATTGATGGTAAAAAGACCTAGATAAATACAGGTAAAAAGTATACTAAGAAAAAGGTGATGCATATCTTTCTCTGACCATTTATTAATGAGCATATATACCATCACCAAGTGCTGATGCAAAATAGGTAAAGAATACGGGGAAGCACTGAAAGTATTGTATAATCCATATTATTACTATAATATTATATTCCATAATGTAAACCAAAAAAGCTGCTATTGTATTAAACAAAACCATGGTACAGCAAACAATAAACATAGTACATAATAATGAAAGGGATCACAATTTTTTATTTGACAATATAAAATGTTTCTGAATGAGTTCTATTTAAGCATTTAACTCAGTCATACCAGTTAAGGTATTTAATTAAACATACATTTTGTGGTGATATTTTACATTGTGTTTTTACCAGAAAACACAATTTTTTAAACGTTGTTGGGTCAACCCATTATTTGGTATTAGGGCTGTGAAAATTAAAGATTAATTCCTTGATTAATCGTTAATTTTTTTGATCGATCAATTTTTTTTTGATCGATCAAAATCCTTTTGATTGGTACTCAACTCTCCGCCGGCTTCTGGGTCTTTAGAGAGTTCCGTCGGAGATCCAGTGATCCCCAAGTGCCTCCGTCTGCTAACGAAGGGAAGGGGGGAGGAGTCCGGTGAATGATTGAACGTACCGCGTATGGGGGAGGAGCTACGCATGACGTCACCTGCTGCTGCCTTACGGAACTAACACGATTGTCGGCTTTACATGTTGTGTTTTTATCATCTTTATGTGAGTAGTTTGTGTTTGAACACAAAAATTAATCTTATACTTAAGCGGTGAGCACTCTTTTCTTTCTACCCATGACCTGGCATCCTTGCTGAGATCTAAGGAGACGTGAGAGAAGTTTATGGTCCGTGTTAACCCTTTTGATACCCACTTGCATGACCACCTGTTTGCACAGGGGTCCATGCCATAAGGTGAGAGTGATTAGTTAGACTGGAGGTGAAGGGATTGTCACGCTACTGTGGGGAAAAAAAAAAAATACTTACGCCAGTGCTACAGTTTGAATTTAAAACATTTTTGTGTGAACTGTGAAGTTAAGTCATGGATTGTGGAAACTAACTAGTGTCGGGTGATTGTATATAGTGTATACCACATTTACCACTGACTAATGCAGAGTTGCAATGCAAGGAGATCAGCTAAAAGTAGTTGGATCTGTATGTGCATTATAATTAATCGAAATTAGTCGATTAATCGATTTAAAACAAAAATCGATGAAACAAACACAAAAATTTTAATCAGTAACAGCCCTATTTGGTATAGAATTGGATAATATGATATAGTAGTATTCAAAAAACTAATCAGTGCCAGTCAATGGAGGATCTGACACTATCCATTTTAGTGCTATGGTTTTTTTGCACCATAAATAGACACCTTCTTAAACATAAACAGTCGTAGTGGTCGAATTGTTGATCATCAAAAAAACCACAGTAAACAAAGTTTAGGGTCCAATGAACTAGTCAGTGAAAAAAAAATGGATAAAATCAATACCTCAGACAAAAATTTTGTTCTATAGGGGCAGTTCCGAATATGGTGTCAGAAAATGGCATTATACAGTATGGTTGACATTTGTTATATATTGATGTTGATGCTTTGCCCACTGTAAATAGTTTAACTGGTAATAAATATGTTTGGTGAGTGATAAATAATATTGGCCACTGGCAACACAGGAATTTGCCAAAGCCAGCAGGATTCAATTTTTTAATATGGTGAAGTTAATTTGGGATTGAATTCAATTTTGTAAAGAAGTGATATGAAGACTCTGAGGCCTTGGGATTAATTACACCACATAAAGAATAATTCAGAATTACCATTGTTTGTTGGCACTTTTAAATTGCGGGTGTAATGCATATCTTAGTTGTAAGAATTTATAAAAAGCAGTATGAATAATTTGGCATTGTTCTTGCAAAGTTTCAAAGAAAATAACAGCATTAGTCTGTTGTATGTGTTTCAATAACCTGTCTGTGTTTCCACGACCAGTATCTAACAAGACATATGTTACAATTCAAGTAGTCCTGGATTTTCCCATAACTGCGCCTCAAATAACATAACATCATTGTGTACGACACCTTTAGTCTGCTGCCACACTAACCTTTCAAATAATGTATGGGGAGTAGTTCCCAAAAGAAGTGGAATTTATAACAGATCCAACCAAAAGATGAATTCCATTACATAGGCCAAATGGTGGTCCGGGCTTATTAGGGGGTCAATGCATAGCACGTTTTGAAATCAGTTTTGATACCAGAACTAGTGTCCTCATTGGAAGACTTCCCCTCTATTCCTGTTCTTGTGACAACCCAAAATCTGGAACGTTCTATTACTTTCACATTCAGTGAATACAGCAAACAAGACAAATAGAGAGGATGAATCTCTATTGGGGGCAGAGACAGCAATAAAAACCTAATAGATGAAAAGACTGGCACACCACACCAAAAACCTGAAACCCAGAAAAAAGATTTTATTCCAAATCTGTATTACACTTAATATCTACCCCATTTCCCCCGAAAATAAGCCCGGGTCTTACCGTATATACTCGAGTATAATTTTCAGCCCTTTTTTTTTGGGCTGAAAGTACCCCCCTTGGCTTATACTCGAGTCGCCGCCGTCTGCCTACCTGATCAGTGTGTCATGCAGACAGACGGCGGCCATTCCAGTGTTCAAAAGCCGCGCCTCCTTGTCTGTGATAGGCGGAACACTCAATTTCCCAGCAGTCAGTGTTCCGCCTATCACGGACATCCTCTCATCCTTGTCCGTGGTATGAGGATGAGCAGATGTCCGTGATAGGCGGAACACTGACTGCTGGGAAATTGAGTGTTCCGCCTATCACAGACAAGGAGGAGGCGTGGCTTTTGAATACTGTTATGGCCGCCGTATGTAATTATTGCACGCTGATCGGTGCAAATGCGATGGGCACCTAGACTGCAGATGGGCACAGAGGCTGAAGATGGGCACAGAGGCTGAAGATGGGCACAGAGGCTGAAGATGGGCACAGAGGCTGCAGAAGGGCACAGAGGCTGCAGAAGGACACAGAGGCTGCAGAACAGCACACAGAGGCTGCAGAACGGCACACAAAGGCATGCACAGGACACAGGTAGGCTGCAATGGACACAGGAAGGTACACAGGACACAGGGAGGTAGGCAGATCTGCACAGGTAGGCATGCACAGGACACAGAGAGGTATGCAGCTGCATATGGGCATTGTTGACCCTCTTTTCCACTTACAGTAGCTGCTGCATTTCTCACCCTCGGCTTGTCCACAGGTCAATAGGTTTTCCCTGTTTTTTTGTGGTAAATTAAGGGCCTCGTCTTATATTCGGGTCGACCTATACTCGAGTATATATGGTAGGGCTTGCCATGCAGGAATCCCCAGTATGAACATACCAGTAAAAGGATCATATAATGCAAAAGGGGCTACTGCAATACAACTGTGCAAACACCCTTACCGTATATCCCTTCCATCGCCTGCCCTGAGCTGTCTTCTCCACTCTGAACACTGCAGGGAGGGGGGCCGAGATCCCTCGCCGACACCTGGCACTTCCATCGCCTGCCCCAAGCTGTCAGGAGATCAGAGACACAGCCAGGAGATCCGAAACACACACACCACACTGCACACCGCTGTAACAGAGGATTATACCGTATTTCCCCAAAAAGCACACAAGCACTTCAAACTAGGGCTTATTTTCGTGGTAGGGCTTATATTGCAGCCCTCCTGGAAAATAGGGCTAGGTCTTATTTTTGGGGTAGTTCTTATTTTCGGGGAAACGGGGTAACACGTTTCAGGGGCCACACTCTGCCCCCATTTTGCATTTATGCATTTAAATTGGAAGGATAGATTTTGGACAACAGGAGATACTTAGTGGGTTAATAGTTACCAGCTGAGGTTTATGAGTGATCATCAAAGTCCCTTTATTTTTATACAAATATTTATTTTTTTATTTATTTTTATTTTATTTCATGTGTATTTTCACAATTGCATTTTTAGGCTTGTAACTGTCCAGAATGGTTTGGGCTCTTGAATAGTGACAGGACTGGCTAAATAAAATATATCATTTTTTTTTTTACATTTTTATAATACACTTTAGAATACATTTTTTATATTTCCCAATTTAAATTCGGGGTCTAGGCCTAGGTATTGATTGGCTTTCATACCAAATGAATTCAGCAGAAAGGATTATATTTATTAATACAGGGGGTCCCCGACTTACGAACTCCCGACCTACGAACCACTCCTACTTACGAACCAGACGCTGCGGAGACCCTCTGCCGTTCTGCGTGGACATCGGCCGTTCTGCGCATGCGCGGCCAGACAGAGCTTTGGAAAATGGCGGAAATTTCCATAATTTGCCGCGAATGTGCAGAACGGCATTCGACGAAACATCGGAAATGTCTGTAATTGTCGTTCTGCTCATGCACGGCCAACTTTCAAACATTTCCAATTTACAAACAGGAGGAAAGTCCCTAACAGGTCCGTAACTCGGGGACCCCCTGTAGTATGTCCTTCCCTCTTTTTACATACATTTTTTATTATTTTTTTTAATAAAATATTTTTTTTTATTTTTGATAATCATAAAATGTTTTCATATGTATTGTTTGTATAATTGATAATCATTTTTGAATGCTCTGGGTTTTAATTATGGTGATCAGGTGCTAGGCAACTTTCTCAGGGTTGCTTGGTAACCGCTTGTTTGTACAAAGCAATCCTCTCCCCATCGGACCTCCATATAATGGCGTGGTGACAGACGTACTCTCTGAACCCCTGATGACGTCACATCTGACAAAACGCATCAGAAAGAGCCAGGGTGTACATCACCATGCATGCTTATCCAACGATGGGCATTTTTTATGTGGGCACACTTGGGAAATCTTTGTATACAGCACTGATTTAATCCACTCAAGGTTGTAAGTGCAATTTTTGATAAAAATTGCTTTTGATCATTGGGAGTTACACTATGGCGAGTATGCTTATTCCTTACATGTCTGACCTGGATTGGCTGTGGGTACATTGTTACCATCAGAAGCCTAAATGTCATTCGCTACAGTATACCGAGATAGTTGCAGTAATCGGAGGGATATTTATCAAGCCTTATTTATTAAGCCTTGTTTGACCACTCTATAATTTGAGGATCAAACTTATCTGGTAAGCTCATATTGAGCGCTGTGTTGGGTGATACACTTGCACAAATATAAATAAAACTTGATTTGAACAAACACCTTCTTTATTCACCATCAATTTTGACTTTTTTCTTTCCTTCTTATGATTTTTTTAGCAATCATAAGAATCAGGTAATATCTGATTTTGCACTGTCTAGTGAAAACTTTTTTTTTTTTCACAGGAATTTTGCACAGTTTGGTTAGTACAATTCATGAATTGTAGTTTGGATTGTATAATTAATTTATATGTACTTATGAGTTCTCATGAGTTTTTCATGCACTACACATTTTTTTTAGCAAGTTTGGTCTATTTAGCAAATTTACTCTTTACCTGTTTTAATAGGAGCCAAAGGTTTTAGGTAGAAGTTGGTTGGAAGATTTAGGCATAATACAACGTAAGTGTCTACATTTCATAATGCATGGAAGAAGAGAAGCTTCTATGGGCAAGTTATCCAAGCCGTCAATCACGGTCATTAATGCAAGCTTCCTTCGTTTGATTCTAAGGTCTGACTGTGCTCCAAAGTAATTGATACACAATATTGTTTGGGATGGAATTATATTTAATCTTAATTTAGAAAAAAAAATATGGTATAAGTGTATAGGCCTGATTTTTTTCAACATTGGGATCTAGATGTTTTTCTGTTGTGTCTTCTGTCCAATTGTAAGAGTTAGAAGTTTTATTGCAATAAGGAATAATAAGGGTGATAGGAATAGAGGGAATGAGGTAGAGAGGGTATTGATAATATAAAATTTGTCATTTGGGGATGTGTAAATCATTTTTATCCACTACAGACATTTTCAGGGAAGCCATATTTAGATAGACGTTCAAAAAAAAAAGGGGCCAGTCTACTAGACTTGTGCAAAACGTAAAAATTTGTTTAATTTCGGTTCGTTGTCATTCGTAAAATAAAAACAAATTAATTAGCTGATTGGACTGTAAGATTTACTTTGAGTTGACCTTTTGTTTCATTAGATCTTTAACGAATTACCGAACCATGTTGAATTCATTTGAATCATGTCGAATTCATTCGTTATATCCGCTATAATTTCTTTTGTATAAGTTGAAATTCATTCTTTTTTTATTCGGATGCATCCAAATATCCGAAAGATGCAAAATTCGGCCAAATTTCGTTTCGTTACGAAACAAATTGCACAAGCCTACAGTCTACTGAGTTAAATACCTTACCATTATTTAAGGCTGCTAGGGCCCAAGTTGTGTTGTGGGTCCCACTCAATTGTATAGCAGTTTGTAGTTTCTGTAGGTTGATGACAGTGAAACTGTTCTTCATAAAGCCTCACTGAACAGAGTCCCCAATGTTTTACACAGAAAAGCTTTAGGCTTTAAGAACACAATAACTATAGCTACATTAAGGATCCAGGTTGCTTGCACAGTGGATATGCTGCCTTCATCCCCCAAGATATTTTTCTTTCTTCTTCCTGTGATAAACTGGGGAATTCTTTCTTCAATAAATGTTGACAAATTGAGTGGGCCAATGTAAAAATATGAAATGGATGGAATCTGTCTGAGATTTGTGAAGTATCAGATAAATATATCCCCAGCCCATCTTTAATCGTAAGGTTCTAGTAATTTACTAGATGTATTCGTTTGCACAAAATATAATTGCTTTAGGAAGAAAATGTGTGTTTTTGGCCTTGTCAAGAAAAGGAAAATTAACATAATCTTTGTAGGTATAGCCATTTTATTTTATGGTGCTCTGATGGGTTGTTAGCACAGTTGCTGTCTCTATTGCCTGTGCTAGTTTTAATTCTGTCTTGTGAGCGTCCTGCTTTATAAACAATACCGTGCATCCTCTAAGGAATCCCTTAAGTGTTTTCCATTAGAGAACAGGGTCAGTATTGCCATTATGGGTCTGCAGAATGGCCCGGAGTTGATCTGAAATCTTTTATTGTATTGGGGTTGGGCAAAATGGATGTTTTCTTTCAAGGCCTGCGAGGGCCTTCAAAGTTTATTTTCAGATGAGCTATGATCTGCGACACCTCTGGGTTTATATTCCATTGTGTTGACAAAACAGCTTGGGGAGAGACAAGGCAAAGATCAAGACAAGATAGAGAGTACTGATTAGGGATGGGTCGCACAAACCCTCCCCCCCAGTACGGTTCACACCAGAACACCGCAAACAGGCAAAAAGTTCTAGTGAACAGGCAAACCCCATTAAAGTATATGGGACAAGAACATGAAAAATCAAAAGTGCTAATTTTAAAGGCTTATATGCAAGTTATTGCCATAAAAAGTGTATGGGGCCTGGGTACTGCCCCAGGGAACATGTATCAATGCAAAAGAAAAAAAATTAAACTACAGTTTTTTCATTAATGCTTAATGTGAAACAATAAAAATGAAATATTCCTTTAAATATCGTGCCTGGGGGTCTCCTTAGTCTGCCTGTAAAGTGGCGCATAATTCTTAATTCTGTCATAGAGTTCCCCTTAACCACTTCAATACACTGTTTTATATATTCTGCACTGCACTATATACCCTGCACTGTATAATATATACTACACTGATTGCACTATATATTCTCCACTGTATTATATATACTACATTGACTGCACTATATACTCTGCAATGTATTATACTACACTGATGGCATTATATACTCTCCACTGTATTATATATACTACACTGACTGCCCTATATACTCTGAACTGTATAATATATACTATACGGACTGCACTATATACTCTGAACTTTATTATATATACTATATGGACTGCACTTTATACTCTGAACTGTATTATATATACTACACGGACTGCACTATATACTCTGAACTGTATAATATATATATACGAACTGCCCTATATACTCTGAACTGTATAATATATACTATACGGACTGCCCTATATACTCTGAACTGTATAATATATACTATACGGACTGAACTATATACTCTGAACTTTATTATATATACTATACGGACTGCACTATATACTCTGAACTGTATAATGTATACTATACGGACTGCACTAAATACTCTGAACTGTATTATATATACTATACGAACTGCAATATATACTCCTCTGCACTGTATTATATATTCTACACTGTATTATATACAGTATACTACACTGACTGCACTATATACTCTGCAATGTATTATACTACACTACACTGATGGCACTATATACTCTCCACTGTATTATATATACTACACTGACTGCACTAAATACTCTGAACGGTATTATATATACTATACGAACTGCAATATATATTCCTCTGCACTGAATTATATATTCTACACTGCCTGCACTGTATGTATATGTATGTATGTATGTATATATATATATATATATATATATATATATATATATATATATATAATCACTACACATCACTACACTACACACACTGACTGCACTGTATGTGTATATATATATATATATATATATATATATATATATATATATATATATATCACTACACTACACACACTGACTGTACTGTAGTGTAGTGTATATATATATCTGCTGATCTCAGCATTCAGCATGCTCCAGCAGCTGACTCCAGTCCTCCTCTGGTCCTCCGCCAAACCCTGCACTTTCTGACATAAGGGGGAGGAGGTGCTCTGGACATCTGCTTATTAATTATTATGAGAATAATACAATCGTATGCCAGTTGAAAAGGAGGGTCGCACATTGCTGGTATCATTCACAGGAAACTTTATTTGAGACTGCTCAGACACAATGGCAGAACCATGTTCTGTCTGAGCAGTCCCTAATAAAGTTTCTTGTGGATGATACCAGCGGTGTGCAACCCTCCTTTTCAGACTTTCATCATCTTCTACAGGAGTGTGAATGGGCCACTCTGTGCCAGTCTGCACGTGCCCTACACAGCTTAAGTTATTATTAAAATCAGTAATCAAATGCGAAGGCAATCATTTAATATGATAAAGTGTAAATACATTAATTTAGTCTTATGCCCCGTACACACGGTCGGAAAATCCGACCACAAAATCCGTCTGATTTTTTACGACGGATTTTGTCGGACACTGATGTTGCATACACACGGTTGGACAAAGTTGGCGGAAAATCCGATCATTCTGAACGTGGTGACGTTCGTTGCGTACGACGGCACTACGTAGAGGCTAGTAGCCAATAGCTTTGGTCTTGTAATGTGATCTGAGCATGCGTGGCACTTTGTCCGTCGGAATTCGCTACACATGATCGGAAAAAGTCCGATCGGACTTTGTTGTCGGAAAATTTGAGAGCAGGAGATAAAACTTTGTCCGTCGGAAAATCCGACGGAAAAAGTCCGATGGAGCCTACACACGGTCGGAATTTCCGACATCTTTGTCCGATAGGACATTTTCCGACGGAAAATCCGACCGTGTGTATGGGGCACAACCCGCCGTTTGAGGGCAACCATATTGCTGATGTGACCCACAATGAAATTGAGTTTGACACCAATGCCCTATAGCAGTCTTTTTCAACCAGGGTGCCTTCAGGTTTCTTCAGGGGGTGCCTTGGCAAAATGTTTCCCAAAATTTAAGGTGTTACTCTTTGTCAAGCACCAGCTGTGGAAGTCAGAAGCAAATGTTTACCTAGGTTTTCTGGGGTACCAAACGAGTGGGGTGTAAAAATGGAGGGTATGACAATCAATGCCTTTATGTGTTCTGAATACATTTCCTTGATCTCACTTATCTCCTCCCGAAAGTTTCCACATCACAACATTATGGCCAATTGATATTCTAAACATGACGCCAGTCTGCATAAACACTCTTGGTTTAACTGAGCTATTCAATCAGTACCAGCATGTGTCAACATAGTCCTACTGTAAATAAGCCAGAATGAGAAGTAACATCAGATCTGAAATATATCAGTAATGTTAATGGAAAACACAGCCTAGGAAGGAAACACAATGCAAATACTAAAATTAACAACACTAAAACTGCTTGGTAAATCAAAAACCAAAAGAAATCTAATATTAACTTAGTTATAACTTGATTACAGTAATATTCTGTAGCAAGATAATGTGGTTCTATAGGATTAGCCTAACTCTAGGTTCACACTTATGCGCTTTTTATTGCGTTTTGCAGTTTGGAGAAACGTACTACAGTCCATTTACCATGGTGTCCTAAGGTTCACCTTCATATCAATGCATTTTGCGGCCAGTGCGTTTATGAAAAGGGTCAGGGACTTTTTTTCCCGCATTTTGTAATAGATATCAATGGAATTGCACCAGAAATGCATGTGTTCTGTTTGTGATGCGATTTTTGGTGTGTTTTGCGTTTTTTATTTTGCTAAGGAGGGGGCTGGGAAGCCGGCTGCTGCATTCTTAATAACCGATGAATCATCAGCTGTCAGCAAGGTTCCCCGCAGACAGCTAAATATAAAAAAAAGAAATTGCTGTAAAAAAAAAAATTGCAAATAAAACGCTCTTTAGGTCTAGTATGGATTTGGAGGGGAACCTCCCACGCCAATTTTTTTTTTTTTAAATGGCGTGGTGTCCCCTCAAAATCCATACCAGACCCTTATCCGAGCATGCTGCCCGAGAGGTCAGGAAAGGGAGGGGACGTGCGATTACCCCCCTCCTGAACCATACCAGACGGCATGCCCTCAACGTGCTCTGCCCCCCCCCAAAAGCACCTTGCCCCCATGTTGATGCCTCTTCCTTACAACCATGGCTGGTGGTTGTCGGGGTCTACGGGTGTGGGGGTTACCGGAATCTGGATTCACCCCAAAAAGCAGTAAAATGTAAAAAAAAACAAGAGCCGGTTTTTGACAAGTCCTTTATTAAAAAAAAAAAAAAAAACCCTTACCCATCTTCTCCCGAGCCGTCTTCTCCCGGTGCCGCCACAAGAGGCAGGCTCTCCAGGTGACGTCTTCAGGTTGCCACGCCCCATGACTATATAAGAGATGCCACACAGTGGGCGACAACACAACAGAAGACGACAGCCATAGAAGAAGAGCAGATTTTTTTTTTTAGTGGGTAACCAGCGGCGAGAAACAAGACAGCAGCGGGAGAAGACAGCAGCGGGAGAAGACAGCAGTGTGAGAAGACGGCACCGGGAGAAGGCGGCACCGGGAGAAGACGGCACTGGGAGAAGATGGCTTGGAGCTATTTCTTTAATACATTTTTACATTTGACTGCTTATTAGGGTGAATGGGTAGGGGTACGATGTACCCAATACCCATTCACATTGGGGGCTTATCGGCCCGCAGACCCCCACAACCACCCACAGACCCCGACAACCAACGGCCAGGGTTGTCGGGAAGAGGCCCTTGTCCCCATCAACATGGGGGCAAGGTGCTTTGGGAAGCAGAGCCTTTGCCCATTTTTGCCCATTCTTCTTTGCAAAATAGCTCAAGCTATGTCAGATTGGATGGAGAGCATCTGTGAACAGCAATTGGATTTAGGTCTGGAATTTGTCTCTGCCATTCTAACACATGAATATGCTTTGATCGGAACCATTCCATTGTAGATCTGGTTGTATGTTTAGGGTCATTGTCCTGCTGGAAAGTGAACCTCAGCCCCAGTCTCAAGTCTTTTGCAGACTCTAACAGGTTTTCTTCTAAGATGCCCTGTATGGCTCCATCCATATTCCCATCAACTCTGACCAGCTTCCCTGTCCCTGCTGAAGAAAAGCATCCCCACAACAAGATTCTGCCACCACCATGTTTCACGATGGTGTGTTCTGGGTGATGTGCAGTATTAGTTTTCCACCACACATAATGTTTTTCTTTTAAGCCAAAAAGTTTACATTTGGTCTCATCTGACCAGGGCACCTTCTTCCACATGTTTGCTGTGTCCCCCTCATTGCTTCTCACAAACTGCAAACAAGACTTCTTATGCAGTGCAGTGCGCTCCACAGCCGCTCCGGAGATATGTGAACCAGCTCCATAGAGAGCCGGTCACATTCTCCTGCTATGCGAATTGGATGCGGGGAAAACCACATACAATTCGCATAGGTGTGAACCCAGCCTAAAGCCCCATACACACGGTCGGACTTTTTCATGAATTCTGTCCGATCGGACAATGTTGTTGAAAAATCAGACCGTGTGTATGCACCATCGGACAGTGTACGTCGGTTTGTCCGACGGACAAAGTCTTATCTCCTGCTGGAAAGATTTGCCGTCAACACGGTCCGATCACACCAAATCCGATCGTGTGTACGGTTGTCCGACCGGACAAAGTGCTACGCATGCTCAGATCACATTACAAGACCAAAGCTATTGGCTACTAGCATCTACGTAGTCCCGTCGTAGGCAACAAACGTCACCACGTTCAGAATGATCGGATTTTCCGACAACTTTGTCCGACCGTGTGTACGCAAAACCAACATCGGACAAAGTATGACGGACATGGTCCGACGGAGCTGGTCCGCGGATTGTCCGACCGTGTGTATGGGGCTTAATAGTTGTCCTGTGGACAGATTCTCCCACCTGAGCTGTGGATCTCTGCAGCTCCTCCAGAGTTACCATGGGCCTCTTGGCTCCTTCTCTGATTAATGCGTTCCTTGCCATGTCCTGTCAGTTTAGGTGGACGGCCATGTCTTGGTAGGTTTGCAGTTGTGCCATAGCTCTTTCCATTTTCAGATGATGGATTGAACAATGCTCCGTGAGATGTTCAAAGCTTGGGATATTTTTTTATGACCTAACCCTGCTTTAACCATTTAACCGGTTCCCGACCGGCGCACGTCGATGTACGTCGGCAGAATGACACGGACAGGAATAAGGGCGTACAGGTACGTCCCTTTAAGAATACCGCCATGCCAACGCATGCGCACGCCGGTCGGGACCCCCGTGAGTCTGGTCGTGGGTCCTGCAGGCTCGATCGCCGTGGGGATACCCGCGATCATCTGACAGGAAGGCTGTACGGGGAGATGCCGAAGTAAACAGCATATCCCCGTTCTGCCTAGCAACAAGTGACACTGATCTCTGCTCCTTGTGATTGGAGCAGAGATCAGTGTTCACTAACACACGCCCCCCAAAAAGTTAGTAACATGCCCCTAGGAACACTTAACCACTAGCCTGCCACCCCCTGGTTAACCCCTTCACTGCCAGTGCATTTAAATAGCACTGATTGCTGTATAAATGACAATGGTCCCAAAAATGTGTCAAAAATGTCAAATATGTTCGCCATAATGTCATAGTCACAATAAAAATCACTGATCGCCACCATTACTAGTAAAAAAAAGAATTATTAATAAAAATGCTATAAAACTATCCCCTATTTTGTAAACGCTATAACTTTTGTGCAAACCAATCAATAATCGCTTATTGCGTTTTTATTACCAAAAATAGAAGAATACGTATCAGCATAAACTGAGGAAAAAAAATTGTAATATATTTTTGGGGGATATTTATTATAGCAAAAAGTAAAAAATAATGCGTTTTCTTTCAACATTGTCACTCTTTTTTTGTTTATAGCGCAAAAAATTAAAACCACAGGGGCGATCAAATACCACCAAAAGAAAACTCTATTTGTGGGAAAAAAGGACATCAATTTTGTTTGGGAGTCACGTCGCACAACCGTGCAATTGTCAGTTAAAGCGACGCAGTGACGAATCGCAAAAAGTGGTCTGGTCTTAAGCCAGCAAAATGGTCCTGACTGAAAGGACCAGCCCCCGCAGTTGTACTGCGGGAGGTTGGCTCCCCTGCACGAATCGCCATCATTGTACATCGGCCGCATTAAATAGAATAGGAGGCCGAAGCCGATGCGCGTGGCCGGCGGCTGCGATGTCCGCCATCCACCCACGATTGCTCCACAGAGAGGCAGAACGAGGATCTGTCAATGTAAATGTACATATCTCCATTCTGTCAGGGGAGTAGAGTGTGGTCTGCTGTTCCTAGTGATTGGGAACAGTGATCTCTCTTTTCTCCCAGGAAGCCCATACAGTTAGAAACACCTCCTAGGGGACACATTTAACCCCTTGATCACCCCCTAGTGTTAACCCCTTCCCTGCCAGTGACCTTTATACAGTAATCAGTGGCTATTTTTAGCTATGATCGCTGTATAAATGTCAATGGTCCCAAAAAAGTGTCAAAAGTGTCCTGATCGCTGCCATTATTAGCAAAATAAAAATTAATAATAAAAATGCCATAAATATATCTCCTATTTTGTAGACGCTATAACTTTTGCACAAACCAATCAATATACACTTATTGTGATTTATTTTTTACCATAAATATGTAGAAGAACACATATTGGCCTAAATTGATGAAAACATTTTTTTTTTACATTTTATTTTGGATATGTATTATAGCAAAAAGTAACAAATATTCGTTTTTTAAAAAAAACATATTTTTCAATTTTATTTGGGTACAACGTCGCGCGACCACGCAATTGTCAGTTAACCACTTCAGCCCCGGACCATTTGGCAGCCAAAGGACCAGAGGTCTTTTTTCAATTTCGCACTGCACTGCTTTAACTGGTAATTGCGCGGTCATGCAATGTTGTAACCAAACGAAATTTGCGTCCTTTTCTTCCCACAAATAGAGCTTTCTTTTGATGGTATTTGATTGCCTCTGTGATTTTTATTTTTTGCGCTATAAACGGAAAAAAAAAAAAAAAAGACCGCAAATTTTGAAAAAAAAAAATATTTTCTACTTTTTGTTATAAGAAAAATCCAATAAACTCAATTTTAGTCAAACATTTGGGCCAAAATGTATTCAGCCACATGTCTTTAGTAAAAAAAATGCCAATAAGCGTATATTTATTGGTTTGCGCAAAAGTTATAGCGTCTACAAACTAGAGTACATTTTCTGGAATTTACACCGCTTTTAATTTATGACTGCCTATCTCATTTCTTGAGGTGCTAAAATGGCAGGGAAGTACAAAACCCCCCCAAATGACCCCATTTTGGAAAGTAGACACCCCAAGCTATTTGCTGAGAGGCATGTTGAGCCCATTGAATATTTTTTTTTTTTTAGTCCCAAGTGATTGAATAAAGACAAAAAAAAAAAAAAAAAATATATTCAAAAAGTTGTCACTAAATGATATATTGCTCACACATGCCATGGTTATATGTGGAATTGCACCCCAAAATACATTTTGCTGCTTCTCCTGAGTATGGGGATACCACATGTGTGGGACTTTTTGGGAGCCTAGCCGCGTACGGGGCCCCGAAACCCAAGCACCGCCTTCAGCATTTCTAAGGGTGCAAATTTTTGATTTCACTCCTCACTACCTATCACAGTTTCGAAGGCCATAAAATGCCAAAATAGCACAAAACCCCCCCAAATGACCCCATTTTGGAAAGTAGACACCCCAAGCTATTTGCTGAGAGGCATGTTGAGTACATGGAATATTTTATATTTTGCCACAAGTTGCGGGAATATTACAAACTTTTTTTTTTTTTTTGCCCAAAGTTGTCACTAAATGATATATTGCCCACACATGCCATGGGCATATGTGGAATTACACCCCAAAATACATTCTGCTGCTTCTCCCGAGTACGGGGATACCACATGTGTGGGACTTTTTGGGAGCCTATCCGCATACGGGACCCCGAAAACCAAGCACCGCTTTCAGGATTTCTAAGGGCATAAATTATTGATTTCACTCCTCACTACCTATCACTACCTATCACAGTTTTGAAGACCATAAAATGCCAAGATGGCACAAAACCCCCCCCAAATGACCCCATTTTGGAAAGTAGACACCCCAAGCTATTTGCTGAGAGGCATGTTGAGCCCGTTGAATATTTTTTTTTTTTTTAGTCCCAAGTGATTGAATAAAGACAAAAAAAAAAAATAAAAAAAAATGTATTCAAAAAGTTGTCACTAAATGATATATTGCTCACACATGCCATGGTTATATGTGGAATTGCACCCCAAAATACATTTTGCTGCTTCTCCTGAGTACGGGGATACCACATGTGTGGGACTTTTTGGGAGCCTATCCGCATACGGGACCCCGAAAACCAATCACCGCCTTCAGGATTTCTAAGGGTGCAAATTTTTGATTTCACTCCTCACTACCTATCACAGTTTCGAAGGCCATAAAATGCCAAAATAGCACAAAACCCCCCCCCCCCCCCCCAAATGACCCCATTTTGGAAAGTAGACACCCCAAGCTATTTGTTGAGAGGCATGGTGAGTATTTTACAGCTCTCATGTGTTTTTGAAAATGAAGAAAGTAAAGAAAAATTATTTTTTTTTTTTTTTTTCAATTTTCAAAACTTTGTGACAAAAAGCGAGATCTGCAAAATACTCACCATACCTCTCAGCAAATAGCTTGGGGTGTCTACTTTCCAAAATGGGGTCATTTGGGGGTGGTTTGTGCCATCTGGGCATTCCATGGCCTCCGAAACTGTGATTGGCAGTGAGGAGTGAAATAAAAAAATGACACCCTTAGAAAGCCTGAAGGCGGTGCTTGGATTTTGGGGTCCCGTACGCGGCTAGGCTCCCAAAAAGTCCCACACATGTGGTATCCCCGTACTCAGGAGAAGCAACAGAATGTATTTTGGGGTGTATTTCCACATATGCCCATGGCATGTTTGAGCAATATATCATTTAGTGACAACTTTTTGTAAAAAAAAAATTATTATTTTTTTTTTTTTTTCATTATTCAATCTCTTGGGACCAAAAAAAAATATATTTAATGGGCTCAACATTGCTCTCAGCAAATAGCTTGGGGTGTCTACTTTCCAAAATGGGGTCATTTGGGGGGGGGGGGGGGGGTTTGAACTGTCCTGGCATTTTATGCACAACATTTAGAAGCCTATGTCACACGTCACCCACTCTTCTAACCACTTGAAGATAAAGCCCTTTCTGACACTTTTTGTTTACATGAAAACATATTTTTTTTTTGCAAGAAAATTACGTTGAACCCCCAAACACTATATATATTGTTAAAGCAAAGGCCCTACAGATTAAAATGGTGGGTGTTGCATTTTTTTTTTCCACACAGTATTTGCGCAGCGATTTTTCAAACGCATTTTTTGTGGAAAAAATACACTTTTTTTTTTTTTAATGCACTTAAACACACTATATTGCTCAAATTTTTGATGAAATAAAAAATATGATCTTAGGCCGAGTACATGGATACCAAACACGACATGCTTTAAAATTGCGCACAAACACGCAGTGGCGACAAACTACATACATTTTTAAAAGCCTTTAAAAGCCTTTACAGGTTACCACATTAGATTCACGGAGGAGGTCTACTGCTAAAATTACTGCCCTCGATCTGACCTTCGCGGTGATACCTCACATGCATGGTGCAATTGCTGTTTACATATGACGCCAGACCAACGCTTGTGTTCGCCTTTGCGCAAGAGAAGGGGGGGCAGGGGGGCTTTTTTTTTTTTTTTTTTTTTTTTAGTTTTTCTTTTTATTTAGCTTTTTTATTTTATTTTTAAACTGTTCCTTCCATTTTTTTTTCTTAGTTATCATTTTTATTGTTATCGCAGGGAATGTAAATATCCCCTATGATAGCAATAGGCAGTGACAGGTACTCTTTTTTTGAAAAAATTGGGGTCTATTAGACCCTAGATCTTTCCTCTGCCCTCAAAGCATCTGACCACACCAAGATCGGTGTGATAAAATGCTTTCACAATTTCCCAATGGCGCAGTGGGTATGCCCACCATTAGAATACCTCCCTTCATCCACCCACTTCTAATGATGGGCATACATGCACCATTTATATATGCTGGAGCATGGGGGCATCCTCCCGCAAAAAAGTTATGCCACGTACACATGGTCGGACTTTTCCACGGGCAAGCCTCCGTCGGAATTTCGACCGTATGTACGTGGCATTAGGAGCAAAATCGCTCCTCCGCCCTCTGCTGCCCCCATGCTTCGGCATATATGCTCTTTTTTTTTAACTGTGGTGGTGAAACCTACAGCGTTGGAGTCGCGGCTTTATGTATCGTGGGAGCAAACGCTGTTGCTGTCAAGATAAATAAATCCACGCTGCAACTGAATGGCGTACCTGCTAAGCAAATAATGGTTAACATTAAAACAAAGTAACATTACAGTATAACAGTAAGACCTTACCATACCATACCTGCAAAGCAAATACCAAAACAAAACATAGTAAAAAATAAAACATTTTGTTAACGCAACCGGTGCCTAAAATATATATATATGCCGAAGCATGGGGGCATCCTCCCGCAAAAAAGTTATGCCACGTACACATGGTCGGACTTTTTTCGACCGTATGTACGTGGCATTAGGAGCAAAATCGCTCCTCCGCCCTCTGCTGCCCCCATGCTTCGGCATATATGCTCTTTTTTTTTAACTGTGGTGGTGAAATCACCTCCTACAGCGTTGGAGTCGCGGCTTTATGTATCGTGGGAGCAAACGCTGTTGCTGTCAAGATAAATAAATCCACGCTGCAACTGATTGGCGCACCTGAAAACAAAAAAATGGTTAACAATAAAACACAGTAAACAAAATTACATACCTGAAAAGCAAGCATGATAAAACATAATAAAACATTGCAGAATAGAATAGAGTAAAAAAGAGCAACAATAGAGAGAGAGAGAGAGAGAGAGAGAGAGAACAATAAAACGACAACTATTTTTGTTTTTTTTATTTTATTTTTTTTTGGGGTTTTTTATTTTTTTTTTACTTTTTTTTTATTTTTATTTTTTACACTTTTTTTTTTTAAACTATAACTATAATTTTAACTGTAACGGTCGGGTCTCAAAATGCGATGGCATTCTTGAGACCCTGTAACTATAATTTTAACTAACGGTCGGGTCTCAAAATGCGATGGCATTCTTGAGACCCTGTGAAAGTGTATCCTAGCCTGTGAAATGCTGTACCCTACGCTAATACCTCACTAGTGAGTGGTAGCGTTCAAAACATTCACATATGCAGAGACCAGGATTGTCAGGACAGTGTGGACAATAATAACGGGTGTCACGCCTACATCCGCGCTTGCTACAGACACGACATCTTTTTTGGGGGGCTCTTTGGGTAGGGGTACTCGGGAGGACATAAGGATAATGCCTCTCATACAGCCGGCTAACTGCATTTGGTAGGGAATGGTGAGGTGCAGAACCATCTGGAAACAGAAGGTCTGTGAGAACCTCTTCCTGGAATTCAAGGAAGGGTAACCTCCCGCCTGAAGCTCCGTATAGCACATGAGCATTCAGAAAAGCCAATTGGAACAAATAAATAGACACTTTTTTGTACCAGCGTCTAGCCTTACGGACAACTAGGTACGGCGCCAACAACTGGTCGTTGAGGTCCACCCCTCCCATATTAAGGTTATACTCGTGGACACAGAGGGGTTTCGTCACAACACCAGCCACCGTACGAATTTGGACTGTCGTGTCTGCATGAAGGGAGGTAAGAACGAAAACATTCCTATTATCCCTCCACTTCACAGCGAGCAAATTATTACACTTCAAGCAGGCTCTCTCCCCCAGCCTAAGAGGGGAATCTTCAAGCCGCTGGGGAAAGCCCCGGCGATTAGGTTGCACGGTGCCACATGCTCCAATCTGATGATCAAACAAGTGACTAAACAGTGGCACGCTCGTGTAATAATTGTCCACGTACAAGTGGTACCCCTTTCCGAATAAGGGTGACACCAAGTTCCACACTATCTTGCCAGCGCTCCCTATGTAATCTGGACAGTTCTCCGGCTCTACGTGACTATCTTTTCCCTCATAAACCGAAAAGCTCCACGTATAGCCTGTTGCCCTGTCACAGAGCTTGTAGAGCTTGACCCCGTATCTGGCACACTTGCTGGGAAGGAACTGTTTGAAAGACAAGCGGCCAGAAAACTTAATCAGGGACTCGTCAACGCAGACAACTTGATTGGGAGTAAACAAGGCTGCAAAACGTTGGTTGAAGTGGTTTATGAGGGGCCGAATTTTGTAGAGCCGATCAAATTCAGGGTCTCCACGAGGACGACAGAGTTCATTGTCACTGAAGTGCATAAACCGCAAGATCTGTTCGTATCGTGCCCTGGACATGGAGCGAGAGAACACGGGCATATGGTGGACTGCGAGGGTGGACCAATAAGTCCTCAGAGTCGGGAATTTATGCATGCCCATGTTGAGGGAAAGGCCCAGAAAGGACTTAAATTCGGAAACCGTAATTGGTTTCCAATCTCTGGCAAGGGAAGGCAACTGGGGATTAGCGGCGATGTATTGACCAGCGTATATATTACTTTGGTCCACAATAGATCTATAGAGATCTTCCGTGAAAAACAGCGATAAAAAATCGGATGGCTTAAAATCAGCTGTTTCCACCTGAATACCGGGTTGGCCAGTGAATGGGGGAAGTACGGGTCCTGCAGAAGTGGTGGGCACCCAATCAGGATTGGCGAATTCTGCAGGAAGGACACTATGTGATCGACGGGCCTGCCTTTGTCTTCTTCTTGGTGGCAGCGGGACACTACTTGTGCTTGCCACCTCGCCAGCTTGAACTGCACTTATGGGACTCGCCACGTCACCAAGTGTTACTGCAGTGCTGGTTTGACTACGTCCAGGGTGTACTAGGCCGCTGGTGCTTGCCAGTTCACCAGAAGGAATAGCGGCGCTAGTACTTCTCTGCTCCATACGAGAGACCTGCGGTTCCTGCACCTCAACAACAGCAGAAGATCGGGATCGGGTACGCCTGACCTTAGCAGGGACCTCACCTCCGTCGCCAGAGCTATCTGTCATGGAGCCGCTGTCGTCTACTGGATCGTATTCTAAGCCTGATTGTGACAGATGAGTGACCTCCTCTTCACTATCTGACATACTCAGAAACAAGTAGGCCTGTTCACTAGTGTACTTG
The DNA here is from genome assembly GCA_028564925.1 of Lithobates sylvaticus. NCBI lineage: Eukaryota > Metazoa > Chordata > Amphibia > Anura > Ranidae > Lithobates > Lithobates sylvaticus. The sequence goes on along the minus strand of CM053026.1, from coordinate 98,098,036 downwards.
CGATTTGCCATTTTGGGCTCTAAATTTAGTAGTACACTAGTGAGATTCACAGGAAAAAAAGCTCCTAGGCTGCTGGCGACTGAATCAAAACGCTACCAACAAAACTGTTAGCGATCGCAGGGATCAGGCCTGACTCTGCGAACGCTGCAGTTATGTGTGCTTAGTGTTTTGTAAGTGACAGTGATCGATCGATACTGCACTTGGGTGGGCTGGGCTGGGCTGGGCGGAGGGGGAAAACGCAGGTGCTAGCAGGTATCTGGGCTGATCCCGCTAACAATGCGTTTTTTGGAACCCTAAACTGCTGGGACGCTAGTATAGATCTGATCAGATCAGATATTGATCTGTTCAGATACTATACCACTAAGGGAGGTGTATGCTTTGCGCGTGGGTGTTTGCGATGCTGGCACTAACCTGGGGCGACGCAGACCTTATTTGACCCTAAAACCTAATTGATATCACCCGCCGGGCGATCAGGGGGTTAAACCGTTATTGGGTAATAAATGGCGGGTGCCCTGACAGTATAAAAAACAAACTAACTAACCAGCGTCACCCGTAACAGTAATACGGTGATCACTGGTGAAAGGGTTAACTAGGGGCAATCAGGGGGTTAAAAACTTTATTAGGTAATATATGGGGGTACCTGACGCTATATAAAAAGCTGACGGGGAACCTAAAAAACTAAATAACTAACTGGCTAACCAGCGTCACCAGTGACACTTATACGGTGATCACTGGTGAAAGAGTTAACTCTAGGGGCAATCAAGGGGTTAAAACCTTTATTTAGGTTGTAATATGGGGGTACCTGACCTATAAACCTATTTATGAACCTATATAAACCTGGCGGTTACCTAAAAAAAAAAAAAAACTGGCTACCTAGCGACACCAGTGACACTAATGCAGCGATCAGAAAAACGATCGCTTTGTGACACGGGTGAAAGGGTTACCTAGGGGGCAATCAAGGGGTTAAACCTTTAATGGGGGGGTAGGGGGCTACCTTAGACCTAAAGGGGCCTAAAACTAACTGCCCTGACAGTTATTACAGTCACACTGACACTAAATGCAGTGATCAGTAAATAAATGATCACTGCAATCAGTGACACTGTGACTGGGGGGGCAGGGGGTGATCTGGGGGGTGATCTGGGGGTGACAGGGGGTGGATTGTGTGCCTAAGTGTCCTGGTGTCAGTGTACTGTTGTGCACTTACTTGCTGTGTCTTCTCCGCTCGGCGTCCCGGTCAGAAAGACCGACACGAGGAGCGTGACATCACTTCCCCTTGCCTGTGTTTACAATTACACAGGCAAGGGAGAATGTGATTCGCCAGGAGCGATCGCGAGGGGGTGGCCAGAAACCACTGGCCGTCCCCTCTTCCCGGATCGCTCCTGAAGCGATCCCGACCGTCCCCGCGGGCAGAGGGGGGTCCGATCGGACCCCCCAACCGCCTGAAGAATGGCACGTACAGGTACGTGATTTTGCCTGTACGTGCCATTCTGTTGACGTATATGTACATGGGGCGGTCGGGAAGTGGTTAAGATAAAAAGCCTTCTGTGTGTAGCAGCTCCCCTCAGCCCCCCTAATACTTACCTGAGCCCCCTCTCTGTTCAGCGATATCCACAAATCCCTCAGCCGTCTGGGACTCTCCCTCCTGATTGGCTGAGACACAGCAGCAGCGCTATTGGCTCACACGGCTGTCAATCAAAGTCAGTTAGCCAATCAGGGGAGAGAGGGGGTGGGGCTAAAGGCAGCTTCATGGCTGATTAGACACACGGAGCTGCAGTTTGGCTTGGGTGCCCCCACAGCAAGCTGCTTGCTGTGGGGGCACTTGACAGGAGGGAGGGGCCAGGAGCAGCAAAAAGGACCAGAGAAGAGGAGGATCGGGGCTGCTCTGTGCAAAACAAACTACACAGAGCAGGTAAGTATAACATGTTATTTAAAAAATAAATAAAATGGGTGGGGGATTATTACTATCGGTTATAGCAGCCGCTAGCAATAATCGCAACTGGTTGTACCCAGGTTTATCAATTGATAAACTTGGTCCATTAAGCCTGCCCACACACAGTTCGAATCTCGGTCGGTTCAGGAGGATTCGAACCATCTATAGCCAGCCTTTGACTCTTGCATACTCATCTTTCACGCAGGCAGAAATGCCAATCTTTGTTGTAATGCCAGATTTCTAGGGGGTGTCAGTAGCGTGTCCCCTGCTGTGCACAGTGGTGCATGGTGATGTAATGGACAGCAGGAGGAACCACAGGGCATGGAAATGGCGAATCATCCTAGTGCTGGTTTCCAGCAGCGACCATAGCTATGGAATGAATCTCCCACTTGCCAGAAAAGTATGTGTAATCCTATTCATCCTGCTTTTGAGTTTGAATTCCCTAGTGATAGCATCCCAAAATGTCACTCTTTACAAAAATGCTCTTTCAAATAATGTAATATTTTCAAGCCGATTTCAATGTTGTCTTCCCAGCATTTACATACCTCCCAACATTTTGAGATGGGAATGAGGGACACCTACTGGCAAACGTATGTAGCCATAGGACACGCCTCCTGCCACACCCCCTTAAAGGAGAATTAACCAAAAAAAATTTTAGCAAATCTTTTTTTTACCACTACTATTCCTTTATATTGGCTTTATAACATTTACAAATGCAGCAATTTAGAATTTGGATGAATGGTTTAGCACTGGGAAACACTTTTTGAAATATAAAAAGTTAATTTTATATACAACTATATGGATGACTATATGATTGCTCCAAATCAGGGACAGTCCCTCAAAATTAGAGACAGTTGGGAGCTATGGCATTTAGATTAGACAAGAAAAATTCTAGAAAGGTGGCATTTATTATGTCAATTTCCCAGCAGAACAAAGAAACTGCAACAAAATAAACCGAACCAATAAAGTTTGGTATATGGATTTAAATAAAGTTTTAATGTAGCCTGAATACCTGTACACACTGAAAGATTTGTAGCATGAGTTTTGGTGCCTGAAGTCGTTTATAAAATGACTCACTCAGGGTCACACAGGGATATTCAGTGGAACATTAGAGACCCTGGGCTGGTAAGAAGCTCAATGTCATTAACCCAGTGAGAAAATCTACTACCAGCATGAGTCACCAGCTATAAAAATGTCCAGATTTTATTTGTATCAGCTCTGGAGAAGAACACTTTAGCTATGACATTCTATCTTCAAATCTATTATGGGGAAGCAATATAATGTGTAAACCTGTAATGATCCTCGCTTATATATGCCATTTTATTATCTACTATACATTTAAAGCAGACCTATCAGTGACTTTACAAGTCTGCACAAATACAGCACATTGCTGACATATCACAATACAGAGTTATGCCCTGTACACACGGTCGGACTTTCCGACGAAAAATGTGCGATCGGATTGTGTTGTCGGAAATTCCGATCGCGTGTGGGCTCCCTCTGACTTTTTCCTTCGGAATTTCCTACACACAAAGTTTGAGATCTGGATCCAAAATTTTCCGACAACAAAATGCGATAGTTTAAATTCCGATCGTGTGTAGACAATTCTGACGCTCAAAGTGCTACGCATGCTCAGAATAAATTCCGAGACTCAAGTTATTGGCTACTGGACTCTTTATAGTCCAGTTGTACGTCACCTCGTTCTGAACGATCGGATTTTATGACAACTTTGTGCGACCGTGTGTATGCAAGACAAGATGGATTTTGACGTCGGAATGTCAAAAATGAATATCAGACAATTGCAGGAGAAAGCATTTCCTTGCTGTCCCTTCCTCCAAGGCTTCTCCTTTCTATGATTATAAATCTCTAGAGGACTATCGAATATGTCCCCATACTCCCTTTTTAATCACTTCCAGACCACCCACCACAAATATACTACATCAGGGCGACCCGGGTCCGCGAAACAACGTACCTGTATGTTGTTTGCTTCTTCCGCATTTGGGACACACGCACCCCAGGCAACATGCTCCCACTGTGATTGGACACAGCGAAACCCAGGAAACATGCGCAGAGAGGCAGAACGGTGGTCTGCCTATGTAAACAAGGCAGATCGCAGGGAAGAGGGAGATGTGTTTCTACTAAGCAGGAACACGGATCTCTCTCTTCCCCTAAGGGTCAGGTATGGATTGGGGGGAGGGGGATCCCACGTAATTTTATTCCCAATTTTTTTTTTTTTGCAGGCAATTCTTTTTTTTACATTCAGCTGTCAGCGGGGGAACCTGTTGACAGCTAATGACTCATCGGTTGTTAAAGCGGAGTTCCGCCTCATCAGCTACACATACTGTCATGTGTAGTAAATGTGTAAGTGTTATGTATATTAGGACAATTACCTGTCCTGGAATCCATCGACGTCGGCACCCAAGCCAATGTTTCCATTGGCTGTCGGGTGCTGCTGCTGCCATTGCTGGTAAGAGAACCTGGCACTGAAGCCTTGCAGCTTCACAGCCGGGACCCTACTGTGCATGCGCAAAGCGCTGCACTCCCTTACTGGCCCAGCAGCAGGGGAAAAAAGAGGGAGGAGGAGGGGGCCAAACTTCTGATGTACATCGCCGCAGAGATGTTCCGACAGAAGTGGGGACAGAGTACCTGTCAAAAACAGGTACCCCTCCCCCTCCCCACGAAAGGTGCCAAATCTGGCACCAGAGGGGGGGGGGAGGAATCAGATAAGCGGAAATTCCACTTTTGAGTGGAACTCCGCTTTAATGACGCAGCGACTGGCTTCCGGCCTGCTCCTTAGCAACCAGCTATACACAGTGTGTTTAACCACTTCTGGACCGAACATATACTGCGACCTGTATGCCGTTTCATACATTAGAAATTGTGGGCGCCGGCTACCCGCGATCGCTCCACAGAGAGGCAGAACGGGGATCTGCCTATGTAAACGAGGCGGATCCCCATTCTGACAGGGGACTTCCAAGTAATCAGGAACAGCAATCTCTGTGTTGTCCCAGTGAGCCCATCCCCCACACAGTGAGAACACAACCGGAGAACACAGTTAACCCTTTAATCACCCCCAGTGTTAACCCCTTCCCTGTAATTGTCATTTATACAGTGATCAGTGCATTTTTTTATTGATGTCATTGGTCCCCAAAAAGTGTCACTAAGGGTCAGATTTGTCTGCCATAGTGTTGCACTCCTGCAGATCGCTGACATTACCAGTAAAAGCAGATCTGCTATTTTGTAGAGGCTATAACTTTTGTGCAAACCAATCAATATATGCTCATTGGGATTTTGTTTACCAAAAATATGTAAAAGAATGCATATTGGCCTAAACTGACGAATACATTATTTTTTTTCCTTTTTGGGGGGGGGGGGGGGGATATGTATTATAGCAGAAAGTTAAAAAAAAAAATGTTTTCAAAATATAAAAACCGCAGAGGTGATCAAATACCACCAAAAGATGGCTCTATTAGTGGGGGAAAAAAAGGACATCAATTTTGTTTGTGTACAACGTCAGACGACCGCACAATTGTCAGTAAAATCAACGCAGTACCGTTTCGCAAAAAAATGGCCTGGTCATTAAGGGGGTAAATCCTTCCGGGGCTGAAGTGGTTAAAGAGAAAAAAAGGCATAACGTAAATTGCATGAAAACTGCATGCAAAATGCGAGTTTAAAAAAGCAAAAACGCACTGTAAAATGCACCTGAAAACGGCATTAACCACAACCATAAAGATGTGAGCCTTATGCCGCGTACACACAATCAGACTATCCGGCAGACTTATGCCCCATACACACGGTCGGAATTTCCGATGGAAAATGTCCTATCGGACCATGTTGGAAAATCCGACCGTGTGTGGGCTCCATTGGACTTTTTCCACCGGAATTTCCATCGGAAAAAAATTTGAGATCACATTATGTATTTCGAGATTTCATAATTTGCCACTTCACAAATGTTAATTCTCCATTATGAACGCTAGTTTACAAGACCGACCGCTTCTGGCTCGTAATTGCTTCCGAGCATGCGTGTTTGTACTTTGGACTTCCGACAACAGACATTTGTCCACGGAAAATGTATAAGCCTGCCATCCAACATTTGTCCGCAGAAAACCCGACAACAATTGTCCGATGGAGCGTACAAACGGTCAGATTTTCCGCCAACAGCCTGTCATCACACAATTCCTGTCGGAAAATACGATCGTGTGTACGAGGCTTTAGAAAACAAAATAATTTAATGGTGCATTGATGAATAAAGCACTGCATTAATTTGTGTCTTCCATATCTGCTTGGAGTTCAGCTTTAACATAATGTAGGAAGGATATCTCTGGATCAACTGCAGATAAGGGTACTGAAGAACTTTTTTTTTTACTTTGATGGATGTTTTTTTTTTTTAACTGTGTAACGATGAATAATAATAATAATTGATTTAGCTAAAAAAAGAAGTTCCTGGCACTGAAACAGTAACTAGCTTGAATAACTTTATATGGATGAAGACTAGAGGCACATGCTTTGGGCATTTTCATCCACTTGTCTAATTAGAAACCAAGCTTTGATGCTCATGCAAGAGAGAGCTTTCAGGGTTATCTGGCCCACATAAGGACATGGGTATTTTTTTTCCAGAAACACTTATCTGTTTCATATAAATTACATACTGTACGTACCGACCAGTAAAATGAAGTGAATCAGCTAGAAGTTCATGCTGCTGGACAGTTCTACAATCAAGTCTCCATAAAAAGGGGAAAACAAGAAGCCAGGGAAAGTGTTCCATTTTTATCTGGTGCCAGATGGACATGAAATATTTCTCCGTAGCAGAAACATACCAAATGCTTTACTCCTAATTAACGGATATTGCAAGTCTCTGCTATTCTGTCCAGCAGGGAATAGCGTGCAATAATGTGCTTGTCTATCTGGCAGCAGAGGTAATTTTATATGTTTGTTGTTGTTTTAATGAGTTTGTCTTGTCAACATTTAATAGGTAATTTTCACTCCAGCTTGATGTAGCACCCTGGTGTTTAGGCAGGGTTGCTAGTAAATTTTGTTTGCCAGGCGGTAGTTGCACTGGTTAGTTTTTAGTAGATTAACCTGCCACTATTTGCGGATTGTCACTTGCCACTGTCGCCTGGCACCAGATGTGGATGATCGTTTGCCACATCATCTGCCACTATTTGCAGATTACCACTTGCCATGCCAGCACAACCAAATGTGCATGGTCATTGCATTCTCTAGATTTCAATCCAATCGAGCATCTGCGGGATGTGCTGGAAATACAAGTCTGAACAATGGAGCCCCTACCTCATAATTAACAGGTATTAAAGGATCTGCTACTGATGGCTTGGTGCCAGATACCAGCAAGCGTTCAGAGATGTAGTGGTGTCCATACCTCCACAGGTCATGGCTGCTTTGGCCGCAAAACTCAATATTGGAGCTACTGGTGACCCCACAATAGGGATAAAACTTTTCTGCAGAAGGAAGTTTAATAAAACTCATTAAAATTAGAAAAAAAGAGGTTTAACCTTAAACTGTGTAGAGGGTTCTTTACTGTAAGAGCGGCAAGGATGTGGAATTCCCTTCCACAGGCGGTGATCTCAGCGGGGAGCAACAATAGTTTCGAAAACTACTAGATAAGCACCTGAACAACCGCAACATACAGGGATATACAATGTAATACTGATATATAATCACACATATAGGTTGGACTTGATGGACTTGTGTCTTTTTTCAACCTCGCCTACTATGTAACTGTATCTAATGAACACATTTCTGTTATAGTATTATACATGAGAAAAAAAATCTGTGGAAACACTCTATTGTAAAAATGTATAAAGTATTGATGATCTAATATGTTTGATGCCAATGCTTGGCATCCCTGGAAGTGTATTGGATTTCCCATCACTGAGTCCAAGGAAGTTATTTTTAAATAGCATTCTTTTCCTTTGCTGGAGAGTGTATGCAATTTATTAAATGGCTCTGAAGTCCTGTTGTGGAAGGTAATAGGACAGTACAACCAGCATGATATACTTTCGTAATATTGATCCTTTAAATTAACTGGAAGCTTTATGTATTTTGAAAGTCAAAGAAGACTGCAGCTAAAACAATCAAACGAATACTACAATGAAAGATTTACCTTCAAAATCTTTTTTTTTTTTTCAGCACAAAAATAGGTTGTTTCTCCCTGCTCTGATTCCTCACCCCCCTTTACTTGTGACATTTTTCTCATTCTGTATTTCTGAACTCTAGAGAAGTCACCTCAACGAAGGTGGCTCTTGCCTTCCATCTTACAGTATACTGAAGGCATTGGAAGTATACAATTCAGTTCATGGCACACATGTAAGAAAGCAGGTACTCATCTTTTAGCAAAGGCATAGTTATCCTGTAAATGAATTCACCATCCAAGGCCTGTGACATTGCTCCAGACCAGACCTTGAGATTAATTTACTATTTCAGCCAGTAGCATATCAGACATTTGGAAAGAAATGAGAGTGGCTTATAAATTATCTACTCACATACTCCGCATGCCACCTATGCTGTGAGCAAGGAACTTAGAAGACTTGGGCTGAAATACAGAGGGTGGTATAATACAAAATCTACATTTGTATCGCAGTTGGCAAGCCAACATTCAAGTATTATTTGCATTATGAGTCTTCTCAGCTTGTGGCCCTCAGGTGCCACCCCCAGTTCCCTACATTAGACTTGAGATCGGCATATCTGATGTCCTCCCAGCAAACCCCCCTCAGACTAAGGCAATTTGTATTAGAATAAGGGAAAATAAAAATGGTGCCTGTGGAGTACTTCGGGCCTGCACTGATTATGCTGATAATGATGCTATTAAAAAAATACCCAAATAAAATGTAAAAACAAAAAAAATGAAATAAAAACTAATGAAACTGTCCACTGCCCTACTGACACTGTCCTCTGCACACCGTACTGACACCGTCCACTGCCCTACTGACCCTGTCCTCCTCTGCCCTACTGACACTTTCCACACACCGTCCACTGCCCTACTGACCGTCCACTGCCCTACTGACAATGTCCACACACCCTCCACTGCCCTAATAACACTGTCCACACACCATCCACTGCTGTACTGACACTGTCCACACACCGTCCACTGCCCTAATAACACTGTCCACACACCGTCCACTGCCCTACTGACACTGTCCACACACCGTCCACTGCCCTAATAACACCGTCCACTGCTCTACTGACACTGCCCTACTGACACTGTCCACACACCGTCCACTGCCCTAATAACACTGTCCACACACCATCCACTGCCCTACTGACACTGTACACTGCCCTACTGACACTGTCCACTCCTCCTCTACCTTACCGACACTGTCCACACACACTGTCCACACACCATCCACTGCCCTATTGACTCCGTCCTCCCCTGCCCTACTGACACTGTCCACACACACCGTCCACTGCCCTATTGACTCCGTCCTCCTCTGCCCTACTGACACTGTCCACACACCATCCACCGCCCTATTGACTCTGTCCTCCTCTGCCCTACTGACACTGTTCACACACCATCCACTGCCCACAGCTCTACTGACACTGTCCACACACCGTCCACTGCCCTATTGACTCTGTCCTCTGCCCTACTGACACTGTCCACACACCATCCACAGCTCTACTGACTGTCACTGTCCAGTTAAGTTTATATTTTTACATTGACTTTATTATATTTTTTAAGCTTTCCCTGTTTTCATTGGAGGCAGATCAACTTGCAACTTGCACAAGCTTCAAGCTACACCTCTGGCAAGAGGTTTACATTATGGCCAGGGAAAATAAATCATCCTGGCAGAAGCCACGTCGAAAAAAAAGATCATTCAGGTCAAGAACACCTACCTCTATGCAGCAATCTCTTGTAGGAAAATTAAAGACAGTTTTGCATTTCTTCAATTTAATCTGCAACACTGCAATCATGCTTTATGTGTTCAAATGTGAATGGTGTGGACCTTTTAAAACAATGGGCCCAGTTTTCTTCCCAGATAGTTCCTACTGTATTATATTGTAAAGCGCTGCGTAAACTGTTGGCTCTATATAAATCCTGTATTTTAATAATAATAATATTATAATCTAGGACTGAGCATTTATGTACCCTTAGCCAGTGCAATTACATGAACAATAGAAGCTCGTCTGCACTTTGCATTGTCTTCTAAAATATGTAAGAGTTGGAAAAAAGTAATTTTCATTGTTATAACATCTTTCTAATACTGTTCTTTAGTGCTGCTTGATTTCCACTGCTTTCTGAATTATTATCTACTTACTAACAATCCAGCTTTGTTCACCCTGCAGACCTGTAAGTAATTTCCCTGCAGGGATTGCACAGTGCTTGCCTACAGAAACATTTCACTAGACGATGCATGGCTTCTTTTTATCTTCTCATATTCTCGGAATCAATTTCCCTGTCAGTAAAGTCACACAGAGTAGGGAAATACATACTCAGTGAAAAGCAACATTGTTTTGAAGTAAAACAAATTGACGCTTCCACTGGCAAATTATTCAGACCACATAGAAGAGGTTCTTATGCCGCGTACACATGAGCGGATTTTGGAATTCCGCTCAAACTTGGCTTGCATACACATGGTCACACAAAGTTTGCTGAACTTTCGACCGTCAAGAAAGCGGTGACGTACAACACTACGATGAGCCGAGAAAATTAAGTTCAATGCTTCCGAGCATGTGTCAAATTGTTTCCGAGCATGCGTAGGAATTTTGCTTGTCGGAATTGGTACGGACAAAACTTTTTCCAACTGAAAAATTGAGAACCTGCTCTCAATCTTTTGCTGGCAGGAATTTGGCCAGCAAAAGTCAGATGGAGCATACACACGGTCAATTTTCCGACCAAAAGCTCTCATCGGTCTTTTGGACAGCCTTCCTAGAAGAGTTGAAGCTGTTATAGCTCCAAAGATTGGGCCAAATAGTGAACCCTACGGACCAAGACTGGAATGCCATTAATGTTCATGTGCGTGTAAAGGCAGGTGTCCCAACCAGTCACTAACTTTTATGCACCAGAGACTCATCACTAATAATTATTGATGCTCTAGTAACCAATCAATAACTAATATGCAGTGGATATCTGTCACTAATTATGAAACATTGAAAGGAAAGGAGGAAGAAATCCCTAGTGCTGCACATCTATGGAATCCTGTAGTGATGGTAGTGAGAGTGACAAACTCAGCCTGGGCTCCAACCAGGCCACACCCCCAATGCATTTCGCTTGGCCCCTAGACCTTAGTCATGGCATTCCCAATGACTAAACTCCAGAGGTGGAGCGAAATGCATTGAAGGGGTGGCCTGGTTGGAGCCCAGGCTGAGGTTGCCACTCTCACTACCATCACTACAGTATTCCATGGATGTGCAGCACTAAAGATTTCTTCCTCCTTTCCTCTCAGTGATCACAAGAGCAGGGATGACCGCCATCCCTCACCTGCACTCCTGCAACAGATGCGGAGCTACTCGTATCACCCCCAATGCTGTTTAAGCAGCCTGAGCGGCACACTAATCTATTGTGGGTCACTGTGAAACATTGAAAACTGGTCGGTATCTATGAATATTGCACACTGTGAAGAGAAGTTACAGCAAAGGTATGAGAGAGGGCTACATGCAAAACCAATGCTAAGAATAAAAACCTGGGAAAAAAATATTTTTCTTCTGGATATATGGTCTCTGTAATTGGAGATGACACCCCTGGCTCACCCAACACTTACCAACACACCTTGGAAATTTTATCAATTTATTTAAATAGCAAAAATCTGAGAAAAGACAATTTGTATGTTTAAGAGCACACAAGTAACACAACAATATATGTTGTGTCCGGGAAAATTCTGACTGTCTGTATAGCACACAGCCATATTTCCTTTTTCTAATATAATAACACTTTCCGTCTTAATGATATAATACCTTACCTTTAGCCATTAAACTCCCAACCCCCTCATCCATCCATACATCCTTACCTCAGCCCCCTCATTCAAGCATTCATACATCACCAGCCAAGCATTGCATACATCACCACCTCAGTCTGGCTGCTTTCCATCTAAGCCCCTGGTTTCCCATTGCCCAGTAAACAGCCATCAACAGCAAGTATTCTTACATGTTCATCTCAGCCTCGGTCAGCATCATTGCCCCTGTCCCAGCTCAGTGAACTCCTTTATTTAGAAAACATTCCAAGCCACACCCTCAGGGGTTTGCCTCCAACAGCTAAACCCCTCCCACAAAGGATGTGGCCTCATCTCATTCACACAGGATGTGAATGACCATATAAGGAAATACAATACAATGGTATTACAATACAGGGACAATTGTTTTCCTTCAAAATAACCAATCACAGATGTATACATTCAAACAGACTAAGCAGTGATGTATAAACTGTCTAAACTGCTTTCAATGACAACGAACGATATAAAGCCATGGCTCTGTGGGCCACAATATTTATATTGTTATGCTAAAGTTCCAGTGTACACAGAGAGGTTCGCTTGAAGCTATCAATGCCGTCACCGGGAAGTGGCCAGTCTCCCGATGAGGCACAAATGAACTTCCTTAAACCAGCAAACACGTCTGTAGTGTCCATAGGAAGGTTTACGCAGCCAATGGTCTTCCGCCAACGTCTTTATGTGCGAATGCGCTCAGATGAGCGCATTACAGCAAAACCGACACTGGGGGGCATCTGACAACATACATTAATAAAATTTTCCATGACAGTTGCATGGAGGGGCTAATAGCCAATCATTAGCACTCTTTTTTAGCAATATGTAACTGTATGGGTAGCCTATGCTTAGTACCAAGAGGGAAAAAAAGCTAATTATAGTGGCTAAACAGTCCCTTCCTCACTGGCCAGTGATGGATAATATAAGCACATTAGCTCTAACCAGTCCAGCACTCACTTCCAGAACAGACTCAGATCAGTATAACTTTAGCCATCAGCATGGGGAGAGGAGGCTCTATCAGGGGGTCCAGTCACACAAGGTATTCACCAAATTCTTCACACCCTCCCAGAGAGTAGACTTATGATTTCCAAGTCAAAGCTTCGAACAGTGTTTTGTCCCCTGGAAGTGTCCTTGGGTGACACCCGCTCACCACCGGGTCCTGGGAACACCCGTTTACTGTCTGCTGCAGTGGAATTCCAAACGCACCTGGCGAGTGATCTCCAGCAGTGGGGTACCTTGCAGATAGGCAGCTAAGCCCCCACACACACCTGCACCCACCCAGATAGAAAGGAGTTGTGCTGCAAGTTTGAAAATGACTTGCTAAGCTATTGCTATACTTGCCAGGCTT